>JAQHUG010000039.1:4824798-4838544 GCA_028555095.1 Dicrostonyx torquatus | reverse complement strand
TTCTTTCTTTCTTTTCCCTGCTACCAATTGCCTCTGATGCTCCAGTTTGTAGATTTGTTCCAATCTCTCCCTTCAAGAGCCGCCCCAAGACTATCCACAAAAGACTCCTTGAAGTCTCCCCACCCAGGACGGTCTGATGAGACCTCCCCAGAATCCTGCCATTGTTCTGGCACCTTGAGCTTCTTCAAGCGTTGCCTTTCAGCTACAGTGTTTTTACTTCTGAATCATGTAATTTCTGTCTCGCTGAGAAAAGGGTAAAGTTACAAACCAAAGCCTTGGCTTAAAGTCCTGGGTAATAGATCCAAATTTGGGGCATTCCACGTCTGTACAGTACAAAATAACAGTGCCCACCAACGTACTTCATTTGTTGTTACTAAGACTGAAATTAGCTAGCAATATTTTAAAAACTGAAAAGTTTGCAATTTCCAAAATTTGGAAAAATTAGAATTCGTCTCGGGGGGTTATTTACTCATTACACAAAGAAAAACCTGCATTTTGTGTGTGGCAGAAATTGCTGAGAAATGAAGCAGCTGTCCTTTAGCATGGGCTATGGGCACTCTTGTGACATGTTAGCCCACTGGTCTGTACAGTTGCTAATGTTAGCTCTGAAGGAGCAAACTCCTGAGCCCCAAGACTAGAACTGCCGGGCTTCGTTCCAACTCTAGTTACTTATGATTTTGGATAAATGAATTAGATTTTTCTTTTTACTCAGACTGAAAGTTGTTAAAAAACATAATGTAGTGTTCTTCCTCTACTATGTGTAAAGCAGGTGATTAAAATTTGTTTATTGAATGTGAAATCTAGTTGTATCCATAAACTTGCAGTAAAAACCAAATACCACCCAATAAAAATTTTATGTCCGCTGCTTAGTTGGCTTCCATAAAGAAAGGCAAACGGAGCACAAGTCCTGAGATGGAATTTGCATGCTGTGGAAAGTCTGGTTCTGGGCAGATATCAGCTAAACAGAGCTTCATATGGGGAAGAGAAATAAAATACAGTGTTTTTAAATGACCCCACCAGTGGCCCAGTGCAGTTATGCAGGCGGATCTAGAGCAGACTACACACCAGGGACAGAAAATCCTGCTATTTGTCCTCCCAAGTAGAGATCATGTGCTCAGCATATGGGAAATGCTAAGCCTCTCATTTATTACGATGCCAATAACTACCTTGTTGTGTTCCCAGAAAACCACAAAATATTTGGCATGGTTCTGGGCCACCATATTGAATAAATCCCATTGTTCTTTTTTGCAATAATTCATTAACTTTAAAAGAGAACACATTACACTAGAATATTTTCCAAGGATTAACAGCAATAGCTAAAAGATTCCACACTCAAGCTGAGCCATGTCTGGTCCATCCAAGTAAATAGGAGCTGCAGAGCTGTGACTGAGAGCAGACAGAACGCCGGGCTTGTCAAAGCTGAGAGCCTGAGCACTTGATTTGCTGCCTGCCACTTTCTTTTCTAAAGAGGACTCCTAAATGGTGTAAATATTTAAAAAGGCCTGCATTTCTCAAGAACTCTGCATAGTAGCGAAGGACGTGGCTGACACTACGCTGGTCTTAGAAAATACCAAAATAGATCTTTTGTGTCAAGTTGGATAACTAAAGTTCGGAAAATATTTAGAAATTTGCAGTCATTAAAAACAGCATATGCTGGAGAATTAAAAGATAAATAAATTAAGCTATTTATAAACTTTAACCTTGGCAACAAAACTTTTTAATTTGGACAGTTTTAATCTCTCGTTTGAAAAAAAAAATCACTTGTACCGAGACAAGAAGTGTATTTATGTGCTGTCTCTGAAGGGGATGGATTAGTAAGCAGATGACTAACAAGGAGTTTGAAAGGGAGCACTTACTCAGCAGAGAAAATAATTTGTTTTTCAATATTAGAGGTTTCTTTTATTTATAAATCACCTATTCAATGTGTAAGGAAGACCAGAACTTCTTAGCTATGCTAATCAGTTTTATCTGTTGACTAAATGGGAGCCTGAGCTGCCAGCCCTTGTTGGTCATTTTTCTGGTTACTATACGTACTTAAAAATTATACAGCTACATTACCTTGAAATGGTTCAGTTCCTCCAGATCTATGAGTTTTCCTCTGGGCTTGGAGTTTGGATTGGGCCGCTTTCATGTTCAATCGTGTCAAGCTATTGCAAACCACAGACTATACAGCAAAGAAGTCTGGTTGTACACTAGAAAATTTTTATCCAGACTGTGGCGATTTTAACCTTGATGGACCCTTGCTATTTCCATTCATAAGCTGGAGAAGCGAACTGTAAGTATTTGCTAGGGAAGAAGAGAGGGTGGCTAAAAAGACACACGCATTCTATCAGAAAATGGGAGTCTCATCAACTGTGTGGCTCACCTAATGAACAACGCGCGTCTAACTTAACCTTCTTCTGCTTTGCAGACATGGGCTCAGAGAAAACTTGCTCCAGGTCACACACACTGATGAACGCTGCCCCTTGTCTGCTTCTACTTGCAAACTGGCCGGGAGCAGCGCACAACGGCCACAAAAAGCGGTATTGAGAGATCGTTCCCAGCTGGTGACGGCAGCTCCCATTTGCCTGTAGAAACGGCCTCCCTATTTTGAGGTTGTACCCTGTTCGGGGAACATGAGTCATCACCTTGTCCATTACTCCTCCACACTATGATGCTCTCTGATATGAATTAAGTCCTGAGCATCTTCACCGGAGTCACTCCCTGTGTGTTTTCAGCTATCGCCTTCTTTGCTCCAATTTTTCACACACACATCCCCCCCACACACACAAGTTAATTGCTTTCTTAGATTCTTCTATTCTTGCCCACCAAGCAATGCTGCATCATTCTAAAAGAGCAAGAGATTGTATGAATTGTGGGTTGGTTTACAAATGCTGCATTTTCCAATTTATATCACCCCAGGACTCTGACTTGCTGGGAAGACAGAAACCCAAGTGCAGAGGAAATGTTTCAGAAAACTTTATTCTTCTGGGTTCTTTTCCTATCAGCAGCTTAATGGCAGAGAGTCAAACTGGTAGTGGAGGTGATGAGGTAGCAGTCAGGCACGTGATGGCTGTGGTGACAGTGTTTGTAACTTTAGTGTTGGGGACAGCATAGAATTACCTGACTGCTGACTGTGTAGGATTTCATTCTAATCTCTTGACAATGGGAGCTTATGTTATCAATGATTTACAATTTATTAGTGTACTATGAGATTCTGAGAAAAACAACATCTCTGTTTTCATCGCATGGTAGAGGGCTTTATGTATTTGGGTTTTTTTTTTTTTTTCCCCTAGAAAGTTTAAAACATTTACCAGCAGGCCCTGGGATTTAACCTACCACATTTAATGAGTAGTGTTAGGTCTCAAACAAATGCTTCTATCTTATGGATTCAGACAATGCTCCACTTTGGGGAATTCTGTGTGTGGCGTTGGAGCTGACCCAGCTGCACGTCTGCGAGCTGATGATGAGTGTCTTCTGGAAGAAGACAGCATTTGGCTCATGTTGTTGGGTAATAATTTGGGAAGAAGAGATGCTTTTCTGAAAAAGGCTTCACCGGCACACGTCTCGAGATCACAGAGTCGCCCTGACAGCCGTCAAAGGCGTTTGGTGCTGGTGGTACTTGCATTCGGTTTTTTGAGACAGGATCTCAGGCAGTATCAGCCTGGACTTGAACTACTGATTCTCCTGCCTCTGACTCCTGAGTGCCGGGATCGCATATATGTACAGCCACACCTGAACCAAGGATTCCTTAAAAGGCATTCCTGATTCTAAGACTTCAGAATGGCAGGTTGGAGCAAGACATAGGAGCAAGCCCTGTGGGAGGGCCCTCAGAGGGTCTCAGAGGGACAGAAGGGAACTCTGTGTGACTCAGGGCAGGATGCGGAAGAGTGTTTTATAACGTGAGCTCTTTTATAACGTGATCTGGTCGGGCCTTTTCTGCCCTCAGGTGCCCTTGCTGCCTCCTCCTCCATCTGTAAAACAGAGGAATGCAATGCAGAGACCTCTGTTTTGCACATCTTCGCCAAGGGGCCGGAGACTGCTTCAGTTCCGCACCATAAATCCCCAGATCCTTTGCTCTAGGTGCGGTTATGAGGACATGATGATTATAATTATTGGGCGTAACGTTAGTCACTCGACATCACAGCTTTCCCTAAGTGTGCACCTTAGATGACTAGGTCTGCTTTAAAAAAAAAAATTGAAGGAAAGGAAAGGCCAGGGATTAGTTAACCATTTGCTGGATTGGCTTTTTTTTGTTTTTTTTTTGTGGGGGGGGAGGAGCACATCTTAATAATGACCTGCACAGCTGCAATTTCGGCAATACAAACTGGCGTCCTGTTATAACACCACCGGTTCCTGGATCATCAAAGCATTTCTGGCATGCCAGAACCTGCTGCAGTCTCCTCCCACTTTTCCTCCAGGCTTTATTAGCTTCGCTCACATCTTGACGCTCCGTGCACACCATCTAGTATGATGGCCACAAACCACAGTGGCTACTGAGCAAGAAGAAAGGGCTCTTCTGCACTGAGTGTAAAATATACTTCTGTAGACTTTTCTTTTTCAGTATTGGGGATTGAATGCAGGGCACGATGCATGCAAGCATTACTGCTGAGTTGCATCCGCTGCCCTCAATAGACTCTTTCCAAAAAATCATGTGAAAACTCAGTCCGAAAAACAACTCAGTAATCTCTATTGCTTTTGGGATGAAATGGTAATATTTGGGATGTAGTGAATTAAATAGAATGTATTAAAATTGGCTTTGCCTATATCCTTTTTAGCTTTTTACAATGGGGCTGTCTGGAAGTTCACAGTCACAACCATGGCTGGACTCTGCAGTTCACATTATATTTCTCTTCTAAAGTGCTGGTCTAAGAAGTTTGCATTTCTTTGTACAAGGAGTGTGGATCTGCTGAAGGAAAACCATCCTTGGGTAATATTGAAACAGTTATTTAATCTTTCCATAGGAATATCAAATCGTTTCCAATGCTCTATCAAGATTTGTGCATTTTAAACTCTTCTTCTCAAGGAGTGACTGAACCCAGAGGAAAGCCAGTTCTGCTGTAAATCCATCTGCTAAGCTACAACATAGATAAAGGGAGACGTGTAATGACACGGAAACACACCATAAAAACATCGGTTCTTGCCGGGCGGTGGTGGCGCACGCCTTTAATCCCAGCACTCGGGAGGCAGAGGCAGGCTGATCTCTGTAAGTTCGAGACCAGCCTGGTCTACAAGAGCTAGTTCCAGCGCAGGCTCCGAAGCCACAGAGAAACCCTGTCTCGAAAAACCAAAAAAAAAAAAAAAAAAAAAAAATCGGTTCTTTATCTTCTCTGTATCATGGGTTTGTATTGGTCTTCGAACAGATGTTTGTCATGTGTGTACTGTATTCCAGACTAGAAAACCTGACACTATAATTTTTTTTTTTTTGAAACAGGGTCTTACTGTGTAGCCCTGGCTGGCCTAGAACTAACTCAACAGAGATCTACCTGCCTCTGCCTTGTAGTCCTGGGATTAAAGGCATGTGCCACCACACTGGACCGAAATAATAAAACTTTAAAACTGAAGACAGTGATGCTGGGCGTGGGGCACAAGCCTCTCTCTAATCCCAATATTTGGAAAGCTGATGTAGGAAGATTCTGGGTGTGGGACTGGCCGAGGATACATAGAGAGACGCTGTCTCAACAGCTCATCCTATTTCACCCCACTGAAAAAAGGACAGAAAGCTGTACAACATTGTTTGGAGCAATGATTTCTCAGCTAGGACTGCAAGAGAATACTGAAAGCAAAAAACAGACAAAGGGGGCTGGCAGATAACTGAGCAGTTAAGAGCCCTTGCTGCTCTTCCAGAGGACCCAAGTTCTATTTCCAGCACCAACATGACCGGATGGAAGCTTCACCCAAGATGGGAAAAACCCTGGGTCCCTATGACCAGAAGTAGGATCGCCACTGAGAGCTAGGGAAATATTTCAAGGTGGACCTCTGCGTGATTACGAAGCACGCAATGTGCAGGCTGCCAGACTCATATGGAAACAGGAGCACGTTGGGGTGTGACTCATCGGGTGCACGCCCTACCGATGGCAGTGGTCTCCAGGTGCCCACTTCAGCTGTCTTACCCTACTCAGTCAGCATCGCTGACTTTCCACATGGCCTGCTCCCGGCATGCCCAATGCTGGAGGTCCAGGCTCCTTCCCATCAACCCCGCAGAGTCCTCCGTGAGCCATGAACATTCAATTCTGGAACTCTGAGCATTGGCCCTGATAGGGTCATCCAAATCTGAGGGTGGAGCCCCCTGGTTTCTCCTGGTTAGATTGACTTCCCCACAAGGCTGGAAGCCTTCCAGTGATTCGGTCTTTGCTTCTATATCTGGCATGGGTTAAGATGGCGTGGCAGACAAGTCCGGCCTTGAGGGGCTCTGAATCTATTGGGGGGTAGAATGGGAATGGTGACTCAGTGGTTTCTTTCTCTTTCTGCACTGCAGTTGGAGGTGGGCAGGTACAATATTTCTTTTCTTTTATTGTTTTTCAATGTTTTCTTGGTCATCTGTAGCCCAGGCTACCCATCAACTCAATATATAGAAGAGAATGACCTGCAACTTTTCTTGCTCCTCTTGCCTCTACCTCCCCAGGGCTGATTAGAGGCCTGTAGCACTGTACTGTTGTATTCAAATTTTTTTTCTGGCTGGCCTCAAACTCAGAGATCTGCCCGCCTCTGCATCCTAAGTGCTGGGATTACAGACCTGTGTCGCCACCACCTTTAATTTGTTTTCCTTTCGTTGTCTTTGTTCTCTAATACAGAATCTCTGTAGCCCAGGCTGGCCTAGCGTTTGGGAGTATGTCTCCTGTCTCATACTCCCTGGTATGAGATTTATTGACCATTCATTTATACCTTTAGTTTATTTTTTCTGTTTTGTTTTTTTGATTTTTTTAGACATAGTTTTATGTCCTACCAAGCCACATAGTAGCTTTGTTTCTGTTCTTTATTAGTCTTCAGATTAATTTTTAGGGACCTCTATGGGTTTTTGTATCTATGAGGAACAAATTGATTATAAAATGAAATGATACACTAATAAGTAAATAAATAAGTATTTTAATAAGTAGATAAGGAGATTATGTGAAACTAAAGGGCACCTATTCCATAAAGGGAATAGTTCAGTGAGGAGAGAGCAGGAAATAGTTGCAAATCATACATGAGATAAAGGACTATATTCAAACTACTCAGTAATGAGAAAATAACTTGGTTAACAAGTGGGCCTTGGGGCTTTAGTAGTCATTTCTCAGAGGAAGGTATACAAATGAGAAAAAAAAAACTATACGACAACTTCTCAGTATCAGTAATTTTCAGAGAAATGCAAATCAAAGCCAGGGAGAGCGAGCACCTCACACCTGTTAGCCTGGCTGTTATAAAAAGATGAAAGATAACACCTGTTGACAGGGCAGTAGCAAGAGGAGACGCCCCAAGCGCCCTGGTCATATTGCAGATTAGCATGGGCAGTCTGGAAAACACCACAGAGCTCTCTCAAAGGGAAATGCTAAGAGTAGAGCAACCACACAACCCAGGAATCCCAGCCCTGGGCAGATACTCTGGGGAGCTGAAATCAGCATGTCAGTTCTCCTTTTCTGTAGCTTGGTTCACAGCAGTTGAGACACAGAAACCAAGGCAATCAATGTCTTTGACCGTGGTAAGGGTGAACAATGGAATACTACTCGGCTGGTGACTACATTGAAATAGAGTAGAGCGGTGATTACCACAGGCAGGCAGGGGAAAGGGGAGAGAGCGAAATACAAGTCTGCTGGGCTATAGGGATACAGTCAACAGATCTGAGACGTTTTAGTCCCTTTCCCCAGCACATACACACACAATGGCAGATTTACGTGAGGATCTGTGAGCTCAGCTGTCCGAGAGCTTGCCTGGCAAGCACCAGGGTTCAGCACCACATTAAACAGGGTGTGACAGTAGAACCCTATAATACCAGCACTCCAGAAGCAGAGGCAGGAGGATTAGAAGTTCAAGATAAACTTCTGCATAGCCAGTTCAAAGCCAGCCTGGGCTACCTGAGACCCTGTCAGAAAAGAGACGAAAAAGATGTGGACCACCAAGCATCCTCTGAGGCCTTCTGTGGATCCTTTAGATTAGTCATTTCTAAGGCTGAGAAAAGACCACAGCCTTTAGGACCAGACAGATCCGGGCCTGAATTCAATTATTAGCAACTAAGCGGTGTGTTCCGACTTCCTCATCTATGAAACGAGGGGGTGTGATCAAATGCAGAAGTATTATAACAGTTACCACTGACACATGGAAAGGCTCCTCATACATGGTAGATAATAGGACACAGCTAATTATTTCTTCTCTTGCCTTTATGTAGTAATGAGGAGCAGCTGTGTCCCCATTGAGGCGTGGGTCATGTTCCCGGTGCCAGCCTCCTGGCCGCTGGGCTAGCTTACATTTGAAATAACCACACGGAAATTGTATTAATTAAATTACTGCCTGGCCCATTAGTTTTAACCTTTTATACATATTAGTTTAACCCATATCTAGTAATCTGTGTATCACCACATGGTCGTGGCTTACTAGGAAGATTCTAACCAAAGTCCATCATGGGCTGGAGAAACATGGCATCTGTTCCAGTACCTTCTTTCTCCCAGCCTTCCGTTCTGTTTACTCCGCCCACCTAAGGGCTGTCCTATCAAAAGGCTGAGGCAGTTTCTTTATTTAACCAATGAAAGCAACAGAAATACAGAAGGACCCTCCTACACCATTTATTAGGTGAGCTTGGAGCTGGGGATGTGGCTCAGTTGTTAGAGCTCTTGCCTAGCATGCATAGATTTTGCATAAGGCCCTGGGTTAGACCCTAAGCATTGAAAGAGAAAACATCAACGCTAAACTAGAAAGCCGGTCCTTTACATCGGAATCTTCTGTGTGTCAAGTTCTTAAACTCTGTCCCAGCTCCACAGGTTGGTGACTGAAACAGAAATGGGTTTGGTTCTTCAATCAAACCATCACATTTTAAACAAGAGGACCAGTGATGATGTTTGCAGTATTTGGGATAGTAAGACTATGAAGAAATGGGGGCACATCTCTCCATTCTTGAAGGGATGCTTTGTGATATGTACATACATTTTTATGTGGTTTGAAAACAAATATGTGGCTTTATAAATGCTATAGATTGGTTTCTGCTGGGGTATACTGTTTCTAGCAACTTCCAGAAGGAGGGGGCATGCAAACTTCTGAATACAAGTATCTGAAATGAATAACATAGGCACGGAAGCCGAACGCCATGCCACTCTCCCAGTTTGTCCTTCCAGTGTCAAATCCTGGAATCATCCACCTCTAAGTCATCCAGTTAAAGGTGAGGTGATTCATCACCTGCCAGGAGGCGTTAGTAAGCCAGCTTTGTCATAATTTTTCAGATTCCTCTATCCATGGACAGAAACAAGTTATGTATGGTATTTATGTACATCTGTGAGGCTGGGCGTTTTCCAAATGTTTCTTGAAGAACATTATACAGGAAATTGATGCCACAGGGCAAACATTCATTCTCCCCATCCTCTCTCCAACACAAGTCCAGATTCGCTGTGGCTAGACTGACTTCCTGCAGTGTGCTGTTGGTTATTCGATTTTACACTAGCAGGAGAGAGAGAGAGAGAGAGAGAGAGAGAGAGAGAGAGAGAGAGAGAAGAATAGATTCTCTGTTTCAATTTAGAACGTGTTGAAAAGGCTCAAATGCATAAACAAAACAGCTCCCCTCATGAGAGCACTGGGGAATGGAATACGATGCTTCATTAAAAAAAAAAATCACAAAATTCAAGGGCTAATGATTGCTCTTCATGCCAATTGTTAAAAGTCAGTTTCCCTCACATTAGACACACGGGACTAGATTTAAATAGCATGTCCTCTTGCTTTCAAACGGGAAAGTTCGCGTGCACTTGCCTCTGCAGGCTTTCTTGTAAGGGTAGCATCACCTTGTAATTAGTGGCAGTGACCTTTGGTTAGTGGCTTCCTCCTCATCTATTTCTCCAAACTCTTTTCTCTATCAGTGCACCAGACCCTTTATCCGGGCCCCAGGAGGTTATGAAAAACCGAATCTGCTACCAGAACCAGCGGTGGAAGATGTGGCTTTGGTTAAATAACTGCATGCGCCGTTCTAGGCCCTTGCTCAGCTCTGCAAGTTTTCAGGTAACGTTGACTTCACCTTCACCTAGATAAGAAGCTACTCTCTCACGGGTCTAACACAGACTCAACTGTTCCCCCAAAGTAAGCCAGGACCTCACCTCTTCATTCAGCAAAATGTACTGTGTGGAATCCTGCCACACCAAGAGCTTTGAGTGCGAATGTGATCTTTTCAATGAGCAAGATGCAGATACATTACCAGGTTAGAGCAGGGGATGGGAATTCTTTTAAAGACTGGTGGGAAGCTATGGGGCTACACGATGTAGTTTGTGGCCGGTTCAGTTTGACAGAGCTAGAATTTGCAGGATGCTGCAACAGCTTCCAAAGTCCCCATGACAGGAGCTCTGCTTGTCTGGTCATCTGGTCACCACGCCAGACTTGTTTATTTAACCTCCATCCAAAGAACCAACTGTGTTATCATTGTGGCTCAGCTGCCATCCAACTACATTTATTTTCCTGCCTCTTCTAACCTTCCCCAAAACCGGGTGGTGGTGGCATAGGCCTTTAATCCCAGTGCCAGGGAGGCAGAGGCAGGCATATCTCTGTGACTTCAAGGCAGCCTGATGTACAAGAGCTAGTTCCAGGGCAGCTAGGATTGTTACACAGAGAAACTCTGTTTCAAAAAACAAAAATAAATAAATAAATACAACATTTCTTCAATTTGTGGTGGCGTTGCTTTTGATTTAAGTTTTTGCAGTGTGCCTCTGGCTCTGTTGCTCTCTGCCTGTAGATCTCTTTCTTTTCTTTTTTTCTAAATGTGTGCGTCTGCTCAAAAGCCTCAAGAAAGATGATGCATTTCAGTCTACTCTTTACTCCCCAGATGTGAGCATCTGTCTGGGGCTGAGTTCCTCAGCCAGAGCCCGTGTGATTATTCATGGGGCCTTTGAATCAGTCACTAACTCCTGGCTTAACCACATGCCATAGGTGTATGACCCTTCACCGGGCCCTGAAACTCTGAACAGTCCACCTGGGAGTTTTTCTTTTCAGCAACGATGTCCCCCTGCTCAAAAATCAAAACCAAAAAGTAAACCTAGACTAACCAGAACAGAATGACAGGTCAGCTTACGGTGTGCGCAGTGTTGATTTAGAAACAGAAAACAGAACATGAGAGAGCCGGAATACCGAGTTCCAACAGCAGCGTGTGCAAAACAAGGCCACAAAACTGACAACATTGCCTCATTTATCAAGAACTGCAAGCTTGTTATGTACTCCAGATGTACTTAGGGATAACTCGGCATCACAATGGTGGTTCACAGCAGGACGAGAACAAGTACCCAGTGCGCCACACAGCCTAGTCTCTAGCTTCACCCTGAGAAAAGCCCACCGAAGTGAACTGACCAATCACTACATTCGCATAAGGAGTGACGGAGCCCAGGCTTGTAGGTGATGACGGGTGTTACCAATATTTTTATTCCACAAAAAAAATTCTTTATCTAAAGATGGAAGAGGCAGAATTCACGTTCAAAGAGCTCTGCTGGCTGTCAGTAAATGCTGTCAAAAGAAAAATCACAAAACTGGAACAGGAAAATTGGAGTATCCGCACAAAATAGAGTTTTGTTTTCTACAGAGGTAAGGGTACAGTATGATGCAACAGGGAGACAGCTTAGGATCTGTCTCACTCTTCTCTCCAACCAGCTGTGTTTGCTTAGCAACCCTCTCGACCTCAGACGTCAGTAGTCTGAAGAAAAGGTAGGCCAGAGGGCTCTGTAGGTCCCATGGACACATGGGTCTTCTGGACCCATCCTTTCTGGAAGTGACAGCGCCTATCTTCTAGGGTAAATTTAGTAGTCCGCAAGGACCAGGTCAGTTGAGTACCATCCGACTGCATTGAGAATTAAGAGGGCCGGGGAATTGGCTCAGTCATTAACTGTGCTTGCTTTGAAAGCATGAGACCCTAAATTGGTTCTCAAGTGACAGAAAGAAAGGCAGGTGTGGCAGTGCGCGCTTGTAATCCCAGGGCTGAAGAGCTCCAGGCCGGTGGGAGATCCTGTCTTGGTGTGCTTGTCCTCTGGCCACCACACTCACAGATACACTAGTGCACAAGCACACATGTGTCCTGGAACACACAAAATCACTTAATTAGGATGTTATCGACACTATCGAAAGGCAAACAGATTAAGGAATGATCTTGCCATTCACAGAATCATGGGTTAGATTTCTTTGCTCGGGAAGTCATTTAAAACCATAGCATCCCACAAAGAAACTGAAAACAAAAAACAGAAACAGCTCCACTGTGTACAGAGACGTCAAAACATTTAAGCCTGATTTATGGGGCTGAAATGAAAAGGTAAGACAACAGTTAAGAAGTATACAGAGTGACATTTTAATAAGTTCTCTTAGTCTTAAACTCTGATGGATACATATAACTGAAAACGGACTCTTATTATACAAAGAGAAGGCTCTCCTGGTTGAAGCCAGCAAACCTTTAGGCCACCTGCAGGTCCACTGCAGGTGAAGAACTCCTAATGGCTTCAGGAGGTGCCATTTGCAGGGAGTGCGTGGGCAGGGCTCTCTGGAGCTGTGGCCCAGTGGTCCTCAGTCGCTCTGAGCAAGGGAAGATTAACAGCAACCTTTAGAGCATCCTCTGTACTGCGGAAGACGGCTGTGGTCCTAGCTCTTATGGTATCCCAGAACAAGGTATTATTTAAAATATGAAAATAGCCAGGCTTTTAATCCCGGCACTTGGGAAGCAACGACAGGTGGATCTCTGTGAATTTAAGATCAACTGGTCTACAGAAAGAGTTCCAGAACAGGTTCCAAAGATATCAAGTATAGAAAACACTTTTATTACTTAATTTTCAGTTACTATCACATCCAGTTAAAGTCAACATCTGTAGCAAGAATTGTCTGGCTCTAAATGTCAGTTTTGGTGTGGGAACTGGTGG
The DNA here is from genome assembly GCA_028555095.1 of Dicrostonyx torquatus. NCBI lineage: Eukaryota > Metazoa > Chordata > Mammalia > Rodentia > Cricetidae > Dicrostonyx > Dicrostonyx torquatus. The sequence goes on along the minus strand of JAQHUG010000039.1, from coordinate 4,825,513 downwards.
TGTGAGGTAGGAGAATCTACTACCTACTATGTGGAAGAGTTTCCTCACCAGAAAATAAGGACAATAGCACCTTATCCAAGAGTTTGGGGGAGCTTTGAATAAAATGGGTCATAGGTCATGCTTTAGAATACCTAGGGCAGCCGGGCGGTGGTGGCACATGCCTTTAATCCCAGCACTCGGGAGGCCGAGGCAGGCGGATCTCTGTGAGTTCGAGACCAGCCTGGTCTACAAGAGCTAGTTCCAGGATAGGCCCCAAAGCTACAGAGAAACCCTGTCTCAAAAAAGCCAAAAAAAAAAAAAAAAAAAAGAATACCTAGGGCAGTACCTGACACAGCATAAGCACTACGTAATACAAACTTATTATTGTCATGAATTAAAATGAAGCAAGCTGTCCTAGGCACTTCAGGCTACTACAACAAAGCACGATATTTGGGTGACTTATAAGGAACAAATACTGCTCTCTCTTCTTATGGCCCACGCTCTGCTGTGTTTCTGCCACCATAATATTCTGCCTCATGTCTAAAGCGATGGAGCCCGGAGATCATGGCCTGAAGCTTCCAGGACCAGGCTCACATTCTGTGGTCTCAGGGGAGGAGAGGAGGAGTGATGTACAGCATCGAGCCCCGTCTCTCTTCCTCATCTTGTGCCGCTCAAGGCTCCTGACCTGTGTGTGCAGGTGCAAGCGAACCCCAGTGTTAGGAATGCAACTGACCTC
>JAQHUG010000039.1:4799037-4824283 GCA_028555095.1 Dicrostonyx torquatus | reverse complement strand
TGTGTGTGTGTGTGTGTGTGTGTGTGTGTGTGGTTTTTTTCTCCCTGCTATTGTCACCTATGGTACTTGGACATTGGCTGCATCAATGAGTGTTCAGGGAGTTTCCCTGCCTCCAGTTGTGGACTAGGCCTGTGTCATTGGCGTCTTTTGTCCTGAGGATTCCAGATTCTTGGACTGAGTAGTTGCTGGATTTCCCAGCTCTCCACTCTATAGATGGCCACAGTGGGACTGTCCAGTCTCTGATTACATGTAAACAGTAAAGCGTGTAGTCTTTAAGGCCCAGGCCATGGCTGACCAAGGCAACATTTCAGACTGGCAGGTAAACTCAAGAGTGGAGGCTGAGAATCCAAGAGTAAGGCATTACTTATATACTTACCCTTTGGCCCATTAATCTCACCTTTAGTTATGGATCAGATACATTCGCAGAAGTTTAAGTGGTGCTTTATAAGATTGCCCATTGTCTTAGATATCAATTTGTTTGTAATGGCAGAAACTATCCTCCCTCACCAATAGGAATTTGGTTACATGTATCACTTAGAATTGATTAAATCTAACATCTATAAATAAATATAATATGTCCTTGTGATGGAAATGTATGAAACTAGAAGAGTGACATCATCTATAAATGAGATATCATTGACATACATTATTGAGAGAAATGGAGGTCAAGCAACGATTACAATATACTGCATTATTTATGAAAAAGAAGGCATAGAAGTTGCTTTTATTCTCTTAAATAAAATTGCTCTAGAAAAATAGCAAATAAAAGACAGAAAACTGATTTCTCAGAATCTAGAAGCTGAAAGCCTGAGGTCAGAGCAACAGTGTGGCTGAGTTCTAGAGCGCTAATTCGCTCTCTTGGGCTTTTCTTATTGTATCACCAATAGCATTCCTGAGTGAACCACGCCCACCCAGTCACCTCTGGGAGGTCTTGCCTGTCAATACTATCACAGGGAGATTTGTGTTCGGGCACTTGAATTTGAAGGGACTTGATAGGCTGCCTAGGCTAATGCATCTCGCACATTTGTCATTCATTAACTACTCAAATATATTCTATTTGTAATGTGGGGCATTGTATTAGTTGTTGTTAGTTTTTATTTATGCAGCCAACTAAGGCAAGTAGTATTTAAAACCAAGAGAAAAATCATGTAGGTGCTGAAAATGGTTGGCTTTTCATCCTCTGAAACAGATCAGACTCACAACCCATGACGTACGATGGCAGAGAGGAATCGTTCTTTTACATCTAGGGCCTGGGGAGAGGGTCAGACACAGCTCAGGTGTAGACTGCATACGCAAGGCCCTGGGTCCAATCCCCGGCAACCTCCAAAGGAAAAGAACATAACAAAATAACTAAGTTTAGCATTTGGAGCACAAATTGGATTGTCATCGAAGGGGAAAAAGAACACACCCATGTGGAGTTTCATTTGTAAGTTTCATTTCTTCTTTCAAAATCATAAATATAAACTATTTTCACGAGTTGACTGTGCTTTTTTTCATTTTGAGAACATATGAACCCAGAGTCGAGTTTATTTAATCTGACTTATTACATCAACAACAATGTAGGGGAGGAACTACCACAAATGCTCACACCCTAGCGCGTTAGGTTCAGTTTTCTTCGTTGCTTGGTTCATTTTTCTTCGTTGTTTTCTGTATCAAGCCTATTTATATGACTAGTTTCGAATTGCAGTTTAAGATATTAGGATGTCATTAAGCCATAGCCATCTGACCTCTTTCCTTATCATACTACACATCCTTCTGGGAGAACTTTTATCCCTTCAGTAAATATTTGTCAAGAGATTCTTGGGTGACAGGCACTATTCTAGATGCAGGAACAATGATGAACAAGACAGATAAGGTTCCGGCTTTCAAAGGCCTTAATTCTATTCAATAATAAATATCTGAATCAATAAGTGAGCACAATTTCAGATGTTTCATGGTGGACAGCCGTCTTAGGTTGGGGAAGCTCCCTTCTCTAAGGACATTTGATCTGATTGCAGATTAAGGACACAAAGAGCATGCAGTGATCTGAGGGCTTCGGGGTCAGCACATACAATGGTTCCAAGTGGGATTGAGCTTGGCTTGTTTTAGGAAGCCAAGGGAATGGATTTAGTGAGCTAAGGCAGGCAAGAGTCCGCTTAGTGGGCTTTGTGTGGACTTCAGATTGCATTCTAACTACAATGGGAGGTCTTTGGAAGATTTAAGCCAACACAGCACAAGTTCTGTTGGGTCGGGACAATTCTGTCAATCATGTTTTAAATAAATGCTGATTGTCCAGGCAGGAAGTATAGGCGGGAAAACCAGACAGGAAGTAGAGGTGGAGCAAGGAGAACAGGAGAAATTGGGAAGCAGGAAGCTTCCCTGGCATTCCTGCACAGATCTCCAACAAGGCAACATGTAGCAGCCCAGCTGAGAGAAGGTACTGGCTATGTGGCTGACAATGGGTTAATATAACTTATGGGAGCTAGTAAGAAGCCTGAGATAATGGGCCAATCAGTTAATAACCTAATGTAGACTCTCTGTGTGATTTTCTTTGGGGCTTGCTGGCTGTGGGGTACTGGGTAGGACAGTAACCCCAACGAGCCAGCCTTCATGTTACATTCTGTCCTAACTCTGAGATTACTCTCATCACCTAATGAAGAGTGAATTACAGTAAAGCAAGATCTCATGCAGGGACACCGCATAGGGGGCTGTGTCTATTATCAAGTCAAAAAGAGAACAGTGGCTGCAACTAGAATGATGGTATGTGAAACAGACATAGATGAAAGGATTTAAAATACTTTTGAAGGTAGCATTTACAACCTGTTAATGGATAATGAAGAAAGAATCCAGACTAGAATGGATTAAGTCCTAGTTGGTTTTTGGTCTTTTTATTTTTTTACTATTGTTTATGCATTTTTTTAGTTAGGAATTAATATATATATATATATATATATATATATATATATATATGATGGTGTTATTTATTAATCTGGGAAAGTGTGTTAGTTATTGATGTGAAGAGATGCCATGACCAAGAAAACTTATAAAAGAAAGCACTTAACCAGGACCTTGCTTACAGGTCTACAAGGTAAGTCCATGACCATCATGGCAGAAGCATGGGAACAGTCAGGGAGCCATGGTGCTAGAGCGGTAGTGAGAAGTTTGCATCTACTCCACAAGCAGCAGGCAGCAACGGGGCCTGCCATGGGATCTGATATCTGAAGCCCACTACATACATCCTTTGACACACCTTCTCCTAGAAGACTGCACATGCTAATCCTTCCAACAGCTAAGCACAAAACTTCCAAATAGATGAGCCTGTGGGGACCATTATCATTCAAACTATCACAGAAAGGATCATATTTAGGGTGTAACTTTTTAAAAAATGTACATTAAATTTTTTGTGTCTGCTCAAAGTCCAACTAGGAATGTCAAGTATATCAGGGATACCATTGGATGTTTAAGTCTATGTATTTCTATATTTAGGGCATCAGTAATACATAGTAACACTGAAAGCCATGCACTGGAAAACCACAACCCAGAGAATGAACTGGGGAAGAGAAGTAAATAGCAGATGATTGGCCCTCTGACTCTCGGAGGTCAGCTAGAGGTGAAGTGGCCACCTGTAAAAACTGAGGGGTTCCCTTCGTAGGTTAGGAGGAAAATCAGGCCAGCATGAAGTCACCAAAGCCCAGAGCACATGCTGAGTAAGAAAGGAGAGCCCTCTCATCTACGTGGCATGCTGTCAACAGGGGCAGTAAGGCAAGAGAACAAGGAAAACCACCGGATTTGACAACATCTAGTTTTTGGTGATTTGGGCATGATTGATTTCAGTGGTGTTTTAGCAACTGAAGGCAGTATGGAGTGGGTTGGAACTCAATGGATTCATCATAATTCCAGTAAAAACACAAATAGATTAATTCTTTACAAGATGGTTCTAAAATATACATTGAAGATCAAAAGACAGACAGAAAGAAAGAAAGAAAGAAAGAAAGAAAGAAAGAAAGAAAGAAAGGCCAAACTGCAGTAATAACAATGGAGTTTTTCATATCGAAATACTAATAAGCTAAAGTAGGAATACAATGTGGGTGTATGGCAGAGTACATGGCTCAGCTTTCAATAAATGGCATGATTGGTTATGTCATGGAAAGACTCAAGTTGGATTTCTGCCTCACAACATTCTTAAAAACTTCCACAAGGACTGAGAACATAAAAGGGAAGAGTCAACTGTCACACTTTTCCTCTTTCTGAGAAAGTATCTCACTGTGTAGACCCGAATGCTCTGGAGCCTGTTATATGGATAAACTGGCCTTGAACTCAACAGAGAGCTGCTTCCTGCTGCCTCCCCAGCGGTGGTGTCAAAGGTGTGCACCCTCGTGCTGGATCAATTCTTAATACTTTTAGGCAAGACGTTTTATGATGTCAGGGAAAAGAAGATATCTTAAATAAGTTATGTAATGTCCTAACCACCAAGGACCAATAAATTTGCTACGTCAAAATTTAAAATACCTGTTTCGTAAAGGACGCTTTCAAGAAACTAAAAATCCAGAAAACAAACTTTGATAGGAAGAGATAACTGCTACAACTGAAACCAATAAGGATTAGAATCTGGAATAGCTAATGATCTACAACATCAAAACCAAGTGAGGTGGACCGAAAAAGCAAAGGTTGTACAAAGAATTTCCCAGAGAGTTCAAATGGCAAACGTGCGTGAAGACACTTCAACGTTTTCAGTGATAGAAGTGGAAATGAAAAATATTTTGGGGGGTACCATTTGACATGTATCACACTGACAAAACAATAGCAAGTGTTCGGATGCACAAACCCTCTGTTATCATTGCATTTTATTTATGCATTTTGTGTGTGCATCTGAGTGGGCACACATGTGCCACAATGCACATGTGGGGATTAGAGGACAACTTGTGTCAGTCTTTGTCTTCCAATATGTGGGTGACAAGGTTTGGGCTCAGGTCCTCAAGTTTGGTAACAGGAATCCAGTGTCGCTAGGTCATCCTCTGAGCCCAGAGACAGAAATTCTTTAAAATAGTTCTGAGGATCCTCATTGGCATATCAATTTGGAAAATAGTTTAGCAATATCTAATACAACTGAATAATCTCATTGTCTATACTTTAGCAAATTTATTTCCTTTATAGGCTCTAATAAAATAGTCCATTTTATCGCAATCGGTATCCAATACTCCGAAAATTGAAAACTTAAAAATTATAAGATGCTCTTCTTCATGTCACCTCTTAAGCGGTAGGTAGTGTCGAGATGAATCAGAATACCCCCTTCAGAGCCACCAGCTGTCAGAAACTCACTGAAGTGGGGATAAATGCAAGCTTTATACTTTCTATGAGAAGTGGTGGCCACGAAAGTATCTACAGATGCTCTGGCTAAAGAGGAAGGGCTCTGTGGTCTGAATTTGCGGTGGGAAAAACAAACAAGGTTTTCCCATGAAGTTAGATATCTTGACCCATGGTAGCGTGTGCCTGCTGTTGAAAACATGGCATTCTTGTTATAGATCAGTGGTTCTCAACCAATCCTTTAATACAGTTCCTCATGTTGCGGTAACCCCCAGCCCAAAAGTTATTGTCATTGCTACTTCATAACCGTAACTTTTCTACTGTTATGAATCATCATCTAAGTATCTGTTATGCAGAATAACTGGTAAGTGATCCCTGTGAAACACACTTGTTCACATGCTGAGGGGTCATAACTCATGGGTTGAGAAACACTGTGATAGACCGAGGAGAACTGGAGGCAGGAAATACCTTGTCATTTGGGGCCCCGGAGAGCTAGCAAAAATCTGAAAAGCTTTTGGAGACTCTCTAGAGAAGATGATGTCCACTAATATGTCATCAGAAAATTCTTAAACAAAAGGTGATAAGACTAGGATTAAAGCCCTCAAGATCCAGCATCTTACATCCGTATGTTCTGCAGCACAAATGCCAGAGTATTGTTCTGAAGAGACACGCAGGAGGAAGAACAAGGAGGAGGCTGCAGAATATACCCAAGTTTTGGTCAAGAAGAAAGAAGCCAAAGGGAAACACCAAAAGCAGATTGCCAAGAAACCTAGGCTGTCCTCACTCAGAGCTTCTACTTTGGAGTCTGAGTGCGGTCGAAATGGAGCCTTTAAGTGGAACAAATAAATCACCAGACCTTGAAAACATTTATAAGACATTCTTATAATGCACTAGATATGTCAATAGAATGTAGCTGTGTGCAACAATACAGCTTAAAAAACAAAACAGTGTCCATGCGTATAGTGCAGAAGCATGATTTATAACCATCCCAAAGAAGAAAACTGCTTCATGTGTCACTTAGGAATACACTAACTCAGACTCATCTTAAGGGACCATTGTGACCATCAGGACACACAGAACCTTTCCTGGACAGACAGTTTGGCCATGCTGCAGCTGGGGAATTGAACTCTTTGTTCTGGGACTTCATGGCAAACGTCTCAGAAAGTCCTCTCTCTCGCACACACAACCCTCTACCCCACCCCACCCCACCCCAGCTCCAGGTTGATTTAGACATAAATGGAGAAGTCAGTCTGGAAGGAACGTGGCATTCCGGATGGAGCCTTCTCTCAACGGCGGAGGCTTTTTTCTCCATCCTGTGAGCCTGGAACTTGCTGATATCCTACACCGCATCCCAACTCTATGCCTTCTTAGAAGAGACCACACAGCACCACACTCAGCTTTTAGAACTTTGGGTCAATCTTTTTCTTTCTCAAAACAAATAATAATAATAATACTAATAATAATAATTAAAAAACAAACAACAACAACAAACTTTTGAAAATCAGAAAGGTTGCCTTCAGACTGTTTTGTTTCCCAAATATAGTTAAAAAAAACTATTTTGAAATTCAAAAATGCGAGCAATGACCCCTTTGTCCTGTCCGCGGCAGACACTGCTTCTGTAAGACAAATGCTTTACATTCAGTCTCTGCCCTGATGCTGCTGCCAGAGTGAAAAGCTTCTGAATTCCTAAAAAGGAAGGACAGAGATTCTAAAACATTATGCTGCTCCCTGTAGCATAGCACGGAATTATGTGCCCTTCCAAGTGCCGGCACTTTCTACACTCCGGCTGTGCTTCTCCGCAGTCTCCCAATGCATTTGGAGCTCTAGCTGCTATTGATTTCCCTACTTAGAATTCCCAAGAGCACCAGGCACTTGGCTGGAGAGCATCATGTCTGTGCACTTACAGTTCCCATCTGCCCGAAATGTCCTCTCTGCCTGCCTCTTCTCTTCGGAAAGCTTGCATTTCCAACCGCACTGTGAAACTTTGGAAGCCATCTCTGAGGTCTGAGCTGTGTCTCCTTGCAGTATCCATTCAAGTTGCTAAATTCTGAAGAACTCAATCACTGCCCTTTGCTTACCCAAACCCGGGGTCGGGGCAGTTGCTTCCTGAAGCTGCTAACTTGGAGGAAGCTCGGGGTTCCCATGGTGCCTGGTTGACTGGTGGAAATTCTTCTGCTGGTTTCTGTGTTGCTGACTGGTAGCTGTCCTTTGAACTACCTGGTCCATTCCCTCCCAGTCAAAGCGTTTGCTTTTGGGATTCAGTAGCACGCTGTAGAGGCTCCTTTGTGGTGTTGTAGGTAAGTATCTGACCACACTGTTATTAGCCTCTCAAGCGTAGAGTTCACACTTTATTCGTCTTTACATAGCATCTGTGTTGATCACAGTCAGCACGCATTCCACACGTGACCCTTGCATTTCAAAATGGACTGAGGACTACATGGCTATGACGGCATCCAATGAACACAGCCTCACTACATACATATTCCGCCACAGTTGTAATATTTTGGCCTCGAAAGCTTATGACAGCACTTCTTTATGGAGTGAAGCCCAAGGCCCTGTTAATCCGGCCCCCGTTTGCCTTTGTGGCCTTCTCTCCCTTCAGCGCTTGTCACCCAGTCACACTGAGTGGCTTCAAGATCTTGGTGCACTCTCTATTCCTTTTTCCTCTTCCTTCTTGATGAAACATTGGTTCTTATCTACGTCCTGTAGCTGCTGAGATGGTCCTTTATTTCCATTGCCTAGGAGAATCCCAAACACAGAAGATACTAGTGCATGATTATTAAACTAGCACTTCGGGATGGCTACTATTTCTGTATTTATCCCTTTTGATCTCTGCACATCATTCTATGCGGGTAAAATGCCATGGTTTTCTTTAAAAATACTTTTTTTTTGTTCTTCCACAGTTTTATACAAATGTGACTTGATCATACTCCACCCAAATCCTCCCCGTTTCTCCTCCAAGATTCCGGTCAGCACATGCCGATTCCATTTTCACACATATTGTTGCTTTCTTCTTGTTCTTACTCTTCTTGTATAAGCCACTGGGTAGTTAGTGCTGCCTACATGAAGAGGAATATGGAAAACTTACCAGCTGCCGCACCCACAAATAAAAGTGGCTCCCCTTTCCCCAGCAGCCATCAACTGTCAATATTTTTTCAATTAGGGGTGGGGCTTCATGAACCCCAAGCCATGTTGGAATTATTGACTAGCTTGATCCTGTGCGGGTAACCATAGCTACAGTGGGTTCATAACTGTCGTGTCCAGAAGAAAGCATTTCTACAGCACCGTCCCCCTCCCCAACCTCTTCTGACTACAACTTTCTCTCCTCTCCTTCTTCCAGCATTTTTCCTGAGCCCTGCGTGGGTTAATACAGACGTCTCATTGAGGCTGAGCTCTTAACACTGATTCTCAGTGCTTTGACAGGTTAGAGCCTCTACAGCAACCGCTGCCCATGCAAAAGAGAAGCTTCTTTGAGCAGCCCTAATCTGTGGGTCTACCAGAAGGCAGGTTTTTGTTTGTTTGTTTGTTTGTTTGTTTTTGTTTTGGTTTGGTTTTTTGGCTTTTTTGAGACAGAGCTTCTCTGTTTAGCTTTGGAGCCTGTCCTGGAACTAGCTCTTGTAGACCAGGCTGGCCTCAAACTCACATGGATCCATCCACCTGTCTCTGCCTCCCGAGTGCTGGGATTAAAGGCATACGCCATCACCACCCGGCTCAGAGGGCAGTTTTTAACAACACGTCTGTTTAGCTAAAAATCAGTAGCAGATTCTCCCCTGTCCCGCGCAACCGTCTTGCCAGCAAGAACGACGCGGCACACAAGGATCCTTCTGCAGTAAGCTTTAATGCTTCTTGAGAGGGAGAAGCATAAGCTTCCAGAGTGGAGACCCAGAGGCGGGAAACCCTTCCCTTAAATAGAGGCTTCTCCTCGCCTAGGACGTGTCAGCCCCTGGTTGGCTGCAACCCATCGCACGAGATGACGCCATGGGATAGGCGGGATGGGACGAGGTGGAAAAACCCTTCGCACATGCGCAATGCACCCGTTCATTACCCGGGAACACAGGATATGGGCGCCATCCTGCAATGGTGAATAGCGGGCGCGGCTCCCCACACTCCCCCAGGGTCTAAGATCAGGAGAAGAAACCACTACGAAGGGAGACATGACGAATCATCCACAATGATAATAATTTTACAGGTGGTAAGATAGAAAAGTGGGAAGGGAGCAGGGTTCTGTTCTTTTCTCCTCACGACAATATTCATCTTCAGAAGATCCGAAGGAATCTTGGATATATATGAATATGGATGGATGAACATTGTCTACAGCCCATCAAGGATAAGTATAAGAACTCAATAGGTGCCGTGAGTATAAATTCACACACACACACACACACACACACACACGTATATATGTATATATGTGAATATGTACATACATGTGTTGATATAGACACTGTACAAAAGTCTCTTATACTCCAAACTATACACTCATAACTATATAAAGCTGGTTTTGGAATGAGACTCTGACTCAGTCCCTTTCTAATTCCAAGCCTGTTATTAAGAGTACAACCCAGAATTTCTGGACGTTTCTGTCGTATGTCAAGAGTCAGCTGATATGTGACAGAAAATAACCTAAATTTAATGAACATATTCCTTTTTCTTTATATCTACCATAACCTTCATTGATATGTGTACCTAATGTTTTCAGTTTTCCACTTTGATTAATAATTTTTTTTGCAGCCATTTTTAGAGGTTTTCCGGAGAGAGGATGATATCACTGGATGGTGGCTTCATTTTGATACCTTTGAGTTGTCTTACCCTATGTTGTAATTTTAGGTATAGAAGATGGGACACATTGACGACACCTTCCTTTGACTGATACGTCGGGACGCGGAAGACATTGCTTCAGGACCCAATTGGATGTCATTCATCAGGAAGATTTCTACTTGGACAGCTAATGTGGATTCCCTGGACTACACATCGTCCCTATGACAGCAAGAAGTAGCTTTGGAGATCAACGTCCCTTATCCCGAAAACTTTTGCCTTCAGACTTTGGGACTTTATGTAGGGGTTAATTATACTTTCCCTATATTTAAGAGATGGGGGAGGGATAGTGGATTGATATTTTTATTGTTTATAACTTTATGTCCAATGTCTGTTTCCATTGTATATAGTTATTTTAGAGCTAGATTGATCTTATTTAGACAAAAGGGGGAGATGAAGGGGTGTGGTCTTCACCATCCCAGCCTGTGACCACACCCTGCTGCCACCCCTCTAATTAATTAATGGGGGCCGGGTCACCAGGTCCCAGGAGAGGTATAAAATGGCAAACCCAGGTGGGGAGCGCTCTCTCTGCGCGGATCGCCGACCTGCGTACTTCAACGGGGAGCTCCTTTTGGGTATTGTAATCTGTGTGTACCTTGGTCTTGGTCTTGGTCTTTTAATAAATCCTTGTATCACGTCACACCAAACCATAGGCTTTTGACCAGGTTTTCAGGACCAGGCATGAATCCCTTCCTGTCAAGACAGTCTCAAGTCCAAGTGGAAAACAGTTGGTGGCTCCTTGAACAGTAATGCCACTCTTAGATCCCCGGGCACATTTTGCCTGGCAGATTGGTATTGCAACATTCATAGTCTACCACTGGATAAGCCACTGAAAAGCTTCCTGGTTAATTCCAGCTTGGTTTCTCTATGAGCTACATCCAAAGTGTGTTGCCTTCAGCAATTGGGTCTTGCCATCTCGTCATGGAGGGCAACAAGGAACAAGAGAATAGACTTTGCCATTTGGGGGTCTCTGGTGCCTCACTTACCACTAACGTGTAGGGAGGTAGCCTGTGCCTAGTAGTGAGATTTTAATTTTATAACCCATGTCTTCTCTAGGTTGCATTTTCTATTCATGCAGGTTATCTATGTTCAAACTACTACTTTTCTATTTTAATTAGTTTATAAAAATAATGCATTTCCAATAAGGCTTTATTGGCTACTAAGATAGCTTCCAACTTTCTCTGGTCCAACTCATATGGCAGATCATTTGTTTTTCAAATACCTTATCTTCTTATGAAGGAAGGTATTTTTCTTTACCACCAGAAAATGATAAGTATCAGTTAGTGAAGAAAAAAAATTTTAATGTTTTTTAGTTTGTTGCTAGTGATGGGGGACCTAAGTCCTCAGGATGATTTGGGAGTCATAATATTTTTAGAAGGTCCGCTACATAACTTGAAATCTTACCTTTAAGCCGGGCGGTGGTGGTGCACGCCTTTAATCCCAGCACTCGGGAGGCAGAGGCAGGCGGATCTCTGTGAGTTCGAGACTAGCCAGGTCTACAAGAGCTAGTTCCAGCACAGGCTCCAAAGCTACAGAGAAACCCTGTCTCGAAAAAAGAAAAGAAAAGAAAAGAAATCTTACCTTAATAATTTACAAATCGCAGTGCCAATGACCGTATCTCTTAGGTCATTGTCTCCAGCTTCTCTCTGAGTACACAGAGAAGCTAGAATGCAGATGGGCATCTGATGACCGCAGAACAAAACAGGCAAGAACAGGCTGAGAAACAGAGGGTTTGAGGTACAAAGGAAAGTCAACTTGAATCACACTCGTTGAACTAAATCAATGTCTGTTTCAGTATTTTTATTTGGAAATTTCTGAAAAATACAGGAATGTCTTGGTGTGTGGAAGAAACAAACATATTCTTGAAAATTTGTCTAAAGTAGATATCCCTAGACTGAACATTGTTTTCCTAATTACCTTTTATCTTGTAATTTCCAACTATGGTAAGATGTTCAGACCATTTTATTTCCCACAGTGCTTTCTGACTTCCATAGTTTCAATAGCTATAGAGTTTCCATCTATTTAAATAAGAGAGAGACAGAGATAGAGACTAGGGGGTCGTGGTGTGTTGGGAACTGATAAGCGAAGTCTTCCTGGGCTTGTGTCCTCATCCACCACTTGAATAGAAGACATCCAAATCCCTTTCCAAATTCCTAGGGCCTTCCATGGCTTTCCATGTCTTAGTCCAAACTAGCTTTTGGCTTTCTTGAGTTTAAGATAAAAAAACAACACAGTGTAACTACCTTCTGAGGTAGAAATCATTCTGCATTTCACCTTCAATAGTGAAAAGTAATAATAACACGGGGTGATGTTACCCACTTATAATCCCAGCACTTGGGAGGTAGAAGCAGGAAGATAAGGAGTTCGAGGTCTTCCTTGAACTTGAAGATAAAGAGTTCAAAGCCAATCTGGGCTACAAAAGAACCTGTTCCCAAAGAAAACAAATAAACTAAACTATAATTTAAAAAAACATTGTTCTATGTAAATCAGCATTCAGAGTAATGGCTTTATTATGGCATTGTCATCTACATGTATCATTTCTTCTTTCTCTCCTTCTCCCATGGACTTCCCCTATGCCTCTTACTCTCTTGCTGGCCCCTTCCTTCTCCTAGTTTCCTGTCCTGTTTTCATGGCATATCCACCAATACTCTGTCTAAGAACAAGTTCAGAATTTATCGCTATGACACCTCATAGAATGTTTTTGTATTTTATTAATTATGATTTGTGTATTATCTGGCCTCTAAATCTCTGTAGACTCTAATTCGAACACATTTTACAATCTTTGTTTACATTGAGTTGGGAAGTAAATCTCTTAACATGTGCAAAGTGGACCGAGCTCAACTGAACTGACCTACAGGACCTGGCTTAGACACGGCTAATGACTGCCCTTCTTACAGCTCATTATGTTTGTTTTTAATTTTATATTATTTTTGTTGTTTAAACCAGAGTTAAGGAATATTTGCTCTAAGAGCAGATTCTGGACCTTCCCACATGCCTTGGGCTCAGTTTGCAGATAATGAAAGGACCGCTGTCTGCCTTGCTCCTTCAGGTCTACCCACAATTCTGCAGAATAAAAGGCATTCATACACTCCATGCCTTGCTTTCATTCATCCAGGCCGTCCCTCCGGTTTCCTCTCTAAAAGGACATGGGGCTGTTTATAAAACGTCTCTCTATTTAGCAGTTCTCCTTAGGAGGCAAAAGTAAATCCCAGGCTTCTGCCGTGTGTGGCATTCTGCATCTTTGCTTTCTGACAGTGTTTGGTGAGTGGCGACGGCAGTGAGGCACATGTTACTATTGGAAAGGGAGGCAGAGGAGCAAAACCAAGGTTACCATTGCACCAGAAACCTCTGAGGAAAGCGCCCTTCAAAAGCAACAAGCGCTCTTTTCTGCCGGCTCGTTGGCTGGAAGCCAGTACCGCCAGGGTCCAGTTTAACTAACTGGGAGGAATTGTTTGGAAGGGGAGACAGAGGTCACTCATCAAGGCAGCCCATATTTGGCCATCTCAGCACTTTAGAAGTTATGTTAGACATTCGAAGTGATGAAAATCAAACAGGGGCCCTCAGTCGGGGCAGCTGGGCACTCTCAGGAAAGCAGATCTCCCTTGTACTGTTCTTCCGATGAAGTCAAGTGAAGAATGTTTCACGACGCTCAGCCGACATAATAAATGACCCAGTGAGTCACGACACGATACAATGCATATCTTAAGTACAAGCCAGAATTTGCCATTTAATTAGAACACTGCATAAAGGGAGTACCGTCTTCTGTTATTGTAATTACCAGTGCAGTTGAAGGAGCATTCAGTTCTTACAGTCATGCTCAACCAATTTTACACTCAATAATGAACTAACTTTGATTCAGTAAATTTTTATTGAGACATTGTAATTCACAACTCGTTATTCGGGCTCTTATATTTCAGATGGAGTCTCAGATGTTGCCATGGCTGGCTCCAGCTCACGGGTTCCAGGGATCTTACTGCTTCGACTTCTCAAGAAGCTAGGGTTACAGATGTGTTGCCAAGGGGGTGTCTTCTTTTTCGTAAACATGATTATTAAACTGATTCTCTGGGAATTTCATATCGCGCACCCGTTCCACTCATTTTCCGGTCCTTCCCTACCGCCTTACAGCATTCGCTCCCATACACGAAAGAAAATTTACAAAGAAAGAAAAATAAAACAAATAAAAATATTAATTAAAAATAAGCAAGCTAAAAACACAAAATGAAACAAAAGCAACAACAAGAAAGCAAAGCAGATACAAATAAACAAAAAGCCTACTTCGCTCCTCCATCTTTTCCCATCTCTCCATGACCTCCTCATTCACCTTAGTGGCACTGGCAGCTGCTGGGTGTCATGCGGTCCCACCCTCTTGTCCACACAGCTTTACCCGCAAATTTTCAGTGTGTAATATGGTGTTGGTCAGGTTCAAGGCCTCTGGCTTCTGGCACACCGTCAGTACTGGACCCTCACTGAAACGCCTGTCAGATTTCCTGCTGTTGTTTCTGTAATGGTAAAAGTAAAATTCTGCTGGTTCCCCAGGGGGGCAGGGGCAGCAGGCCATGAGTCCATGCCACAGGTCCCCAACAGGGGCAGGCAGCAGGTAGGGGGTCTCAAGAGCAGCCAGTCCCAGGCAGGGAGTGCACACGAGACCACGAGGAGACATAGATGGATGGGCAGGGAGCCATGCTGCAGTCGAGAGACAGAGACATGGATAGGCACACCATGCAGAGTGAGGTTGGATATTAATTTAGTGGGTAATGGGGGAGGGGAGAAAGAAGGGGAGAAGAGCAGAGAGGCAGAGAGACAGACAGACAGACAAAGGGGAAGGGGAGAAGTGAGGATAGGCAGAAGCTGCCTCTTCAAGAGGGAGATGGAAAAGGAAGAGAGGCTGCAAGCAGGAAGGAAGATCTGCCTGCCTCAGCAGACAGGGGGGGGGGGGGGGGTGGGCAGGGCTTGTCTCTTAAAGGGACAGGACAGATCATTACATTCCCATCTCTTTTATAGTAAAAAGGTGGGAGGTTGGGCACCACAGGTTAAAGGAATTGGGGCAGCAGATTCTCAAAGCTGCTTTCTGCTTATTTGTAGGCACCATCTTGGCGGGGGGGAACCTGAGAGAGCTGGGTGCTAGTCACATCCTGGCATAGCTGGTCTGTTTGTTCCTGTCTGGTGTGTGTGGTATGGAAATGTCTGGTGTCTCTTATACCTGTTTAAGGTATTGGCAGAAGAGAAGACAAAGTTAAGTTTAGGGGAAAAAATTTTAGGACCAGGGAACTGAGTGGGGGTGTATCTGACCTGTTTAAAGTGGATCCTTCAATTCGGTTCCCTGGAACTCACAAGATTTTTTGTGGATTTGTAAAAACAGAAATTTCAGACATACACATTGTATAAACAATAGCATATTTATGTCAGAATGACTGTGACAGATATTTTTGCACAATGAAAAGTAGTTTTAAAACTATGGAAGGCAGCATGAGAGAGAAATTTGATAACTTGTATCTATCCTCACACCTTTATAACTTGCAGGTCTTGTATTTGTAATTTACTGAAATTTGTTTGGTGAGGTTGTCCTGACAAACTGACAAACTGACAAAACCTCGGACCACTGAAATTACCTGAGTACGAGTGAGAAGGAAACAAAGAACATACAACAAACCCACTTAGGAGTTTATTAGAGGGGGTGCACACAGGCCTGGGGAATTGGTGTGCAGAGAGAGAGAAGAAGATGGCAAGTCCAGCTTTTTAAAAAGCTACCTAGCACATGCGCACAGGGGGTTGGCGTGACTAAGTCATACACAGATGATGGGCTCATGCATGTGCACAAGGGCTTAGCTGAGTCATAGTGGATGTAACCACACATGCATGCACATGGGTCACATGGGGCCCTTTGACATTCAGGTACTTCTGCCTGAGGGCTTGTCTGCACATGCATGCCTCTAGAACCTGGAGGTAACAGCCTTATGTGGCAGAAGTCATTACAGTTCCGAGTCGTGGGGCTCCTGCGGCTATAGTTCCACTGTATATAGAAAGGGGACTTTCTAATTCAAAATTCTAATTCTGGCTACAACTACTATTTTGTTTGTAATGCAAAAATTAAAACTGAAATATTATACTGATAGCTCATTTTCCGAGTCTGCAATCTATTTTCCCATGGGCTTGCAGAAAGAAAATCACTTTAACATCTGCTACTTAAGACAGAGATCAATTTTTAGCTAGCGACACAGTCCTGAATAGGAGAGAAAGGACCTCTGTTCATATGAAGATGTCAATTGACAAAGGAAACCAGATACTAAACAAGCAAACAAATAATTGCATTTTAGATAATTCTAAGCTCTAAGAACCAAACGAGATGTGCTAGAGACTGCATGGCATGGTGAGGCATGGCTACTTTATTGTGGGCATGAAAGAGGCACTGAAGACCCCTCAAGTCCAGCTGGGGAAATGGTTAGCTTTGAAAAGCAAGAAAGATGGCCAAGCCATGTACTTGGATACAGAACTGAATTTTGGGGTGGAGGGGAGCAGTAGATTAAAGATGAAGGTAGAACTCAATAATTATTTGCAGCTCTGTTTTATCGATAAATTTCCACTGGACAGCAGATTGGAGATGTGTTGTGGAATATTATTTTAAGATGTGGTATATTCGTTTATGCTGTGGAATATTTGTTTGATGATGTAAAGATATACTACATTTGTTGAACTCTGTGCAGCTGTATTACTTTGCCTGTCTGAAATGCCTGATTGGTCTAATAAAGAGCTGAATGGTCCATAGGAGGAGAAAGGATAGGCAGGGCTGGCAAGCAGAGAGAATAAATAGAAGGAGAACAAGAGAAGAGGAAGCTAAGGAGAGGGGAATAACTGGGACCAGCCACCCAGCTACACAATCAGCAATGGTGTAAGAAAGAAAGGTATACAGAACAGAGAAAGATAAAAACCCAGAGGCAAAAGTTAAGCTGAATCATTTTTTAAGAAGCTGACTAGAAATAGTCACACTGAGACTGAGCATTCATAAGAGTTAGCCTCTGTGTATTTATTTGTGTTCTGGTTGGCAGGCTCCCAAAGTGTAAGAGTCATGAGAGTAGAAAAAAATAAAAACTAAACTAAAAATGAGAGTGATTGGTGTATAAAATGCATACAAAGGGATGGGGGGAAGAAGAGCTGCAAAGAGATGTGGGCCATGGGATACTCTACTGTGCAATGACCCAGGAGGGTAGGTCATAGAACTAAATGAAGTAGCTAGTGGAGACCAAGCCTAGTACAAAATACAAAATTCAAATGTTTCGGAATACGTTGAAAGCTGTGATGCCTGCCAGGCTAACTTTCTGGTGCAGAGAAAATAAAAAAGAAAATAATTTTATCTGAGGTAGACAATACCGTGGAAAACCAAATGAGCACTTGATTTCATGGGGGCATTTATATCAAGCAGCTATCTCTGCACTGTGAATGACCTTATAAGCAGTCAGGATCTGTAATTGGCCTCAGTGTGGGGATATCTAAATTCTGAACACATATCACACCTCTATTTTTTCATTATTTTGAAATCCCAGTACTAGGTCATTTCCCCATGGTGTGTAGAAGTTGAAGAGAGGCTGTACATATCTGATGTGGGATTCTCCTCTGTATGCTGTGAATATGTTTTATTACTATTGGCTAATAAAGAAGCTGCTTTGGGCCTATGGCAGGGCAGAATATAGCCATGGCAGGGGGAAGGATCTAAACAGAGATACAGAAAGAGAGTAGGTGGGGCCAGAGAGATGCCATGTAGCTACTGAAGGGGACAGATGCTGGAACTTTACCCGGTACGCCACAGCCTTGTGGTGGTACACAGAATAATAGAAATGGGTTAATTTAAGATGTAAGAGCTAGCTAGAAATATGCATAAGCTATTGGCCAAACAGTGTTGTAATTAATATAGTTTGTGTGTGACTATTTGCATGCAGGTGACCAGGAAATGAATGAGCATTCTCCGCCTACACATATCTAAGATCTCTGGATCCATTCTATAGATATTTTGGCCTAATCCAGCCAATTAGGAAACAAATGCTTGGGAGCCTCCTTTGGGGACAGCTGTCATGCTAGTGTTTTGATAAGCTAAGCAGGACCCAGTCTCGTGGCCTTAGACATAGGCCTGGGTTTCAGAGGCAGATGCAGCTTTGTTGAAATCCTAGTCCTGGCATTTTTCAGGCTATGTATCCAGAGACAAGTTGGCTAAGTCCACTCTGATCATCCATTAGATACTGACAACTCTCATCAGCCTGTGATGAGGCTGGCGAGGTACTCTGTGCTCAGTGACTAACAGTGTCTCAGTGGGTAGCGATGAGGCTGAGGTGCTCAGTAGTTACTGATCTGCTCTCTCCTTTCATCTCAGTAGCTCATAGGAATTAGCTATGTTTCATTACAACTCCCAAGTGGTCTTCATTCCAGCCACATCCCCATCCACTATGAAGTTTTTTAAAATGCAAGAAAAATAAAGAGGAAACTAAAATGTTAAACTTTAAGGTCACTTCCTGAGTCTTTTGTGTGAACTGGCAGAGAAAATGTGGATAATTTCTATTGCTATTTCAGTATGCGGAGGACTTCCACAAAGAAATAACACTCTTTATAGGTCTAGTTAATTTCCTCGGAATTGCTGTTAATAACCTCAGAGTTTAAAATCTAAAATAGTCATTAAGAACAGACATCACCTATCAATTTTTTGCTAGATTGCCCCACTGCGTACAGTACAGTGATCCGTCGCAGAGCCACTGACCCTTGCTTCATATAATCTACTAATTCAGCCAGAATATACTAAAACCTTCTGAGTATCCGGCAGAGTGGACCCTGGAAGGGCCATGAGAAGTGAGAGTGATAGGGCACAGTCCAGGCCCTCACTCTGGCATAGACCAAGGCTATCCAATCTTTCCATTGGCAGAGAGGCGGCCTTCCTTCCATGCTACCCTCCCGAGAGGACTTTTACTCAGACAGGGAGACAACCTGTTTACAATTCTGGAACTGTTTAAAAATAGGAACTAAAGGAGATCTTTTCCCAGACAGCTCTCTCATGGAGAAATAAGACTTACCGCCTTTCTGTTGAATGTTTTGAAAGCCACAAAAATTGAATTAATCCACGCTTAATTCAAATAGAACTTCCAGTGAAATGGGAAGCTTCTCGTCCTTGCCAAAGGTGCAGCTATCTAGTAGAATTTATCATCCATATTTTCACTTCTATCAAAGTAGATACAGACATTGACTTCAGAACGCTTACACATTCTGCATTTGAAACAGTGTCTTCACAAATGCTGTCACAGTTTCACTTCTAGAATTTTCTCTGTGTATGTAATGCTTGTGTATGTAGTTGGGCATGCATGTACATAACATACATGTGCATGCATGTATGTAACACCTGACTTTTCATGGTAAGTCAGGTGTTATTAGATGTATCATTTTCAGCAAAAAGTGAACGATGGCTTTAAAAGGGAGATGGGTTTCTGTGTGTATCAATTCTATGTGTGTGCGTGTCGTGGAGGCTCTCATTCCTTCACTTAGGAGAAGCGTAAAAACTTTCTGCTTGAAAGAGTTAAAGGATTGTTTCAAGTCAAGGATGAGTAATCTTTTCAGAGTGTGAGGAGTTGGGAATAAAAGGTACAGGAGACAGCAATGATATAAGAATAAAACCACCTCCAGACATCGAGCAGATGGCACCGAGTATTTTCTACTATAAGATTTGCCTAATGCTGCAGATTCCTACATGTCCTCATTAAATGGATATATATTTATCCCAGGGAGCACAATATGGCTGTTAATAGAACTATGACAGCGAGTCTTATGTAGTATGAGTCACATGAGTAGCAAAGTCATTCATTCACAAGGGTCCCATTCACTGAGAACCGAAACTTTCACAAGGTGTTTGTAGAATGACTAAATGCCACTCGGCCTTTCTGTAAATCTTCAGACTTTTCCTGGCTGAGAATGCTCAGCGGTCGCTTGTCGGTCATGTGCTGTTCATGAGACTCACCTAGCCTGAGTTACAACATCTAGGCCGCACCACGCTCAAGAAGCATTCCGTTCTTGACTGTGTGTCAGAGCCAGAGGGTTTTGGTGGATGCAATGGACCCCAGATTCCTGTTTAGAGAGTGGTAGCTTCCAAACGAATTGACTAGGCCTCATTCCAAGCACACCTCATTAATTTGGAACTCACTTTCCTTTAGGAAGATGCTGCTCAGTGGATCTTCTCCAAATAACCCATCCAATGACTCCTTGCATAGCAGTTTTGAAGGCTGACATCTAAACCGAGCCCAGGAGCTCACAAAATCTTCAGTTTGCTTGCTGAAGGAACACAGCGGGGGAGCTTTCTGTCTTAAGCAGCTAGACACACCGTGCATCTGGAATGAGACACGAGCCCTCAAGTGCTCACAGCATGGCGCGGCTGAATGTTTGCTATCTTCAAGAGATGAGCTGGGGAAGTTTTGTTTCTCTGGCTTTCAAAAACATTTGCAACCAAGCACAGTGAGGAGGATAGGCAAGCCAGACAATCCTAGGAGACAGAGCACCGTTTGCAAGGCTTTTCTGCCATCCCACCAGGGAAGGGGACAGTTGCTGTGGGACAATGGTCTTTTATCCTGTCACTTGTATTATTTTTAATAAAATGCTGATTGGCCAGTAGCCAGGCAGGAAGTATAGGTGGGGCGACAGTGACCAGGCAGGAAGTAGAGGTGTGGCAACAAGAATTCTGGGAAGAGGAAAGTTTCAGTCTGCAGCCATGACCCAGACGCAGAGGAAGCAAGATAAGACTGCCTCGCCAAATAAGGTACCAAGGCACGTGACTAACACTGACAGGAATAATGGGCTAATTCAAAATGTAAGAATTAGTTAGTAAGAAAAGTCTGAGCTACTAGGCCAACCAGTTTATAATTAATATAGACCTCTGTGTGTTCCTTTGGGACTGAACGACTGAAGGACCGGGTGGGACAGAAACCTCGGTCAATAGACAGTGGCAGCCAGAGTCCCTGAAATCGAAAAGGGATATCGAAGGGGAGAGGGGAAAATAAATCTGAAGTTCAATCTTAATTTAGGTCCCAAAGTAAGTGAACAACTGTCCATATAATTCTTGCCCCTCTCTGCTCCCAAAGTTTGATTTCTTTGCCAAACCATCAAGAATAATGGTCTGTCCAAAGTGAATAACAGAAAACCTACAGTTCTCAGCATTTAGTTTAAAATGCACACTGAGTCACATTATGGAGGATCAAAATGGCATACGTAAATCTAGAACACCAGGTTTAGAGCCATGTATAAATTGTCCCTAATTCCACATAAATGTTGGGAGCGTCTATCTTTTAATATCATTATTAATTGGGTGGCAATGTTTGGCCACTCTTGTGCACACAAAAAGAGGGCGAATTGTCTTACTCCAAAGAAACCAAACCCAAGACAAGCTTGCCAATCTCAGAATACTAGAGCCAGGGTCGCTTGTTAGCCAGCACCTTCTCGGGAGCCAGCTTGCTGCCTTTCGGAGGACTGCAGCGCCTCTGCAGGAATGCAGCTCTCTGCTGGGATCTGCCTGCAAGGGCATCGGATTCTCGGTGACGATTTCTGGCTTGTGCGAGAACTGCTGTCCTTGCGTGTTCTGTACTCGCTCTTCTATTGATTTCCCCAGTTCGGGTTTTTTCTTCCCAAAGGACTGGAGCCTCCACCCTGATGTGACCTCGTGTAGCGAATGCAGACCCACACAAAAGTGGCGCAGGCCTTCCTGGCTCCGAAGCACATCCAAGTACAGAGCTCTCTCTTTACCTTCCAACCTCAAGCTCGGTGGATTTATTGGGATGGTGCTGACATAAAAAAATAAAAGACAACATCTGAGTCTAACAGCTGCCCAAAGTTTAGACTTGTGTAAACCGGTCTGACATCACACATTCTGCATGTGAGTTCCATGAGGATTCGGCACATGGAGCTAATACATGCATACAAAGTCCCTGTGGTTTACGGCATGATGAACTCCAGAACGGGGCGGGGTGGATTGAAGCCAGGAAGGCTACACCATTTGCTGAACGGAGCTGGCTTTGGATAATGTCTCGTTCTCACTAAGCTACTTGTTTCACTAGGGAGATGCCAGACTCGGCGTGGTAGCAGCAATAAGCTCTATGGTGGGACTGCTGAGCCACCCTTTTCTGAAGTGGGGAGTGCCCTTTGCCTGTCTCTATGGAAAAAGACATGTGGATGAAGGATGGCTAGGTAAAGCCAGGTTACCCATTACAGACAGTGAGGGAAATGCTTGTGAAAGAAGAGAACGTACTGTCTCAATACAGAATCCTGGCAGGACACGGCACTCCTTAGCTGGGAGGCTGGAGTTCTGCCCAGACACGGTAGCATTGGTCAAATCGGTAACACTCCACACTGACCCACAGCTGTAAACAAAGGCACACATGCTCTCTTTCTTCTGCTAAAACAAGGACTACATACACTCGGCAAAGAGCTCTGGGCTACTCTGATGGACTAAGCATGTGCCCTAGAAAATGAAAAATGTCCTCATTGAATTTTTTTCAAAGAAGAACCAAAGCCCCTTGAATACCTCTTGGCCAATCAACCACATAGAGGAAGGCTCTCGGGGAACAGCCAGCAGCACCTTGACCTCCAGTCTGCTCGGCAGAGTGGAACTTCCTTCACTGCTGCCATCAGCGGTCAGGGACAGAGAGTATGCCGTGCAAGTGCTGTGTCCTATGAAAATTCATGTGATAGATTTCAGGCCAATGGACTTATAAAATACAGCTGCATCTGCAGAAGAGAATTATGAGGCAAATAAATACAGGAAGCTGAGCCTCAACCTTTAGAACGCTAAGAGGAAGCAGGGCAGGAATTCAAGGCAGGAACCTAGAGGCAGGAACTGAAACAGAGGACACGAAGGCACCCTGCTTCCTGGCTTGCTCTCTGTGTCTTGCTTAGCTGCTTTCTTATACAACCTGGGACCACTTGCCAAGAGGTGGTGATGCCTGCAGTGGGCTGGACATCAGCCAATCATTCTTCCAGAAAATGCCCCAGAGACTTTCCTCCAGGCCTATCTGATGGAGATATTTTCTCATCTGACGTTCTGTCTACCCAGATGATGCTTGCTCATGCCAAGTAGACAAAAAAACTAGCCAGCCCAGAGAGGAAAAGAATAAAGACGTGAAGGAAACAGAAATAGGTAAACTCTCCCATTATTATTAGAGAGTTTTAGAATAAAAGCCCAGCTTCCTCCAACCAGCTCGACTTGGCTACCCAAACTGACAGGCGAGCAAACATTGTGCGTGTGTTGGGGGGCACAGAAAGGGGGAAAGGCCACGTTATTCAATGTGACCACACTGGAAAATGGAATTAATAAAAGGCTACAACGACCCCCCCACACACACTCCAGTTCATTCTGAGCGTACTAACATGAGACTGAGGTTTAAATAGAGGTCAAAAGGTAGGCATAGTCAAGATCAGTCCCAGTCAACGCTGACCCATATAGTCTCGGAATTAGCAAGATTCCTGCAAGGTCCCCCCCGGTAAATCGTTAAGCTGTTAATCCATTAATTACTGCGGGGGGGGGGCAGCCTCACTTTAACGGAGAATTGTCCTAATGCGGGGACAGGTGCATCTGTCCTACCAGGTTTCACTCTTCCTAAAAATCGGAGCGGCTTAAGTAGAAAGATAAAGACCCGCCGTTTAATCCGTTTTCAGACGAAGTACAGGCTCAAAGACAAAGTAGCTCCTGGCCTCTAGCTACTTCGTGGGCCAAGTGAGGGGTCAATGCCTCTCAGCAGAAGCCGTTTCTAAGTTTCTCAAGGTCAGAAGAGTAGCACACATTAGCCCTAGGAAGTCTGTAAACAGGACCCAATCAACATTAGCTAGCCGCTAATGTTGAAGCCTATCTTCATTTTTTTTTTTCAAAGAAATCATTAGAAAAATACAGTATATATATTTGGTCTTTTGAAATAGTGTCTCTTGTAGCCCAGAATGACTCCATGTTTGAATTTCTAATCCTCCCATCTCCCTTTCTCAAGTTCTGGGATTCCAGGCCTACAATAACATACCTAATTTTCTGTGGTGCTAGGAATCAAACCTAGGACTTCACCATTGCTCTACCAAGTGAGTTACACCCCCAGCCCAGTTCTCCAATAGACCTTCTCTGTGACAATGAAAACTTCCTGTTATGCTAATTGAGACTCCAGCATAAAAAAAGGGTGAAGGGAGCTTAACTCTGTCATCATTCTAGGGTGCATCGAGAAGCTGGCTTTCAACGTCTAAGGTCTGATGAGTTCTATTGCTCCCCGTAATCAGGACAGACTGCAGCAGCCATCCTCCACAGGTTGCTCGTGACCCCCGCAAGGGATTGCACATCAGATATTTGCATTATGATTCATAACAGTAGCAAAATTACAGTTACGAAGTAGCGGCAAATCACCACAGTGTGAGGAACAGTATTACAGGGTTGAAGTACCGGGAAGGTTGAGAACCACTGCCCCAGAGAGAGATTATTGTCAAAGACGAGAAAGTGCATGTCCGAGGAATTCCCATCTTCGAATCTCCTGGACCCACTGCTGCTAAAGTCCGAGAGTCTTTTAGGAGCTCTAGGCAGGTTCTAGAACATTCTCCAAGTTCCCCGATGGAATTAAACAAGCTACACAGTGTTAACAAACTGTGTGGCCACGTCTGCCTCTGCCAGGCACACGGTAGCCTTGCCACTTGCAGCTAGGTCACCACACGCTGCTGCTATTTCATGTTTTCTTCACAGTCTTTTCCAAACCGGTCAGCCCTGCCAATTTGTCCACAGGGCATTTAATCCCTAGATGAAGTTACTTCCTTTTTTGCCTAAGAATGCCCCCAGTGACAGGCAAAAAGGAAACAGAAGCAAGACCTCTCTTTTACTGCCTCTTAAATGTAAAAAAAAAGAAAAAAAAATCCTGTAGGGTAATATATAGTTAGCTTCTTTAGTGACTGCCCTTCTGTTAGGTTTCCTGGTCTAAACCAGAGAAAATAAAATGTCACTGTTTTAGCTGAGAGGAAAGGGGAGAACACACATGTACTCTACATACACACACACACCACACCACACACACCATACACACTATATACCACACATACACACACACACCACACCACACACACTATATACCACACATACACACACACACCACACCACACACACTATATACCACACATA
>JAQHUG010000039.1:4783615-4794367 GCA_028555095.1 Dicrostonyx torquatus | reverse complement strand
CACACACACACACACACACACACACATTAAAATAAGAAAAAGCTGCTGGAATTGTCATTAGAATTGTCCCAGAAACAACACGACAGATTTGGAAGAAGTAACATCGTAACAATACCGAATCTTCCAGTCTACAAATATGGTATCTCTTGTTTGGCTCCTCTTGGTTCTTTTTACTTCGGTGTTCTGTACTTTTCAGCTCACAAATCCCACCTGATTTTCCTAACCCCCGAGCTGTGGGTGTGTGTGGGTGTGCATTCTCAAGAGCAAGTATCTGAGCACGTACCTGAACGTGACAGTTAAGGGTATTGCTTTTCAGATTTTGAATTCTAATAGTTCAGTGTCAGTGAGTAGGAATACCATTGATTTGTGTGAGTTGACTGTACCCTTAGACTTTGTTAGATGTATTTATCAGTTCTCAGAGCTTCTGTGTAGGTTGCTTAGGAATATTTATGTGGATAGTTATGTTATTTATGATAGTTATGTTATTCATGTATAGAGACATTTGTTTCTATATTTTGTCTCATTATAATGACTTCCTAGGAATTCCAGGGTAATAGCAGAACATATCCTTATAATATTCACCATGTGGGAGAAAAAAAGGTTCTCAGTCATTTAACATTAAGTTCTATGTGAGGTATATAGGTCTTTTTACATCTCTTTTTTTTTTTGACAAAATTTCTTTGTATTCCCTTGGCTGTTTTGGAACTCACTCTGTAGACCAGGCAGGCCTTGAACTCACAAAGATCCACCTACCTCTGCTTCCAAGTGCTGGGATGAAAAGAATGTGCCACCGCCGCCAAGCTGAGCCTATTTTTATTGTTGCCATTATTGTTGTTGTTTGAGACAATAACGTCTTGTGTATCCCAGGCTGGCCTTGAACGCAGTATGTTTGGGAGAATTATTTTGAACATCTGATTTTCCTACGTCTACTGTCAGACCCAGATTTTAATCTTTAATCTGCAAGCACTGTTATACTTTGAAAGTCTTTCCAAGTTGAACGAATCTTCCGTTGCTTACATGGCTGCCCTTTAGCCATGGTGTAGTGAACACTGTACTTTCATACACTCTGTATTTAATATGTTAATGGTTTTAGTAAGGATTTTTCTCATCAATATGCATGAGGGATATTTGTCTGTAGTTTTCTTCTGTCTTCCTTTGGCTTCAAGAATCCCAACATCAGGGAGCGGGAACAGGAGAGCTGTGACTTGAAGGCCAGTCTGGGCTACACCATGAGACCCTGTCTAAGGGTATGAGTTGGGGTTAGGAGAAGTTGAGTTCCACCACGTTGCCCAGACTGACCTTGAACTGTTACAATGAAGCAATCCTCCTGCCTTAGCCATCTAGGCAGCTCGGAGTGAGCATAAGTATGTGTCACCCAAGCTCCACTTGTCTGGCTTTCAAATGTGCTGGTCTCAAACTGAATGGGAAAGTTTGCTTCTCTTCTGTTTCTGACTCAGTTGTGTTAGATTTCTTTGTTTCATTCGTTATTGACTGTTTGGTAAAACTCAGAAGGGAAACCAGTGAAACTGCTGTACACTGCTGTATGCCGGAAGACCTCTTTTTATGCCTTCTTCCGACTTTTGCCTTTGGCTCTTTCCTTGTTGTTTTGTTTTGTTTTGTTTTTCTGGTATGGATCTCGTGTTGTGTACCCCAGGCTGGCTTTGAACTCCCTTTGTGTATCGAAGAAAAGCCTCGAACTTCTGATCCTCCTGTCTCCACCTCCAAGTACAGGAAACATCCTCCAGCGCACATGGTTTTCTGTGCTGTTGCCTGTTGACTGCGGGGCTTTCAGCAAGATGATCAAGGACTCTACCAACCCAGTTACTCTCTCAGGCCCTGGAAGGTGGGTTTAAAGTGTAAATTGAATTTCTTTCATGAAGATAGGATTTTTCAGGTTATCTATTTGGTTGTTTTTGTTTTGTTTTGTGAATTTTAGTAATTTGAATTTCTCAGAAAGTACATTTCTTCTATTATCAAATACATAAGTATAGAGCTGTTCCCATGCACCCAGACTATCTCGTTAATGTCTGGGGATGAGGAGAAGATATTGTCACTTTTTGTCCTTTATATTAGTAATTTGTGATTTTTCCTTTTATTCTTGATCATGTTGGCTAGAGGTATATCAATTTTTGGTCAATCTTGTTAAATCTTTGTTTCAATTGTTTTTAATTTTTTTCTGTTTCACTGGGGTTTTATTTTGGTTTTTATTTGTTTTAATTGCTATTTCTTCCATCGACTTCTATATACTTGGGTGAACTTTGATTTTGGCTTCGTTATTTTTCTATTCACCAAAGGTAAAAGCCTGGGTCACTGGTTTGAGAACTGTTTTTTTTTTTTTTCCTGACCCCCTGGCATGCTAATTCCTCCCTCAGCAGGACTCTGCTTATACTCCCCAAGCCTTGATATGTTGTCTTTTTCTTTTCTTTTGGTCAAGGATATTTACGGAATATATTTTGATTTCTAAATAACTGAAGGGTTTCCCAGGTAACTTCCGACTTGTGACATCTTTAATTCCGCTACTAGAGAACGCATGGCTTCTATTCTTTCAAGTTGGTTAAAATTTGCTTTGTGCCTAGGACATGGCATCTTGTGATGAATGTTCCTATGTATTTGCAGAAACAAAACAAAAACAATCTTCCAGGTATTTCCACACCTGCCAGTTGATCTCCTTTATGAAGCATCTTCAGCCGTAGAAGATGACTTAGTGCCTCTTCCATTGGTGGCTGAAAGAGGCACGTTGAAGAGTCTGGTTTTGTCGTCCCCTCCAGCTCTTTGACCCCATCTGAGGAAGCCTGTGTTGGGGAAGCTTGTGTTTACTACTTCGCTGATTGTTTGAAAACTGAAATCCATTATTGTTCTTTTCTTTTTCTTTTTTCTTTGTTTGGTCCTTGGTAATGTCTCTTGTTCTGAAGCAGACTTCATGATGTTACTGGCTTTGTTTTGATTGGTTTTGAACAATGTATTTTTCTTCATCCCTTTATGTCTTTCTTTTTTTTTTTTTTTGATTTTGAGACAGGGTTTCTCTGTAGCTTTGGAGCCTGTCCTGTAACTAGGCTCTTGTAGACCAGGCTGCTCTCAAACTTACAGAGATCTGCCTGTCTCTGCCTCCCAAGTGCTAGGATTAAAGGCGTGTGCCACCACCGCCTGGCCATCCCTTTACTTTTAAGTGAGGTCTTTGCAATAAGGGTGAGTTCATTTGTTCCGCCTGTCCTTTTGCTTCTTTTGCTGTTATTGTTTATTGAATCCTTTCTATAATTTTCTTTTATAGTTTTATTAAGTATTCCCTTTTCTTTTGTGGCTGCATTTTAGCATCCCCAGGGGGTAAATATACATCTTTAGTTAATGATAATCTGCTTTCAAACATTATAGTACTTACTATTGCATAAGAACACAGCCACGAGAAATTCTTATTTTTTCATTTCATCCTGCGATAGTCCATTTGCACAACAGAATATCAGGATGTTCCTTAGGATAGGACATTCCTTTTTTCTCCCCTCTGAATGCATCCAGTACTCTGTCTCCCTGCCATAGGGGTTCATGAATATCAATATTATGCACAGATATGTGCTGTGGTTTGAATATATTCCCCCAAAATTTATGTGTTGGAGACTTAGTCCTGAAATCTCGTTAATGACATTCAGAGGTAACACCTTAGGACGTAATCAAGGCTAGGTAAGGTCATGAATGCAAAGCCCCATAAAGGCATCTACAAGAATCAGAAACCAGATCTAAAGTAGCATGCTTGTCCTGCCTCATTGTATGATGATCGATGCCATGTTATAATACATGGAGAAGACAGATACTGGTCCCACGTTCTTGAACTTCTCCAGACCCACTAGCCAAGCAAATTTTCATTCTTCATAATTACCCAGTCACAAAGAAGTATGACAGTTTGTGTGTATGTGCATATTTGTATGTAATCCGTGAGTGTGTGATGTGTGTGTATGTGGGGGGGGGTATGTGTATGTGTGAGAGTATATTTATTTGAGTGTATGAGTATGTGTGTGTATGTCTATATGGGTGTGTAAGCGTGTGTATATGTGTGACGGTGTATATGTGTGAGTGTGTATATATATGAATGTTTGTGTGTATGTGAATGTGAGTATATATGTGTATGTGTGAGTGTATGTATGCATATGTGTATATGTGTGTATAAGTGTGTGTGTGTGCTGTGTCATCCTACTTGGTATTCTCTAAGCTTCTGAGGTCTGTGGTTTGGTATCTGCCATTAAGTTTTGCCAACCTTATCAAGATATCAGCTGCGAATGAAATTACACAACGTTAGCTCTGGGAGGCTGTGCTCTACCTTCCCGTCTCTCGGTAAGCACTAACGATCTACCTTGGAACTCACTAATTGCTTCCATGGCCGTGTGAGTCTCCGAACAAAACTGTCTTCATCACTGTGTCTTGTGGTTTTCCCCTTTGAGCAAGCGTTTCCACCTGATTCTCACAGCTTCTGTCCCCGCGGACATGTTCCTCCTGGAAGCTTGCATGTCACCTGCCTTTTACATTAGCATAGTTACAAACTAGCTGTACTCTAAAAGTCTTGGCTGTAGCGATTAATCTCTTTTTAGTCTTCATCTCCTTGCAGAAAGCTGGGACACTGTGTTTACAACATCTAAGACGCACTTGCATGCAGGGTAGAAACCTTTGAAAAGACGTCTTGATGAGGGGACTAATTTCTCCCAGCATCATTTCCCCCAAGCCAGGAGGCCCTTTAGGCATGGGGTTATTGCTGTGGACCCTGGCGTTTTCTTAATAAGCCAGGTAGCAGGCCAGCCTCCGTGGCTCCAGGCTCCAAGCAGACAACCACATGTGGAGTTTCCAGAGCTACCCCAACACCAAGCTAGTCCATGACCCCAGACTTGTAAGCACTCTTTTGGTTTAGGCCTATACCTGTGGATCGCAGCTTCATGCCAGCTCCTGAAACCCCAGGCACCAGGGACATACACCCAGATCCAAAAGGAGAACTGGTCCTAGGGCTTCACTTTCAGCCGACCTAAGGGCTAGGCCTGCCTCAAACGACTCTTGTCCTGTCCTCCAGACCCAGGCTCTGGACCTGTTTCCTCCCAGGCCAAGCTTCCAGGTCTTCCTCTTCACCAGCCTGACCTCAGGCTTCAAGTCAGTCCCCTAGATCTAGCATCTATGCCAACCTCCCTGAGCACAGGTGACCCTGGCTGGACTCGGTGACCTCCACCTGTGACCCCACAGACACAGGTAATTTTTAGACGACTCCTCTAGGCTGCGGGTCCAGACTGGTTGGCTCCTGCACACCAAAGACATAGGCCTGTCCCTGCAGAGTCAGGCTCAAGGCCTATCTGGTACCAAGCTGGCGTCCATGTATGTAAGTTTCAGGCCAGCTCCCAGGACCTAAACACCAGCTCAGCATCTCCAAGGCCAGGCTCCACAGCCACGCCCCCCCCAACTCCACCCAGACCCAAGCACAAGCTTGTTACAATAAGATTCAGTCTCCAGGCCCCATCCAAGTAATTCAGCCCATATGCTCCACCCAGCCCAGGAAGGGAACGCCTGTGTTTTCTTTACCGAGTGAGTAGTGGTCAATATTTGTGGGGAAGGGAAGATGCATCCCAGCTGCCATGAACAACAAAGAGAAGCAGAAGACAGCTCTGTTCATTTATTTCTTCTCTTGTTCAATGAAATAGCCTGAGCTGCTTTCTGGTAGGAGACTTCTGCCTTGAATCAAAAACGGTTTAAGGAAATCACAACAGGAAATGGCTCTTCTTGCATCCTACCTTACTCCAGCTCTTATTGGGCAAACAGAGCATCCTATTCCCAGCTTTAGCTATAGACCTAGCAGGGAGCTGTCCTGACGGCCTCGACACCTCGCTGGACTTTGCCTTTGGAATTTCTGTCCGGAGAGCTGTCTCAAGAAAAGGATGAGTGGTTTTTGAAAGGAAGACACAGTAAGCCGGAGTCCTGTCTCTAAATGTAGCTAATTCCTATTTAATTGGCCAGTAACTGCATTTAAAATAAACACCAGTTGGTAATCAAAAACAGGAGGATAAAGGCTGAGCAATTGTGTAAGCAAGATAGAATTACTAAGCCAAAACAAAGTTGGGGGAAAGTGGGGAGACGTGCTGCTTCAGAGAAAACACAGGAGATGAGGGACAGCTGTGGTCCCGCAGGCCTCATAAAGACAGGCAGGAGCTTCTACGATCAGCAGAACGGAGCCTAATCACCAACTGGTCTCCAGTTAGAAAGCATTTGTTCCTTTATTAGATAAAAATTTAAAGCACTCATAAAGGGCAGTTTTAAAACTGTCAGGCAAGATGAGCTTGGCACACCCTGGTGCGTCCCCAGAGACAGAGGAAAAGAGATCGGATGGGTTTCTAAGAAGATCCTCTGCTCCCCGCCTGCGGAGGGCTGGCTGCTGGGAGTACAGGCTTGCAGACAAGCAAGACTGCCTCCCTCCCCGGGGCCCGATGTGCCAGGGCAGAGCAGGGAGAGGCGTGCTTGCTTTCTGCACCACCCAAGATGCACAAATATGTCTTGCACAGGCTCGTTCCTGTGGCCCTGCTGTTTGGCGTTGAAAGAAGGGGAGAGAGGAGATAGGGAAGGGGGACGGTGATGACAATGTCTTGGGAAGGACCTTGAGGATGTGAGCAAGTTCTTCATCTTGAATCTCCATCATTTTAGGTTAGACTCAAAATCCAGGCCTTCCTCCATTCTGTCTCTAAAAGGCAGACTACACACTCTCCTAACTAGCATGAGTCCCGCAAATTACTCCCCCCAAAGATTGATTTCTTTTTTTTTTTTTCAAAGGCAAAATTCACATCCCTACTTACTGTTTGATTCATTTGAAAGCAGTGCATATTCATCAAAGGGACTAAAAAGCCCTGGGAGGTTGAGCAGAGAAGAAAGACTACATACAAGGGTCACAGTCAGTAGTACTTCTTATCAAATCAGCTGCCCAAGGATATTAAAGGGCTTTTTAAAAGGGGAACTAATAAGGTCATTCAGCGTTTACTGTTTTCCACAAGCCTTAGCTAAATTAATCCTAGCATGCAATAACCCTGGAAGGTACGATAATGATTCCTGGCATTTTGAAAGCAATCGGTGATCCACAAAGAAGGAGTCAATGTCCCCCCCCCCCAGACCAAGATTAAAACTGGCACATTGAGGGAGGTTCCACTCCCTTCCTGTGATTGAAGGCCAGCTTGTTTGTTTCTGAGCAGGACCTTGGGTGAGACGCACTTGCTCTGAGAGGCCCCGCAGCCACAGGAATGGCAGGCCACGCTCAGCTGTGTTTGCCAGGCACAGTTCTCCAAAGGCTGTGGGAATGCAGGTTTGGCTGTGTGGGGGTTGGTAAAGTGGTTTGCTAGTTACATAGTCTTGTAAGCTGTCAGAAGTCAGCTGTGTCCGCCCCCCCCCCCCACCCCAAACACACACACACACACACACACACACACACACACACACACACACACACGGACTCAACTCCATGAGGCCTGCCCTGGGCCACCCACACACTGGCACACTTGTGCACATGGAAGCCGGCTCCCACTCCGCATTAGCTGTGTGGCATGGACTCTTAGTCACATCTGCAGATGCCAGAGGAGTGAAAGCCTGTAATTTTCGTAGACTCCAGTTCTTTGAGTTAGAGAGGAAGATCGGTGTTGAATTTTTCTTTTCGAGTGGTGACTCATCATCTTTGGATTGGGAGGGAAGCCTGGGCTATCAACAGGGAAAGTGGTGAACTTGGAGCCTGGGAACCTCTCCCTGGAAAAGCAGACTGCAGCGCCCAGCACCCCACCACTCTACTCCCCCGGGCTTGTTGAAATTTTAATTCAGAAAACAAAGGAGCACCCCAGTTCCTGTGTAAGGGGGCGGGGAGGCTGTAAAGCCATCTGTAGTCAAAAACTCAGCGCTAAGGTCATACTGAGTCTGCCAGAGTCCACAGGAACCATGGGGCCACCACATTTGCATACGCTAGTCCCTTCTCACTGGAAGAGCTTGGTCCATTCCATTAAAGATGACTAAATATTTTGTTGACGGGAACTTGGGGGATGGAGCTGGACATAGGCGTATTTGGAGGGCTGATTTCAGTTGTGTTTATATTTTATAGATGGAATCCCTTTTAACTCCATTTTGAGAGAGTCAGAACAGCTCTGGAATTTGGACACTTTGATGATGATGGCAGGGACGTCAGTGCTGAGGCAGGAGCGAAGAGCTCTTTCCTAATCATGACATTTTAGTAGCTGGGTACAGACTTCAAAACACAGCACAGACAGTAAAATCTGAAACTCTGCCGGAAAGATTCGTCTGCCAGGCATCACAAAGCAGAGAGTTCATCTTTTCATCTCGTCAAGTAAAAATAGCCCTCAGTTCCCCAGTAGATATTCAGTTAGTTCAGGGGGTGGGGGTGGGTAAAGGCATGCAAACTGGACAGGCATTCTGCAGGCGACTCTCCTTAGGGACCCCTGGTTTGGGCCAGTGAGGGAAGTGCCCTCTGCCCAGAGCTCTGAGTCTGCAGAGATCAGCTTTCAAGGGAACAAAGGGCGGGCTTCATTTGCCCACACCCACAGGCCCCTGGACAGGGGGAGTGCCATTCCAATGCCCAACACATGGCCTCTCGGGCATAAAAGCTTTTAAATAATTCTGATTTTGAATATCAAATTGACATGAAAAGTGCATTTACGAAGAACAGGCCTGATCCGCGCTGAAGAGCATCTTCTAAGCAAATCGCTCGGGTGGCCACTTGCTCATTTACGGTCCTGGTTTCCAGTTTGGGCTGTGCATTATATTGCTTGGTCTAAAATTCTGATATCCTGTAATGTGTGTGTTTGCACGTGTGCACACACACACACTCACACACACACACTCACACACACACACACACACACACTCAAGAAAGCAGAATTTAATCAATCTAGGAGAGCCCAGACATCTGTATTTTTTAAGAGCTCTCTACATACAATTAAGACCGTAGAGTGATTTAATATAGAGTGTTTTTAACTAGGGTGATTTCATAGAGTTCAAGGCGTCTTTCAGTGAAGCTCCAGGCTGCTTTGTTTTTGATTTTTTTCTTCCCCCACCCTACCTTACCTCCTCTTTTGTGAAACCTCCCATCAACCTCACCTTCGCCAGTGAGTCACTGCTCGTTCCGGGATCACAGAACACTTTGTACATCTCTGTCTTAACCAGTGTACTTCTCACATTGCATCAAAGATCCGAGCAAATAGGTCAGCGTGCTCCTCCTGGCCAAGAGAATTTAGACCCTTTGTCATTTCTGCAGTGAGCATGCAGGAGGTTTGGCAGGGCATCCGAGTCTATTGATCGAATGGGCGAATGAATGGGTGTCTGTCTCGTGTATGATTGCTGCCCAAACGTACTGAACCCAGTGTTCTGAAGCCAGCCAGCCCCCACTGGGGGACTCTGAATCAGCAATATGGAGGTGGGAGATCTACCACCTGCCACTCAAACCTGCTCCATACGATAGCAGGACCTCTATTAGATGGGAGCTTGTTACAAGGGCTTAATGTCTCAGACAATTCATAATGCAAGTCACAGTTTCAGTGATATTTTCCAGGAGCTCCCAGAGGACTCCTACACAGCCCGTCTGCCCATCAGAAGAAGCCACTGTTCCAGGCCTCTGGTGAACACAGAAGACCCTGAGTGATTTCCTTCTAGTTTTTGATTTTTCTCTATTCCCAACTTGCAGAGCTGTTTTCATTCCTTGAAGCCAAAAGCATTCTTTCATTTCCTGAACATCCTACTATGACTATTCAGTCAGTTAATATTTGAACACTTCCATTACATTAGGTCTTAGTGTAATGATCTATTCTGTCTCTTTAAGAGACAAGCCATGCCCACTCCCTCCCCTTCCTGCTGAGGCAGGCGGATCTTCCTTCCTGCTTGCAGCCTGAGTCTCTTCCTTTTCTGTCTCCTTCTTGAAGAGGCAGCTTCTGTCTCTCCCCCCCCCCGTCACAACTGTGTGTGTGTGTTTCTGTCTCCCTTCTCTCTCTCTCCTCTCTCTGTTCTTCTCCCCTTCTCCTTTCCCCCTCCATAACTTGCTAAATAAATATCCAACCTGACTCTATATGGTGTGCCTATCCATCTGTCTCTCACCCACCACTGTGTGGCTGGCCACCCAGGACCAGCTGCTTACGGAGACCTGCAGCGTGGTCTCATGCACCATCCCTGCCTAGGACTGGCTGCTCTTGGAACCCACTGCCCCCTGCCTGCTACCACATGGCCCGCTGCCTGCTGCCACTCAGGGACCTGCAGCATTTCTGCCACTGCACCTACTTGGGGATCCCACAGCATTTTATTTTTACCATTACATTGGTGCCAAGACTCAGGAGGCTCTCCCAGGGTTGGGTTCTGGAACCAGATTTTTTTTCCCACAACAACCACGTGTTCCATATGCCTGAGCACAATTTCTACAGCGTGATTTCTACAGCGTGATTTCTACACACACCACCAGCTTCAATTTGTGAGTTTTTCACCATTCTGGTCAGCTTAACCATTTCTCCGAACCCAAGGAATTGACCGGTGAGCTCCCAACAATCTTCTGGTGTTCATAGAAATGGGGAGACAGCCCCCAACCATGGACGGTTGAGCCCTTCACTGACATTCGTTTCTTGATTGCTTCCCTTAGCTAAAATTGTGACCTGACTGACCCGGGTTCAGTCCCCCTGCGCTAGCACTGCATACTCTGTGCTGTGCATTCAACTGGGGGTCCAGGGTCCCTCAGTTTTTCTTTCTCTTTTTTTCTTTTTCTTTTCTTTT
>JAQHUG010000039.1:4747449-4774979 GCA_028555095.1 Dicrostonyx torquatus | reverse complement strand
ACAATAAAATTAAAAATGGAATTTTGACTGGGCATGGCAGTGCAGCTTTTTGATCCTAGCTTTCAGGAGGCTGAGACAGGCAAATTTCTATGAGTTGGAGGCTAGCCTGGTCTACACAGTGAGTTCCAGGTCAGCCAAAAATACGTAGCAAGACTTTGTCTCAAACAAACAAACAAGCCAAGGGAGAAAAGACCACTCCATCTTCTGACTGGTGAACTCCAACTCAGTGTGCCTCTTTGCTACCTTACCTCTCTGCAGTGCTTGGGTGGCAACTACACAGCCCCTTACTGGTGCCATAGCTCTGTGATGAGGAATGCTTGAAGCCCTGCATTTTAATCCAGAGAAGGGAAGAAAGAGCAAGGATTGGGGGTAATAAAGACAAATCAAGAAGAAAAGAAGAAAAAGGAGGGGAAGGGAGGGGAGAGGGTAAAAAGAGAAGGAAAAAAATGGAGATGGCAGTCATTTTTTATACTTATCTGACATGCCCATGCCCCATCTCTGACACAGCAAGACCATGTTGTCAACTACAAAGTTGACATCCAAGAACTGGGCAGTTGAGGTTTTTTTTTTTTTTTTTTTGTTTAATTTTTTTTAATCTTGTGTGTTAAGCATGTGTATGACTTTGTGTTGGCTGCACAGGGCCCAAGGGCTGCAGGTTGAACACACAAACGTCAGAATCAAGAGATTTTAAAGAAACTTCATCTTCTTTGTGGGGGATGTTGCTTATAGAAACCTCTCACCTGCCAGGGTGTAATTTGGCCTATTTAAAGGATGCAGGTGTGTGGCAGTAGATGGCATTGAGAATTGGGACGTACTCTGACAAAGAAGGCTGCCAAAGTGCCAAAGGCCACGTTCATTCACCTAAGCCATAAAGAGCCAAAGTGTTCCTCTCTCTCAGATGCACAAGAGAGAAGGTTCTTGGGGCCACATTCTGGAGATTAAACTTGAATATGTTCTTTTCTTTTGTATTCTGTAGTTAGAGAAATGCCAGGTTCTTTTATCACCTTGGAATCAACACAGCAAGCCTCCCTGGTAAGGGGGTTTATGGTATAAGTTGTCTCATTAAAACAGAAAGGAGGGTGAGAAGAGCAGGCAGAGACGAGAGGGGCAGAGGGCAAGAGCGGCCATCTCTTCATGGGTAGGGTGGCACACATGGAGCAGAGGGAAGAGCTGGTAGAGACGAAAGATGGGCAGAAGGCCAGAGCGGCTGTCTCTTCATGGGTAGGGTGGCACACATGGAGCAGATGGTATTTGTTTGGATCGGGGAGAAACAGGTGGATGCTGTTACCTACCCTGGGGCACTGTCCCTGGCCTCTTGGCCTCTGCCAGGTGTCTGTGTATAACAGCCAAATGTGCAGGTAGTTAAGGATGGTGGCAGGATGGCTTGCCAGAGACTGGGTGTGTCTGGCATCATCTGCTTACACTAATACTGTGAACTGGCAGCTCTGAGGAGAGACGGAGAAAGGACGGGGAAGTTAAATAGAAAAGAAAAGGAAAGGATGGAAGGGGAGAGGAGGGAAGGGGGACAGGAAAGACTTTTCTGGGCCTCATGAGCTTCACTGTCAAGCCGACTTTCTCCCTCTACCTCCCTGTCCCTTTCTTATGGGAAAAAGCAGAAAGGAGTGCAGAGGCCAACAGTTTTCAGCAAGGGTTACCGAAGAGACTCCTTCCTAACCCCCTCCCCGCCTGCCCTGAGGATAAAGGTATGTGGAAGGAATTTCAGGAAGGGTAGAGTCTCACCATCCCCCAACTGGACAACTGCCTGAGCTGTGGGCATCAGGTCTCCCCTGTACCCACCTAAGCAAGAAAAAGAGAATTGGGTGAGGAGAGCAGCTGAGGCGTGGGAGGTGGCAAGAGAAATAGCTGGTCTTTGCTGAGTTGTCAGGATGCATCCAAGGGACCTTCCCATTGGCATCAGGAGAAAGAGGCTGCATGGTTACCACCAGTGCTGAAAGGCAACCTGAGATGTCCTCTGAGCTGGGTCTCAGGGATGGAGCGACCGTCTGCCCCACTGATTCTTCCTACTGCAGCAGACACATCTACGGGTGTCTCAAGCTGAGAGACGGAAGTGTGACACACCTGCATTACTCTTGGTACAGTTCGTGTGCCATTGTACCATTCACGAGTGGGGAAAGGGCATGAGATTAAAGGAACACACGAGACCTGGGTATCTGCAAGGAGATAAGCCGAATGCTGTTTATTCAAGTTTAGGAAAAGCCTTATATACCTAGCTACTACACAATGGAATTCCCCCAATGGCCCGATAGCTAACCACACACACGAGGGGGGCAGAGGGAGCACAGGAACAAACAGGATATTAAGCCAGAAAATGCAACAAGATGTCTGGCCAGAAACTGTCCTCAAGATGAACCCCGAGAGGAGGGGTAGACCCGTGGGCCCGACGCTGTAGTATAACACTGACTTAGGTATGGGAGCCTTAACATGGACAGAATGCAGTTCAGCATCTAAAGAGATGAGAAGAGTAAAGGAAGGAGGGGTGACATTCCCACGACTTGTGTGGTTGTCACGCATGCTGGGGACAAGCCAAGTTGGAGGGTAGCGACCAGACAAGTAGGAGCATTTCATGCTTATACCCCACTGAGTTGCGACGATAGAGCAATCGTGTGTGTAGTCCTAAGCAGTGGGAGGCTTGCGGAAGCTTGGACTAGACAGGATTCCATAGCCTCCCCCGCCCCCACACCCAGGTACAGGTTCTGCCTGCAGGGATATATCACTTGAAGGATGGAGGGTCCCATGCCTGAGTCTCTATGTGTACAGTCTTGTCTGCAGGATGGCTAAATTAGTCAGCCTGGGCCCTTGTCTGAGTCCTCAGGGCAAAGTGGGAGGAAGGACCAAAAGGAAAAATTAGGAGAGAGCCACTAACTGACAAAA
Organism: Dicrostonyx torquatus; assembly: GCA_028555095.1. Lineage (NCBI taxonomy): Eukaryota > Metazoa > Chordata > Mammalia > Rodentia > Cricetidae > Dicrostonyx > Dicrostonyx torquatus. Next base: position 4,772,087 of record JAQHUG010000039.1, on the reverse strand, counting down.
CCAGATGAGATGGCAGAGTCAAATGACTGCCCTAAACCAAGCCACGTTTGTCTTAAGGCACGCCCTCTAGTTCAGAGAGCAAACATTCTCAAGAGATGCGCAGGAAGGTGGTGGCACATGGCAGAAGGGTCTCCAGCGGGGCAATGTCTTCCCTTCTGGAAATGCTCAGAACCGAGACAAATCAGTTCAAAAGCCTGGGAAGAAGGCATCCCGGCCTCCCATTTTCCCACCGAGGGCAGGGAACGGGACACAGCAGACGTCTGGTAGCTATCTTACCAAATGACTCCCAACTTACTGGCCTAAAAGGACAGTACTTGTTTGTCCCTTCTCAGGACTGCTCAGAGTGGCTCAGAATCTTGGGGTCAGCTGAGCCAGATCATCCTAGACAGAAATTTCGATGAAGGATGTCGTCTGAGGATCGGTGGCCTAAGAACCCAATTTCCAGGAGAGCACCCAAGCTGGGTAGTTGGTGTTGGCTCAGCAGGAGGCCTTAGTGCTCCCGAAGTGGGCTTTTCACATGGGCTTGAACAGAACATCACTGATGTCCTCTGGGGAACAGCACAGCTCAATAGTAATGGCTTACATGAACTTGTACTGATTTTAATGGAGCACATGTGAACATGGAGTTCTAGACATGTCTGATTTCCTAATCTACTGGATAAAAACGAGCGTCAGAGTTAGGGTTCGGCAGGACACTGCCGGACACAGTCACTCTGTGTCCAACAAAGATCTGTGCTCTGACTCGCTAAAGATGCTGCTGTGTGCTCTGACTTGCTAAAGATGCTGCTGTGTGTGGGTTATTGCAACTATGTGTTTAACACTAACGGGAAGGTGGCGTGCTGTGCTCAGCCCCTTACGCCACGTCTTGCTCAGTTCTGACTTTTTACAGTCAAGTCTATTGTTTCCCTCCCTTCAGAGGTGAGAAATGGGAAGCTTGAGAGTGACGTGCAGTGATTAAGGAAAGGGTCCATGGGCGGGTGAGATGGCTCAGCGAGCGAAGATGCACAAGCCTGACAACTTGACTTCAGTTCCTGGAACTCACATGCACGCTGTGGCATACATGCCCATGCATAATTGGGCACACACACGCACGTGCAGACACAGACACACAAAATAATTTTTTAAAGAAAGGGCTTTATTATATGCAACATCTATTTAACAAGGCAGGTTAATTGAGAACAGTTTATAAGACATCCACCCAGAGTAGTTCACAGGGGACTTTTTGAGGACATTAGGGAGTAATTGGTGAGTCACTTATAACATCTGGGCATGGAGGCACAGCCCTAGTCTCAGAATTCAGGAGGTGGAGGCAGGTAGATCTCTATAGGTTTGAAGCCAGCTTGGACTACATAGCAAGTTTCGGGGCAGCCAGAGCTACATCCTGTCTCAAAAATAAATGAATCAATCAATAAATAAAATGACCTTATCCTATGACCAGGCACATCAGTCAGGTGACTCTTGGGGGTGCCTCCCAGCACGACCGTGCATTCTGGGACACAAAGGTTATATAAGAAGTTCCAAGGAGGTGAACAGTTGTCTCTCTTGGATGTTGTCGGAGTCCTGTGGGGCCCTAGGGGAGGTCTGTAACAGAGATGAGGGCAGTCTCTCTTTGGAGGCATCGCCGCCGTGTGAGAGATTCCCACAAAGCTTTGCTCTGGCCAACTAGGCAGCCTGGATGACGAGACGCAGACTTATGCCTCCTTTGGGGTGCCCGCATGCCACAACTGCCCTCATCCCTGTCTCCAGACTATGAGGACACATTCAAAGAAGTCTTTCTTTGGGAAGAAAAAAAAGTGTCATCTTTGGACTTGAGGTCAGTATGGACCTCATTTGCTCTCCCTCTGCCCCAGTTTGAATGTTTTCTTAGTCTTGGCAAGCAAACGAATGGGAAAACCTTGGCGTGGATTCTCTCCCAATGATGTTCTAATAGACCTTTTTGGATCCCACTCCCTCTCCGGGGGTGACATGGTATTGTGGAAGATAAATGTCTCTCACAACTGCCAGGAGCCTCTGAGATTGTGTAGTTTTCATGGGTAGGGTGTGTGTGGTGTGTATGTATGGAGGGGCGGTGGGGTAGGGTTCTGATGGAGTGTGGGTTCATTCAGGAAAAAATTTCACAAGCCAACATATGCCCCTCAAGTTCTGAAATGATACTGGGGTAATTTATACACCATGGAATGTCAGCATCTCCAAAGAGCTCTGGAACCTCACGGCTTTCTGGAATCCAGACCGTGATGGGAAATGTTTCGATGGTGACCTTAGAAGGCTCTAAGGCATCCGTTGTCCTTTCTGGGATTTCATGGTTCTCTGGAACCCAGACCCACAATATAAAATGTTTCAGTTTTGACCCTTGGCAGCTCTAAGGAGTCCTTCATTCTTCCCAGCCTGGGAACGACTCTTGCTTCCATTCAGCAAGCACAGGGCTGGGAGGGAAAAAAATTCCACATATCAAAATGGGTCTCTGAAAACCAGAATTGGCTATGGATTCCAATGTTCTGTAGGAACGGAGGGCAGGGTGTTATCTTTTAGAGAGATGACTCCTTTCGAGTTTACTGTGTACATGGAAATTGAACGGGGATGCTGAGTCTCCCTGTCCTATTTAACAAGCAACCCTTCCCACCAGTAGTGACTCCCAGGAGGCGTACATTGCATGCTCTTAATACAACAGGAGACAAGCTACGTAATGAGGAATTCAAGATGGAAGGTGTGGTGTTTATGATATTGTAATATTTCATGCCATCCAGAAGTCAACGTCTGTAAAGACAACATGTAAGAAGCGGCTGTCATTCCTGGGAGGAGCATATGTGAACCAGGAAATTCAGGAGGCCAGGAGAACCTCCTGAGAATGGAACCTTACGTCCCTCGTGTTTATCCGTTTGCTCTTCAGCAGAAGGACCCAGAAGTCCGTGTTCCACTTTGGACCAGTGGCTCGGGGGAACCACTGATCTATATTTTATTTATTCTCCTCCACTGGAAGCAGCATAGAGTTGTTTGAAGTTGGTTTTTCTAAGGGAAGCACTCTGGACTCCATTCGCCACTCCTGGTAGACAAGAAGCTAATCCTTGGCCTCCCTTCTGTAATTGGATTCATTTTATCCGGGTTTTGCTGTGTTGCTGTGGGTCTTAGAAATCAGGCATATGAAAGCTGGCACAGAGTTCTTTTCTAAGCCCTTGGTTAATGATCAGTACTTTGGTTGCTCTTTGGGGATTTTCAAATTTTATTTTGTTTTATTTATTTAGATTTTTGAGTCAGAACTTTTCTTTGTAGACTTGGCTAGCCTGGTACTCACTATATAGCCAGGTGATAGTCAAACTCTTAGTGCCGGTTTCTGTGTGGAACACTACAGCTGCCTAAAGGATTCTTAATAATAAGCTGAACATAGCCGGGCGGTGGTGGTGCATGCCTTTAATCCCAGCACTCGGGAGGCAGAGGCAGGTGGATCTCTGTGAGTTCGAGACCAGCCTGGTCTACAAGAGCTAGTTCCAGGACAGGCTCCAAAGCTACAGAGAAACCCTGTCTTGAAAAAACCAATAATAATAATAATAATAATAATAATAATAATAATAATAAGCTGAACAAATATGATAATTATTTTTTTTTAGATCATCTGTTTATTTTACATCCCAGACACAGTCTCTCCTCCATCCCCCACCCCCACCACACCACACCACACCACACTCCCAACCTCCAATCCCCTCCTCTTAAGTCTCCACAGGGAAAGGGCAGTTCTCCCATGAGTGTCGACATCAAAACATGGCGTATAAAGTTGCAGTAAGACTAAGCACCTCCCCATGCATTAAGACTGGGCAATGTGACCCACTACTAGGAATAGAGTCCCGAAAGCCAAGAGGAATCTGAAACAGCCTCTGTTCCCGCCGTTAGGAGTCCACAAGAGGACCAAGCTACACAACTGTAACACATATGCAGTGCCTAGGTCAGTCCCATGCAGGCTTCCTGGTTGTCGGTTCAGTCTCTGTGAGCCCCTATGAGCGCCCAGGTTAGTTGACTGTGTGAGCCTTTTCATGGTGACCTTGACCCTCCCCCCCTTTACACTCCTTTCTCCTCCTCCTCTGCAGGATTCCCTAACTCTGTCTAATGTTCTGCTGTGGGTCTCTGTCTATATCTGCCTCTCTGATGACAATTGGTCCAGGCACCAATCTGGCCGCAGGACATGGCCAGTCCAGGCTGCTTATCAAAGATGATCATTTTTAGTACCAGCTGAATTGAATAAAGGAACTAGCAATATAATTTCTTCTTCTTCTCCTTCTTCTTTTGGTTTTTCAAGGTAGGGTTTCTTTGTGTAGTTTTGGTGCCTGTCCTAGAACTAGCTCTTGTAGACCAGGCTGACCTCAAACTCACAGAGATCTGCCTGCCTCTGCTTCCTGAGTGCTGGGATTATAGGCGTGCGCCACCACCGCCCGGCTAGTAATATAATTTTAAGTGGATGTTCAGAACCTTAAAAAAAAAAGCTTGTTTAAAAGTTTTCAAACATACATAAAAGTATAGAAAAGAGTTGGCTAGCGACACATACACACACACACACACACACGGGCACACGCGTGCGTACACACACACACACACAGAGGAACAAACTGCCTTGCCTTTGTGTAATTTTTTTCAGTTTATTTAGGTGGTGAATGTAGGAGGGTCCGTCTTTATTTCTGTGCTTTGATTGGTTAAATAAAAAAAGCTGCCTGGGCCATTTGATAGGGCAGGACTTAGATAGGCGGGGAAAAGAGAAGAGGACGCTGGGAAGAAGACTGGGTCTTCATGTCGCCATGAGGCTCCCGCGGCAGATGGAAGTACCGTAGAACCACCCACCTCGTGGTAACATACAGACTTTTATAGTGGGTTAGTTTAGATGTGAGAGCTAGCCAAGAAAATGCTAGAGATAATGGGCAAGACAGTATTTAAATGAATACAGTCTCATGTGGTTATTTCAGTCAAGCAACCAGCTGCTGAGCGGGCCAGCGGCTGGGGGCTGGAAGCTGGCAGCTGGGGAACACAACACGCACCTATCCTCTCCTCTCCCACTCATTTACAACAGGTGAACAAGGTAATGATTCCCGTGGTGACCCAGGCTTTATCATTCTTAATGCTCCCGGGAGATGATGCTATCTTTTACCAGAAAGGGAAGAAAGCTTCTCAGGAACTGTTAACAGTGATGAGCTTTATCCTGTCAGCTTTCTGCCTGTCCAGGTTTCTTGTCATCTCAGTCATTTAGGTCTGAGATATGTCCATAAGTGTGACCACTGCCTGGACCAGTCAGCTCAGAATAGCTATGATAACATGTCAATGACCTTGGGGTCAACTCCAAGTGCAATGGGTAGGTGTATACATACATCTTCTTTCCTTCTGTCTTTCTTTCCTTCTTTCCTTCCTTTTTTCCTCCCTCCCTCCCTCCCTCCCTCCCTCTCTTCCTCCCTCCCTCCATTCCTTCCTTCTTTTCCTTTCCTTTCCTTTTAGAGACAAGACCTCACTATTTAGCTCTGGCTGTCCTGGATCTCACCATGTAGACTAGGCTGGCCTCAAAATCATAGAACTCCATCTGCCTCTGACTCTCATGTGCTGGAATTGAAAGCATTCACTACTACTAGCAGTGTTCCCCTGGCCAATAGATGTGTTTTCCAAGAGAGCAGAGGGGCTTTGCTGGTGTGAGCACAGACACGGTATGAGCAGACCGAGGCCCCACCTGCACCTTGGCCACCACATCTGGCGTGTGGAAACCACTGTGCAGGGGATTTTTTCCAGTGGGTGAAGTGCCAACAGGACTGAAATCCTGCAGCACCCCTGAGTGAACTGATTGGCCCAGGGGAGCATGGGAGCATTTGACATCCCAGCCAGACTTGTACACCTTAACCGCTTGATAGAGTCTTTGGCCAGTTATAGCTCATCACTCTCACTGAGGGACAAAACAACCCCGGAGAAAACTCACAGCAACTCCGGTTTATTTATTCATGGGATGACACTGAATTGAAAACAGATCCTCCTAATAACGAATGGCCCTAGTCCCAGCATGTAGACTGGCTTCCAAGCCCGTAGTTAATGATTACTTTGTTGTTGTTGTTGTTGCTTAGGTTTTTTTGTTTTGTTTTGTTCTGGGGTTGCTTGTTTTTGTTGTGATTGTTCTGAGTTTTGGAGACAAGACCTCACTGTGAAGAAAAATAAATAAAACCAAGTCCCAGTGTAATCCAGAGTTCCAGAGTAGAAATCAGGATAAAGACCCACTATTGCTACGCACCTACGCAGCATAGTTCCTAACTGTATTCTCCCCCCCCTCTCTCTCTCTCTCCTCTCGCTCTCGCTTTCTCCCTCCCTCCTTCCGTTCCTATTTTTTTTTTTAATTTAACTTTTTGAGGCACAGTCTCATTGTGTACCCTGGATGGCCTGGAACTCACAGACATCCACCTGCCTTTGCCCCCCGAGTGCTGAAATTAAAGGCGTGCGCCCTCACATCCGCCCCAACTGTGTTCTGAACATTTATCCTTTCATCCACCATTAAGCATAGCTTTCATTCCTCACCAAGGAAGCTCCTTTTTGCAGCAAAGACTGTTATAGAGACCTACAGCTGGTCAAACTGAAAAAGGACGGCTCACCAGGGGGTGCTTGGTACATTTACAACACAACCCCACATCTAAGGTCTGGGAACATGGAGGAGGAGGGTGCAGAAAGAGTGTAAGAGCCAGAGGACCCGGGGTATCTGCTCTAAGATAGTGGAACTGCACCCATGAACTCCTAATGAAGACCTGCATAATGTCACCACCAGTTGACATTAAAGTGGATTAAAGTGGACGGGGGAAATCTCACAAGGTCATCGCCTAGATAAAGAACTGTAGGCTGCAGAGAGAGGGAGGATCAGTTTATCCAGTCCCAAGTGGTTAGCACTAAGCATGCCTACAATCAAACAATGCTACTAAATGGGTTCCGCAGAAATCAGGGTAAATGCAAGGTTAGACAGCTCCTGGAGGCCGGTGCTGCTGGGAGTAGACCCTCCCAAGAGCCACATCAAAGTCACATGAGGCCTGGGATGGACAGAGAACAGACACGGCTGGAGCAAACAGCTGCAGCCTGCGTTCTGTTCTCACAGTTCTTACACCTCTCTCCCTTGGAATCTGCCAGGAAGCCTCTGCGAAAATTCCTTATGCAGTTAAGTACCTGGTGATAGGATGCTGTGCCTGCAGAATCCCACTGCACTCTCCTCCCAGGCCTTCTAGAAGAGGTTCTTTCCCACAGAGTTGGGGGACTTATTGCAAAACTCCCTAGAGCCCTGCCTGCCAGCACCTGTCACTTACATTCCTACTGGATCTCTTTCCTGCCCACTGATACCACCTGGAAGTCCATAATGCCTGGAGCAGGCAGGGTTCTGGGCCTACAAAGTGGGAAGACTTATCTCCCGAGGCCTTGCTTGTATTGTTACTTTTCAGTCACTCTAGGGAGGTAATATCTTAGACACTCCAGACTCGAGACACCTCAGAGGGTAGAGAAGTCAAAAAAGCTGCCCATTTCTAATAAACAACTCTAACTTGTTCATGAGAGGCAGGGAGGGTAACCAGAGGGAAAGCAGGAAAGGAGACGGTTGGCCACTAGTCACAAAGTAGCAAGTAGGCCAGGCTCCTAATGGTTATCAGCAAAACTGAAAACATTTCCACTTTAGCTAGGATGTCTTTGGGGGTTTATTTGTTTGTGTGTTTCTGAGACAGGGTTTCTAAGCCCCAGGCAGCAGGCCTGTCTGGGATTACAGCCACCGAGCCTGGCTGTGCAGTGGTGGATGTGGACACAGGGTTCCTGTGTCTAGACAAGCCCTCTACCCCTGAGCTGCATCCCTGACTGGATATTGTACTTTTCTTAGGATACAGTTTTCATTCCTTTTGAGGCAGGGTGTGCTAGAAACTGTTTTGTTGTTTGCTTGTTAGAGCTGGGAAAGATGGCTAGAGTGCTTGGTGCCCCTGTACAGGACCCAAGTTCAGGCCCCAGTTCATGGCTCTTAACTGTGGAACTGTGACCCCAGTTTCAGGACCCAACACCTTCTTCTGGCCTCTTCAGGCCCCTGCATGTGGTACACACACACACACACACACACACACACACACACACACACACACACAAACAAATCTTAAATTTTACTCATTTAAAAAAATTAAAAAACATAGTTTTCTGTCACACTTTGCTCTGACAGCCTTCAAGACTCTGATCAAAACGTATGTTGAGTTTTCCTCTGTGTTTTTATTATATAGCAAATAATTTTATGGGGGTCGTTTGACTTCCGCCCGACGAACCTAGAAAAAGGCCCACAGCCCTGCCTACTTATAACACCTCAGAAAATAAATGCCTGCCACAGGTAACGTTGTATTCCTTGTGTATGAATGAAACCCACCAGCCCTGAATATGATCTACATTTTCTCGGTGTTTCTAATCTTTTCAAAGATTAAAATAAAGAGCCAGAGAAAAGGGCTGCTCTCCCAAAGCCCCAGGATGTTTTTCTGGCTCCTCTTAGCCTGTGCCTTAGTACAGCCAGTATTGACCCGGCACCAGGTTAATTACAAGGCCCTGTGTTTACACATGCATCCCCTGAAAGGCCAGCCCTGAGTTAGCAGCACCAGGGCGGGCCACACAGCCCAGTGCATTTATTTGCCCTTTCAGCTGAACAAGACTTTCCGAACACTGGTTCACACACGTCCCTGGGAGACAGGCACACCGTGTCAAATTCCTGCTTTGTCAGAGATGAATTAGACACAGAGGGGCAAGTGGTGGTCCAGGGCCACACAGTGGGTGTCTTAGTTGCAGAGTCCGAAAGTACCCATGGGTCTAGCCTTGGATTCCTCTGTTCCCACTCCCCCAAGCCCAGCAGTTTGCTGGATAGCTCACCTAGTGGACTGTCTTGCAAGCTACATTGGCGCACATTTACAGGATGTAGCGCTGGCCAGGGGCTTTGGTTCTGTCTCAGAACGGCTGGGAGAGAACAATGGAAGTTTCATGAGGGCAAGGAGTGAGATGTTTCTTGGCTGCTGTGGCCTAGGACATACACCTGGGTCTGGTGTATGACAGGGACTCAATAAATACCAGGGGAATGGCAAATAAATCTTAGCTGAATTCTCTTCATCGTTGGAACTCAAAAGTGAGCGCTGCCTGACTGATAGATACCTTTGCGAAACTCCTACACACCTCAGTGAGCAAGGACATTTAAGAAGACTTTTGAGCCTGGGTGCGGTGGCGTACACCTTTAATTCCTACACCCGGGAGGATGAGGCAGGACGAGGGCAAGTTTGAGGTTGGCATGGGCGACTCTGTCTAAATGAATAAGTAGACTACAAATAGAATTGAAAAGTTAATAGGCTTGTGATTGAGCTTCTCTGAAGAGAGCATGGATGACAGCATCTAGAATGGTCTCTGTGCTCTACACACGAGGACTCGCAAATGCGTGGAGGCCAGACAGAGGCCAGACACGTCGTTCCTGCTCCCTCAGGTGGAATGGGCATCAGACCTCTTGACTACCTCACGGTGGCTTTCTAACGCAACTTCACCTCAGGGTTAGCGGGTAGCTACAGCCAGCCGGCTGCCCACTGGACCTAGGGAAGAATTACACGGAGGGACGGAAGCAGCCAAGACCTCATCTGTGCATCTATGGTTCGAGCTGGGCCGAAGCACAGACTCCCATGAGCCATTCTTCTGAAGGACTGGCATTGTTAATCCTCTAGGTCAGGCTTAGCGAACCCAGCCTTTGGAAGGGACAGCTCCCTTAGAGGGCATTTGGTCATGAAAACGGTCTTGGTGGATCCCCTGGAACTGCTAACAGTGCTCCTCATCCCGCTAGGCAGGCTGTGTCACCATCTGTCTTCCTCCTGGCCCTAATTATGTCATTTAGGGGGAAGCTTCTTATTTCCCAAGCAGAAAACTGAAAGCAAATAGATACATTTTTAAATCTTTTGAACAGCAGTTTTGCTGGGTGGTGGTGGTGCACACCTTTAATCCCAGCACTCAGGGAAGCAGAAGTTGGCAGAACTCAGTGAGTTCAAGGCCAGCCTGATCTACAGAAGAAGTTCCAGGACAGCCAGAGGTATACAGGGAAACCCTTTCTCAAAAAAAAAAAAAAAAGCAAACAAACAAAGAAACAAACAAGAAATCCCAGCAGTTTTATTTGTTTCATTTGGAGGATAAGAGTTTCATGCCATAGACCAACTTGGCCTGAAATTCACCTCAAGCCTCCTTCCTCACTCAGCTTCTCAAGAGTGCAGTGATAGTCAGGGAACACACTCAGCCATGGGTTTGAAATTCTATAAGGAAATGTGTCGGGAAATCTCAAGTGGGACAGAATTCCAGCATGGCCTCTTTTCAAAATCTAGTACATTTTATAATCACAAGTGCATACACCATGTTTCTTTGAAATATATCTCATAAAAGGTCTGAAAACTGTGTTATAAAAGAGAGAAGGGTCTAGAACTCTCCCGATCAATATTGGGTCTCAATAATGGACGTCACACACTGCCTCTAGAGTGCACTGGTCCGCCACGTTGTCAAGTGCATTGCCACATTGTCTTTTCTTTCCAGGTTTGGAGAAGATGCTGCCCAAGTGCCCAGATCTGGAGAAGCTCGAACCTTGCATCATTCTTCTGGAGAAGGCCCGATCACGTCTCACTGTTAATATTGGGAAGTTTCTAGCCAGAGAGCCTGGGCCCAAAGGAATCATTGACAGACCCAGAGACATCCTTTGGAGTCGGGGACCTCAGGTCTGTCTCCCACAGCGTCACCCATCCCCACCACATTCTCTTACAAAGGCCGAAGTTCACACAGTCCCTGGGCTACTGAGGTTAAAGCTCAGGCCGCTAAGAAATTCCCATGATCCTATATGCTCCCGAGTGCACGCTGACCGGGAAGGAACAGAGAGCTGAAAGGTGAGGGTATCCTTAGGCAGATAGTCTTCTGTGGGCTGCTCTCTCTAGCTTTTCAAATCTAGGTGGCCACACCCAAGAATGACTTAAGCATTCTCAGTAGGGGTGCTGGGGAACAGTCACCTAGCTGGTGTGGATGTTATTCAACCTCTATCACAGCAAGCTTGAGAAAACACTATAATCTCTACTAAAGAACCAGGGACGGCGGCCCTGATGGGGATAAAGTGCGTCTGAGGTGTGGCACTCATGCATACAAGCCTACATGTAACGCCTATATAAGAAATGAACAACAACAACAACAAAAAAACAAACACAAAACAAAAAAGAGAAATTAACAGCAGACTTCTGAGAAACACCCATTTTCTGGCAATAAAGGGGGAACTTCCTTCCTATAGTTAATTAATTAAAACTGAGAAACATTTTCCAGTGAGAAAATTTAGTTGCTGTCCCCTGTATCACTCAGGGCATCTACTGTCTAGAAAGCTCAAATGACATTGTCTTCCTGGTGCCAGGCCAGGGAATGGGTGGCACAAAACGAACACCACGTCATTACTGAAGTTTCCCACTGGCTGAATCCAATTAATTAGGCCTAGCCAAACCTGCCAGCCACACCCAGGACCCACTGAATAACCCTTAGGATTCAGGAACACTCCTTCTACAGCGAGTCACTGCAGATTCTTCCTGACAGAGCTTCCTCAACACGGCACGCCAGATGCAAAGTCCAAAGCCTCCGCTTTAGACATCATTAAAAAATGTTCTTTAAACCATTTTAGAGACAGTCGTTTATATGTTTCTCTGACCCACGGTATGCTCACAGCCAAGGATAACGTAACTTACTTTTTAGGCCTAAATCAAAGGACTGGATAGTTTCTTCCAGCCCTACCTGTTTTCCTGAAGTTGATGTAAATCTTTTCTTTCCAAACAAAGCCTGTGAACTGGTAGCGGAAAATGTCAGAAACTCCTCTGGGCCCTGAGCTTTGAACGTGTCTCAGAGAGCTCTGGGGTATCCTGGAGTAAACTCCTGTCCTTGGCTACCAAAGGTACCAAAAGTACGCTGGACCCACCAAGCCACAATTATTGAATGCCAATTACTGCCAGGTACTGGATGGAAAATATAGAGTTACCCTTTCTCCCATCCAAGTACTAACCAGGCCCGACCCTGCTTAGCTTCCAAGATCAGATGAGTTGGGCGCGTTCACGGTGGTATGGCCCTAGAGGAGAGTTACCTTTTCTGATCTCCCAGATTCCCTTCTAGTTGGTGGGCAGGGGACAGGTAGGGAAAGAAAATGAACAAAGAAACAAAGGAACTTCTGAGAGTAAGTGATGCTTAAATAACTCAGAGGACCACTGGGGCAGAGCTCAGTGGTAGGGCACGTGCTTAGCATAGGCGTGACCATGGGTTGGATCCCCTGCAGCTCTCCCCTCTCCCAAAAGGAGAGAGGGCTAGCATTTGAGTGAGGTGATGACACTATGTACTCTCACACTCTGTTATACTTCTCTATGTGATCTATTTTTGAGACAGGGTCTTACCATATAGCTCTGGCTGGCCTCGTACTCACTCTGTAGACCAGGCGAGGTGCAAACTCCCAGAGATCTGCCTGTCTCTGCCTCCAGAGTGCTGAGATTAATAAGGAGTATGCCACCATATCTAGCGTATACATCTCTGTTTTAAAAGCAACTCCGCAAAAGCATTGTCCTCTGATGCCTTGACTCTGGTGAAGGGGAGGTATTTGGGGGAATGCAGACGTGTTGATTCTATCTCCAAGGTAAGTGATATTATAGTACGTACCCAAACTTAAAATTCTTGAGTAGAAATCCTTTGACTTATCAAACCCACTTCTATGAACTTAGTCTGTCAAAATGGAACATGCCCAAGAGGATAGATGTAACTAACAGTTTGCAGTAACAATCCGAAAGTTCATCAGCAAGAGGGAAGTAAATCAGTAAATGGTGTGGGCGCACGCCTTTAATCCTAGCACTCAGAAGGCAGAGGGAGGTGGATCTCTGTGCGTTCAAGGCAAGCCTGGTCTACAGAGCAAGTTCCAGAACAGCCAGAGATACACAGAGAAGCCCTGACTAAAACAAAACAAAACAAAGAAACAAAGCCAAAAAAAAAAAAAAGAAGTAAATCATGGAACATTCATACAACAGAACACTTCAGAGCCATTAAGAAGAGTGAAGCTGCATTCCAAGACTGTGAAATGAAAAAAAAAAAGGCAAGGAACACAAACCATTTGTTTAATATTCCGTCATCTCTAAAAATAATATATATTCACCAGGATGATCCTCGGAAGGATCGTATGGGCTAGAGATGGAGTGTCACCCACAGTAGCTCAAACGTAGACGCCTGTTTGTCAACTGATGGCCTTTCCGGGATGCAAGTGGATCTTGAAGGCTTGGACCCCATCATTGTATTAATCCATTGGCAAATTCATAATTAGATTATGAGAAGACAGTAGAAACGGTGGAAGGCAAGGCCTGACTGGAGGAAGCGGGCTGCTGAGGACTCGCCTCTGAGGAGTATAATGTGTTCTGGCCTCTTCCTCTGTCCCCATCTCTGCTGCCTGAACACCACAAGGTAGTTTGGTTTTCTCACACCTTCCTTCACAAAGACTACAGTCCTCTAGCTCCAAATCAAGCTGACCATGAGCTGAAGTCTCTGAAACTGTGATCCAAAATACCCCTTTACTCCTTCCGAGTTGTCTATGTCAGGTTGTGGTTCCCGTTTGTTTTGGGCACAGTGAGAAAATGCCGCCTATCTCAAATACAGAAGAAATTGGTAACCACTTTTGCTTCCTCTGGAAAACTACAGGCTTGCTTCTGTTTTGCATTTTTGTGCGCTTATCTGGCTATTCAGACAAGTTTTGAAAAAGCGTTGCAGTACTGGGAATTACACATGTAACTTCCACACAGTTTGTTTTGTGTGTGTTTCTACTCGAGGGCTCTGTCTTGAATGTAATCTTATCTGTAGGCAAACATCCCTAATCAGCCAGCGCTGAGTATGGGGAAGATCAAATATAAGGAATGTTTCGGAGAAATGTTTTCTCTTGGGAGAGCGCTCCTCTTAGGAAGATGATGGACTTATCTCTAAGCCATTCAAAGATTTGAACAGCTACCCTCGCCACGGAATGCTCAGAGAGAGAACTGAGTCTGGGAAGCAGCAGGGAGGGCGAGTCTTAAAAGATATTTGCAGTGGGCCTTTGGGTTCTAAAACAAACTTCTTCCAGCAAAAAATGCCATCCCAGTTCCGGCTACTACTCAGTTGCTGGGACACTGTGGCGATAGATTGGTAAGAGCAGAATGCTAAGGAATGGGATGAAAATCGAGTGTTTTTTCAGATGTCTGTGTTTTGAGCTAACTCTGGTTTCCTGCAATGTTGTGCTAGGGAAGGAAGGTCAGCCAAGAATCCTCATAATCTGCTCATTATGAAAATAAAATCTGTCTCACGTTAAATAAAGCAGGTCTGCATATGTAAAAGTCTTATTTGAAAGAAAATTTGCCACCGAGAACCTGAACTAGCGATGGAAATGACTTCCAGTCTCTATTTTTAAGATGCATTAAATATGTATTTTAGTGGAGATGTGAGGAATTAACTTGCTGTGGGGCAAAATTTCCATTACCTCTGAGGCTGCTGTGGCAATGCATGCAGGGACAGGGAGCTTGGGGAGTTGGCAGGATGACTGAGGCTGCTGGGGAGCAGAACTGCTCATTAGAAAAGGCCACGGGAACACCCTGAGAGCTGCTGCATGTGGAGCTGAGTCAGAGAGCACAACCTGATCACGGAGTGCGGGAACAGAAACTGCTAGTCATGAGCCCAGGAGCACGGCGTTGCAGGCTCCCTTTGAAATCAGTCTTCAGTCTGCCTGCTTGGAAGCTGGGTGGGGATGAAGCTCAGGGGTTCAACCCCAGCCTTCCTGGCAGCAGGAACCCCAGGGAGAAACCCAGAAGGAACCCTCCAGGTGGCAGGGCTGTCCTCTGTGTTGACAGAGCCTGGTCATAAAGGAAGAGGTTATTCAAAAGTGGGTCACTGTCGAAGGTTGAGCTAACCTCTCAATCAGAATCCTGGCTCTCATGATGAGGCTTCAGGGAAAACCTTCGTTCTTCCTCCCGGTCCTTGACGACAAAACCCTTTAATATTCTGGGGGAGAGGGACTGGATGGTGAGTGGTGTGGGCACTAGGTAGTGGAAGTGGGAAGGAAGGGAGGGATGGAGGGAGGGAGGGAAGGAGGGAGGGAGGGAAGGAGGGAGGGAGGGAGGGAAAGAGAGACTCCAGAACTCAACTCGCATCACCAAAAAGACTCTTGTGGGGAACTCTGAATTTCAATTTTACATCTCTTCTCTTTTCTGAAGCTCTTTGGGGTCCCTCAGATTACCTTCGTTGTGACAAAGGCAGATGTCTTAGAACTAACGATTCAAGCTATTGATGGACTAGTTCTTAAATTGTCATAGAATCATAGAAATGACCTCCGAGGTCTGAACCACTCCTTTTTCAGGTAAGGAAACTGAAGCCTGGAGTGGTTAAATGACTTGGTTCAAAGCTCACAAAATACCAGGGACTAGAATTCAAGCTCTTATTCTCCAAGGAGTTCAGAGGACACTAACTTCTTCCCTTCGCGTTTTACACACAGTTCTGTGCCCTGTTTAAAGCTATGTGTTCCATTCCCCGGTCCCCAGAGGAAAACGTGCTGTTCTCAGGAACGACACGGGAGACAGGAGAGACCAGCAAAGCTTACAAATATGGGGGCCTATAAAGCATAGCTGTATTAATGAACTGGATGCTGTTTAGAGATGGGGCCTTTTCCTGCAGTAAGACTGCTTGAATTTGAACTCACGGCAATCCTCCCTCTTCAACCTCCTCAGTGTTGGAGTGACCATTCTTGGCTTGCAGGAATTTTAATTAGCAAATAGTGACCAGAATTTAACAGCTGAGATGTTAAAACTGGTCCCAGCTCAAGCCAACCCAGTGAAGGTCAACTGCCTGGCCTTCAGAGAAGTCTCGCCTGCTAAGCAGGACCTAATTGTCAGCCGGGACGTAGACTCATCCCTGAGTCACTGCAGGTGATACTCACGAGGCACCTAGCGAAAAGAACCCGGTGTCTCCAAGTTTAGTAAGTCTAAACAAATGGCATAATTTGACAGTAAGTACATTGCATTTTCCCAGAATTTCCTGGCTTGGCAGTTGATCTTGATCGAATCGTCTAAATTATTGCCATCCTGGCTGTCTAGGTAAACAGAGAATGAGAAATCTGGTGCTGTGCCTTTAATCATTTCATGAAGCATGGTTCCTAGCTAGGGCTAGACAGCTGATCTTTGCTGAAGGGGGGGTATCATGTCATTCCTCCTTTATTTGTGGGTGGGGCTGGGACACTTGGCAGATAGCTATCACCCTAACTGTTATAGGTGTCTTATCTTAATCTTCATTAACCCTAAATTAACCTTATTCTTTAAGAATGAGTTTCAAGGCTCTTTGGTTAACAATGCTTTCCACACAAGCCTGAGGGTCTGAGTTCAATTCCTGGAATTCATGGTGGAAGGAAAGAACTCATTACCCCCCCCCAAAGTTCTCCTCTGACTACCACGTGTATACCACGGTATACTAGGAAAAATAACAAATAAAATAAAAATAAAAAGGATATTTTTCAAATATCCTGCACTTGGCTGTGGCCACTTAAGGAACATTATATTGAGTGCCCGTTTGAAGCACCCGGCTTCTAAAAATGCAAACAGAACTGGAGGTGTAATCCTAGACCTACATGCTGAAATGGGCATATGGCTTTAAGGCCAATTTGGGCTACAGAAGAAGACCCTATTCCTACTACGGTCACACCTAACAGCAACGATCTATCACCGGCGTCAGTCCCCATGACCGTGACCACCTCCGTCCCCATGGCTACCATCATCAGTCTCCACCAACATGAAGGACCACCACCACAGCCATCACTACTTTTTAACTGGCTTTCCCTGTGGGAACTCTATAGACAGAGCTGCCAACATGTAGAATTCTTTATCCAGGTGTTCTATAGGCATGGCTGTCAGTTATTTCCTTCCGACATTTTAGCTCACTAGAAACCTGTGAGAAGGTCTTACAGTTTAGACATGAAGTGCCCTCCCCTCAAAGGCTCCTGTAAGTGGCTCCGTCCTCACCTATAACACTATTCTGGGAGGTTCTGGAAACAGTGAAGAGGTAGGACACAGCTGGAGGAAGTAGCTCACAGGGGATGGGGTCTTTGGGGGGGAATCCTTTACCCACCTCCCATTTCTATATACCATGAGATGTCTCTACTATGCCCCCATTGCCACCATGTACCTTAGTACAGGTCAAGGAACATGAGACCAAGTGAGCATTGCAAAACCACAAACCACAAACTCAAACAACCCTTGCATCCTTTGTTGCTTTCATGGCTATTTTGGTGTTAGCTACTCAAATGTAATCAAGACGACAGGATAAAATCCATGTCCCACACCTACCCGCCCATCTTGCTTCCACACAGCCCAGTGAAATACAGGCTGACATTGGCTTACTTGGGGCTGATCCTCAGCCTCACTATTTATGTGGCCATGGTTCCTGCATTATTCCTTCCCTTTCATCCTGTTTGGCCACTGTTGTTCCTAGAGAAACCTCCTTGGTTTATCTGTTAGATCTGGAAAACCACCGCTCTATTTAAATCTTGAAAAGTGGGCTTGGGAATCCTAAGTCTTCTTTGGCTCCCTCTGGCCTTGAGTCATTCTGTGATGGAGAACTTGGAAGCCGCTCCCTTGGCACCCAGGTAACAATCTGTAGTGACTCCTGGATCCAGTCAGTGTTCACCCGTTCTGCCTCCTGATGGGAGGTGTCTGTTAACCAGAACACCAGGAACAGGACTGTCCAATAGGAAGGTGTCCCAGTTCACGGCAGTCTCTCAATCCCCCACTACTGCCCACCCGATGGAAAAATATAAGCCCAGTATGTCTTCAAAATAAGACCAGCTTTAGAGGTGGTTTTCCTAAGGTCACCACTTTTCATTAGATATGGCCTACTTTAGGATGTACAGGGAAGAAAAGCCACATTTAAAGAATGTGCTTCTGTAAATGAACACTACTATAGTAAGAGCTAGAGGCGAAAATTGTAAATAGAACTCCCTCATATCAAATAACAAACCAAACTAATTGTTCGACTCAATTTCCTAGGCAGAATGCAAAAGTGGTATACGGACGATGGCGACAGCCAACAGTGACAAATTCCACAGCCAACTGCCACTTGTTACTTAGAATTTCACATAAGATTCTCAACAGGCATTGGAAAATTTTCAGATTTGGAGCGCATTTTAATTATTAATTTATATTTGAACAGTTTACTGATGGAAGACTATTCAAATATTATTACATTAGCTACCCATTCATTGCTACTCTTACAACTATCCTACTGACAAAACCCACTCTGACAGGTTATCTTTTGGTTCTGGAGGCTAGTCTTAAAAATCAGGCATTCACTGACATGTTCCCTTCAAAGCTCTAAATAGGAATCTATTTCATTTTCTGGCTTCTGGAGGCTGCCCATAGTCCTTGACTAATGACTTCAACCTCTATCTTTGACGCCTGAAGATAGTATCGTCTCAATTTCTCTCTGGCCCTTGCCTTTTTATAAGTATTCTTTTGTGGGGCTGGAGAAATGGCTTAGCAGTGAAGAACACTTGATGGTCCTGCGGAGGATCCATGTTCTGTTTCCAACACTCACACACTCCCGGCCATCTTTACTCCAGTTCCAGCGATCTGATACGTGACTTCTGTAGGTATGTGGTGCAAATACAAGCAGATAAAACACTCGTCACAGAAAACATCTTCAAAAGCACTCTTTTGAGGACACTGGGCTCAAATGGATCACTGGTTAGCACCTGAATGTGATTTATCTATACTAGAACTTACACAGGCGTTCAGTCCCCAAGGTGATAGGATTAAGAGGTGTGGCTTAGAATGGTGTTTGGGTCATGGGGCAGGGCCCTCATGAATGGGCTGCTTCATTCACAAGAACGAATCAAGGTAGTCTGTGTCCGCTTTTCCTTTTCACGTGACCATTTGCTTTTCTGCATTGTGACAATACACAAGGCCTTTGTCAGATGAAGCCTCCTGGGTCATAAACTATACAAATTTTTTTGTTTAGATGCTACCGTGTCCCAGGTATCGTTATAATAACAGAGCAAGACATTACCCCATCTTAAGATCCTTAATCACCTATGTAAAGGCCCTCCACCATGATATTGACAAGTAATATATTGACAAGTTCCTGGACTAGGATTTGAACATCTCTGGGAGCTCTCTTCATTACACCACTGCTCCTGCTGTTCCTCTTATTGCTACTATCAATGGTTAAAGTTTTATTGCACACAGAAGCTAGACACTGCTCTGCTTTACAGTCTTAATTTCCCCACAGCCCAGTTACTAACGTTGTGACTTTCTTGAACAGACAGGCCTGTGACTAAGCTGCTGCTGACAAATGGCAGTCGTTTATCATAAAATGGGGTAACAATGATTCATAAAACCTGCATTCCCACTCAGCGAGTGTGACCAGTATACACTAACAAGTTAATTCTAAGACTACAGAAGCTGTAGTTCTAGAAAAACGCAGGTATGGATCTAGAGTCATGGGTAGAAACTTGTCCTTAGAATGAACCCAGCTACATTATACATACCAGGCTCAATCCACTTAAAAAACCCCTGAGAACAATGCTAGTTAAACTTATGATGGCTATCCTTAAATGCACAGCAACTATGCCAGTTTAGAAAGTATCACTTAAGCCCTTGACGAAATACTATTGCGATGTGGGTTTGGGGATACAGCGCAGTAGTACAGCATTTGCCTGGTATGCACATGGCTCTGGGTTGGTTGCTCCACAGCACCATAAAAACAAAGACTACAGCCTTGTAGACCAGGCCTGCCTCTGCCTCACAAGTGCTGGGATTAAAGGCATGCACCACTGTGTAGCATTAGCATGCCATCAAGCAGCACCAGTTTGGAGTACTCCTAGCATGCAGCTGTTAAATGCAGTACCCAATGACTTGGGGAGCTGTTCAAAGTGCAGTTCTGCTGTACCTGACACCAGACCCACCACACAATTTGGCACCCAGGACATGGAAAGCATTCGAGGACTTTAGAGGCTCCTGTACACTTATTTAGTTGAGCCAGTAAAGTAACTAATGCAAGTGATTTTTAAGATTGCATAGAGTTAAGGAACCCCAGGGATATATACGTAAGTTATTTAAACATGAAGTAGAAAGTCTAGCCCAGTGATTCCCAGTCTAATTTGAACTCCAGTAGCATACAGGAACCCACTAATCTGAGTTAAGTTGAAATGTAATGCTGCTTGCTTTTACCCCTTTTAGCTTGCTCGGAGTTAGCCCTCATGACCCATCACTGACGGGTTTCGTCTGCATTGCTAGTTAAGTCTTTCTTTATGGCTTAGTCTATTCCTGGAGTATCTTTTGGAAGACTTACTCCTACACAGAACTGTCAGGTGACAAATATGAAGTGTTTGTCAACAATATTTCCTGGACACGTGCTAAATACAACCATTTTAAATATGGCAGAATTTCAGACTTTCCTGACATCACTTAATTGCACTTAAAAACCTAGTAACTACCATGAAGTGCAGAAAGGCTGAAAGCTATTGGAACTTCATTTTGAACGGAAATCAGGAAGCAGGCTGATAGATATATATAAAATTCAGAACAATAAAAACAATATTTACTATAGGAATTTAAAAGTCTTTAGTCAGACTTTCTTTTCTGTCACCAGTCCCAAATAACAACAGACTTATTATCAATTATGAAACCTTGGCCTTAGCTTAGGCCACTAGTTCTTACAATCTAACCCACTTATGTTAATCTCTGCTCTGCCTTGTGGCATTTCAACTTTCTTTCATTCGGTATGTCTGACTTCCTGTGTCTCGTGTCTTGTTGGCATCTCTCGCACACCTAGCTTCATCTCCAGGTTCCTGTCCCTGCCTGGAAGTCCTGCCTAGCTGTTGGCCATTTAGCTCTTTATTAAAGCAATCAGGGGTCTTAGGCAGAGTGATCGTTACAGTATAAACAAATATTCTGCAACAAAAGTCATTACTACCGGGGCAGAGACAATCTGAGGTGCTCATGTATACTCATCAGAGGCATTTCATTAGACTGAAATCTTGAGTTTATGATTCCTTTTTATAGTTTCTTCATACAATTAAAACTGGCACTTTCAAACTAGCCCATGTTTTCCTTTATAGATATTTGCTGATATAAAACTTATCCCTTGCCCCATATCTGCAAATAAAAATACCTATTCTTTCCTTGTGACTTACAGTTGACAACTAGGTAATATGCTTTCTTCAGTTCCCAAGCAGAAGAGTTGATAAGCAGCATGTTCTCACCAGGTCTCTTCAGGTTCCACCATAGTCTTCTATCACCAAAGCAACCCACTCACCCAGCCAATCAAGCGACTGCTCCACATTGACAGATCATTAACTATTTAGTGACTTGTTATTGTATATGGAAACAGAACAAAGCAGAAGTTTTAAAGAATTAACTTTTATTTTCGCTTAGTTTTATTAAAAAAATAAATATGTCATAAAGCTTTTGTTTCCTTTAGAGAGAAAAAAAAGGAACAAGTTCCACAAAATCAAACAAGCAATGGTAACATGTCTTAACTTGAAAATGATTGGGGATCACTGGTTTACAAGTTATGATCGAATGAATGACTGCCATGGCTGCCCTTTTCCTCCTGCCGATGGCAGCAAGCAACGGGATCAACTGGGGCAAAATAAATAGCTGTGTGGAAGCCCTGGCAAGTGCTTAAACAGACTGGCTCACTGAGACATGTACAGCTCTATTTTGCTTTAAATAACAGGGAAGTTCCTGTAAAGTTTTGGTAAGTGAGACAGCCACAGACATGTGAAGGACTTCTGTGGCGAGTGAGTTCACGAACAACCACTTCACTTTAGCTATTCAGGTTTTGTTTCGCTTACAAACGCTGCCTCTGGGGATCGAGGCAGCGGCACATTCACCCAACAATGCTCTTGCTGCGCCAGTGGCGCAGTTTCCAGGTTTGTGTTTCTATTAAAGTAAGTAGTGTAAGGTGCAGAGTCAGCCAAGTCATCCAGCGCACCTGGCAAAGCAGGTACATGGGTGGGCTTGCTGCCTCTGACAATTCAACTCAGCAGACACGGCTAAGAATCTGCTTGTGCAAAGCACATCGCTTTGGATGTGGATGTCTTCTGTCTAATACCAGCCCGGGGTAGCTCTGGAATCCACAAAGAAGTACTTGTAACCCTCAAGACTGGCTCTCACAGCACGGCTGTCCAACTTTGAAACTAAAGCGGTAACAATGGAAGAGACTGAGTTTTCCATGGCTGAATTTCAATGCATGTATCACAATCCACAACTAATTAATGGAAATTTTGCTGGTGACAATTCTTTTCAAATGGTTCCTTTATTGTTATTATTTTACTTCCTCTGCACAGACCCTGAATTCTCAGGAAAATTCTGGAGGTTTCTGAGTGGGTGATGTATTTCAGCCCTGGTCACAGAATGAGAAGCTGTTCCTACCTACCAGGAGTACATGAGTTTTACTCTCCCCCGAAGTGTAACACGCGCGACGCTTTGGCAGGTAATAAGCTCGGGAGTGCCAGTTCCAGTTGGTTTTATCCGGTAAGTACACAGAACCTTCACTTTCCTCACAGCCTCGACTTGCTTTGACCAAACTTCTCCCAGCCCCAAGCAACATTTCAACAGGCCAGCCAGTTGTCTGTTTCTGTCTCCGAACACTGTGAACACTGTGAACACTACAGGTACACGTGTGCGTGCACTCTGTAGTCTTCTCCACACCGAGTACACTAGTAATTAGTAAATAATTAAATAGTGAGCGCTCATTTAAAAACCCATTGTTTCTTTTAAAAAAATTACTTTCTAGCACTTAAGAAATTGGGCCTGAAAAGAATTCTGTTTCTGTCCAATGCTGTTTCCCACCCAGCCCCACCCAAGCCTGCTACAAACGCTGGACTTGAGTTCATATCCAATAACTTAAGAGTACCAAGGCTTTCGGATGGAAACCGTGAGTTCACAGCCAATAACTTAGTAGTACCAAGGTCTTCAGATGGAAACAGTGTTACTGACTTCTTCATACTGGATAACAAAATAAGGGTAACTCTGGTCATCATTAAAAATGACAAAAATCTGAGGCTCAAAGAAATTATCCACACAAGAGTCATACAAGTCACTGGTGACACTGCCAGGGTTGACTGGAGGGGGCCTTCTCATGCCATGACTGCCCATCGTGTACCTGCCAGTCAACACTTTGGCCAAAAACATGAAGTGGACTCCTTTGGAGGACTTCTTAGAAAAGTTGTGAGAGTAGCTAGCCTTCTTTGCGAAATAACTGCCTTGTCCAAACATCGTAGCATGCTTTCCACAGACGCGAGGGTCAAAGTTGTGCTTGCAGATCCCATCCACTACATCTTGGGATGTTCCGTGAAATAAGTGTCTCTCGTTTATTATTCTGTCACGGCCAAACATTTTTCTGTTCATATATTCTTTTTTCCTAATGCAAAAAGTAAACAGGCATTCAGAAAAGGGCATGTGGATTATAATAATAAAAACAGAATTCAAATTTTGCATAATTATAGTTTCAAGGATAATACAGTAAACTAGCTATGAAAACAAAATGCCAAAAAAATCATACTATAGATTATTATAGGTACATTATGAATGCTTGCCTATAAGGGAAAATATGAATATTATTTTATCTTTAAAATATTACACTACACAAAGGTTTCTTGTGTTCTATACTTAACAATAGCTATATTAAGAAATGCTCTCTTAAGTTTTTCACATCTCTGACTCACCTTTTATATTTCTCCCAAAGAAACTGGTTTTGGACTCTCAATATTTGTAAAATTCTGTATTTAAATTCAGGTACAGTCTTATGAAAAAGGTTGTAAATGATTCGGTAACTTTTATCCTCTGCAGAAACAGGCACTTGGATGAAGTCCTGAGATGGATGCATATAAACCCATGTTTCAGGGTAGAAGTTTGCTGAAGTTACTCCATCTGGGCAGATGATTTGTGACGAAGTTGCTTCAAGAGGCAGGGAAGCCTGAGTGGGAACCCCACCGAGTGTCCTACAATGGAGAAGACACGTAAGTAAAGCAGTCAGGAATCAGGACGTCCATCTCTCGCATTAGTGTGCAGTTATAACTGGACAGCTTAAGTGCTTTTGTACTAATATGTTATTCATTGACTGAAGAAAAAACATAAACCTGAGTGTGGTGGTGCCTGCTGTGCCACCAGCACTCAGAGGCAAACAAATATAACCTCAGGTCAGCCTGGAAAACTGTCTCAAAACAACTTAAAAACCCAAACAAACTGGGGCCCTAATAAAGGTAGGTGGCTCAATTAATTACATGATCACCTGCAATGCCCCCTTCCTCCCGCCTTCCACCCGTAAACAGAGCCAGCAGATGCCAGAATAGGCGCTGTTCTTTCAATCTCTAAGTTCACCGTTGTTACTTTCAAAGACGAATTTAAATAAACAGTGGGTTTGCTTTTTCCTGCCTGGTTCATTTATTTAAATCATGCTTTTCAGCTATTTCAAAACAAGGAAAAGGGAAGAAGCAAAGAATAGGAAGTCCTGACCCTGAGACCTAGTTTCAGCAACAGGGTACTGTGACACTTACTCCTCAATACTGGTGGTCACAAGGAAGCAGCAATTCCTGCCAAGTGGGTTAGGAAACTCATTTTCCAAAG
>JAQHUG010000039.1:4704400-4737221 GCA_028555095.1 Dicrostonyx torquatus | reverse complement strand
GTTTCAGATACTAAGAAAGAAAGCAAAAGATAAAACTGAGGTGAAAAACCATCAATACAGAAATAGGTGCTCACTGAAACAGAAATTATGATGTTTCTTGCTCAGATAGTTTTCTATTTGTGCATTATGCATTTGGGAACTCTGCACACAATCTAATAGTCTTGAACAATTTTTGCACTTCTAAAGTAATTAAGAGACTGGTGAGTTGGCTCTGGGGTAAATGCATTTGCTGCCAAGTCTGATATCCCCAGGATCCACGTGGTGGAAGAAGAACTGACTCCAACAAATGGTCCTCTGACTGCCCCCTCCATGCACACACAAAACAAATTCAGTGTAATAAAGTGTTTGAAGCCATGAAGGAAATAATGACAGTTAAAAAATAATTTTAAGAAGATCCCACTGACTATGTACTAGATTATATGCTAGTAACAGAAGACTGAAGAAAGTCAAGATGCCACAGAACGTTAGCTGAGAGAGAAGAGCAGCCCACTGCTAGAGCGTGGAATGCGACATAAAGGTGGTCTGAAGATAACTCAAATGGCTTGGGCAAAGAGTGCTGGTGCACAGCTTTAGATCCAGCTCTCATGAGACACAGTACACAGTGAGTTCCAGGCCAATCTCATAGTGAGATCTTGTTTAAAAAAAAAAACACACACAAAAAAAACTACCAATCAATGCCTGCCATTGCTGGTAAAGGTATCAAGAGAGGTAACAGGGCTGTCTCAGAATGTGTGCCATGTGAACTTATGTCACCGAACAGACCACCACAGGTGACTGAACGTGTAGAAGTTAACTAAGGAGGGCACGAGGGTAGAGGGCACGAAGCACACGCAGTCCATGTGGGAGGTCAGAGTGTCTGTGTGTGGGGGAGGTGATTAGAGATAAGACTGGTCAGGAGAGATTGGCTGGAGCCAGATAAGAAACAGCTTTGTGTGCTGGGTTAAGAGGTTAGGGCTTGATCCTATGGTTTTCAACAAAGCCCACGGTTCCCTTTTTTTTAAGGCTTACTCCAGTGAGAAGATTTTCTTTTTTCAGTATATGATGGAGAACGAGGAGGGAAGAGTAGAGACTGACACTCTTTTGCAAGATACTAGCATCTAGCGTATTTATTAACACTCATTACTCTAACAGCTATAGGAGAGAAATGTTGACAGACTAAGAAGGCAATAAAAGGGAGTTGCTTAAGGGGTTAGGATCAAACTACATAAAGAACAATTACATGTGGGCAAGAAAGTCCAGTCCATGATGGCCTGGTATGCTAGCACACACATGTAATAGCAGCACTCAGAAGATAAGCAGAACCGTCAAGTTTGAGGCCAGTCCGCACTACACTAAAGACTTTCTCAGAGTTCAGACTGTGTCTATGTTTTCAATCTGTGTTCTCACATGATGATGTCAATAAAAACTGTAGGAGGCAGAACACTTGTAAGCGGGAAGATGATGTAAATACAAATTAGAACTCAGACTTCAGCAAAAAAGCAAACTAAGTATAAACTTTTCGGAACATTATACCGGTCAGTTTTAACGAGATCAACTAGACTTCAGAACCTTGGCTTTCTGCCTGTTCAAGAGTTAACCGATTTCTAGAAGGATAAATCTATGACCTCAAACATTAGCACTTATCCTAATCAGCTGAACTAACCAGTCACAATTAACAAGCCCTCTTATTTTATCACTGCCATGTAAAATGAAAATGTCTTCTTAAGTTGAGGGCCATAATGGTAGAAGGAAAAGATTAAAAGTTACGTGTAGAGTATGTAGGCTCTCCTAGCTTAAGACAAGCTTGACAGATGGGAATGTTTGCTGTTGCTGCCGAAGAAATTTCACAGTGACACAAAATATAGCTGGCTTTTGATACATGGCTTTGATGTTTCCAGAGCTCAATTATGCGGGCGTATCTACCAGCTTACACACACCTTCAAGATGTTCTTACAAGGAGATGAGAAGCAAAGACAGTATAACATACCAACATACTTTGTGAAAGTATTGTACGTGTTAGATTTCAGAGAACCATGCACTTTATTCCTTACACTATGCAGTTAAACTTTTATAAAAATGAGTAATATCCACTTTGATAAAAGTAAAATTTTTTCCTTACCTCAAAGTAGACAATAAAAATGCTTACCATATACATATGCTGAAGACACAAACACTGGTTAATTTTAATTTGAGAAGAGAGGATTGAATCTAGGGCCTTAGTATGCTAGGCAAGAATCCTACCCACTCAGTTAAATCTCTGGTCCTTTTATAATTCTTTGTGAAAGAGGCTAAACTGTCTAGGCTGGCCTTGAACTTGCAGTCCCCCAGCCAGATCACCAGGCCTGGGTAACAATTCTTCGAATACAGAGTATTTAAAGAGGGCCCCAGTTTTCTATACCAGAAGCACTATCCCTGTCAATTATCAAACCCTGTTAATGATTATTATTTTTGCTAACATTGCCTTAAACAAATAGTAGAGAACTCCCAGGGGATAAAATAAAACATTTATAAATGCTGACATCCCATGCAACATCTTTCACTGTTCACTAGAGGCATAAAATTATCAACAATTTATATACTTGGATTCCTTTTGTATTTCAAAGTAGCTATAGTCACACACATATTCATATGACAAATTACAGAGCTTACATTTATCCACAGGGATCTCAGTAGTTATAGGGAGATTAAAAAAGCAAATGTTGGAGCTGGAGATGTGGCTCAGCGGTTAACAGCACTTGCTGTTCTTGCAGAAGACCTGGGTTTGATCTGAGCGCCCACACGATGGTTCACAACCATCTGAAATTCCAGTTCCAGGGAATCTCTTATCATCTCTTTGGCACCAGGCATGCACATGGTACACATACAGACATTCAGGAAAAATATCTTTAATGTTCATTATGAATTAAATATGTCTACTTTTAAAGAGGCTAATCTAGGAGAGGGAGGATTACCAAGGCTTAGCTCACTCAGTAAAACTACTAACATAAAATCAGAATCACAGACTTATCTAATGTTTCGGGTTTGGGGTAGGGAGTAAGGGTATCCCCATTTTAAGATACAATGCATTTTAAAAAGTGATCATTATTCAAAATGATGCCAATGTGTGCTGCCCCCCATGGACTATCCTGGACATGAGAGACACGTCTTAGAATGTCCGAGAAGGCAGGCAGTTATAAGCAGGACATTACACTTGTCTGCATGTCAAACCTCATGCCTGGTTTACAGGTCAGACATTTAGTGTATGGTCCTGAAGTCATTCTAGAAGAGAACATAGCAGAACGGGGGGGAGGGGAGCGGAAGTTTCCTAAGTGAAAGAATACTACAAAGAGTTATGGCGAACGGAACAAAATGCAGTCAGTATCTATAGCTTACAAAGGCGCTTGAATTCCTTTACACGTCTGTTACAATTCTACTGATCCTGTATTTGAACTCCACACTAGCACCCATTACCACCAATGCAAGCACTAAAAGCAAATTATGATATCCATACTCAAGGAACAAAATATGAGAGGCCTTCTGTAAAATTAAAACTGCAGATTAAAGCAAAGAATACAAACAAAATTTCTAATGTGATGTGAATAAGTCTGAGATCTTTTGTAAATAAAAAGTATACATGTAATATCTTACTGTCATCTATCTAAATTTTGTGCTCTGAAGATGCCAGAAATATCATACAGCTTTAGCTTTGATCCAAGTTCAATCACATGTCCTGAGTCTATTTAATTGTTGCCTAATAAAGAAGTAAATTTTAATTTCCATGGGAATAGCTGGGATAGGAAGCACAGATTGGTTTTTAAAAATCATGGGAAACGTTATATTTATACCTTATGTTGCTTTAAACTATGCAGTTAAAAATTACTGAAATAGGTAAATATCCTCCTTGTTGAATAAAATGTTTAAAACCAGGAGTTTCAAAGTGATCAATCAAAACTGTGTGCCACATATTCAAGGCACAAGTTAATGCAATTTTTAAAAATTTGAAAATAGAAAAGACTAAAATAAATTTATTTATAAAACATTTCTACACAAACAAAATATTTAATAGTATATATAAAATGCATATAAATGATAAAATCTTTAAATCACTTTAAAATAATCTCAAATTAGAACTCATTTATAAATAAACAAGACACTAATTATAAATATTATAGGACATATTCTAATATCTAGAAAGATACAATGTAGTAGTCCAATTTATTTCTAATTTAATATTTCAATTACAAATGATGCTTTAAAAGAAAAAAGCTATTCCAAATTTTATTTAGCCTTGTTTTTTCCCCAGTTATGGCAAATAAATTTAACTGGTAAATAAGAGAAATGGAAAGAGAATCACTGACGGTTGTTTATGTATTTGGTGCTAACAATCTAAAGAGAAGTAAACAAGTTTCAGCAGACTAAAGTTTAATGGACACAAACTAATGCACAGAGACTCCACCACTGACAGCTCCTTAAGCAAAGGCTTGTGGGAGGGATGAGGAAGTTTTTACAGCAAAGGTATTGAGAGACTTTTTAAAAAAGAAAGAAAACTGAGTTTTTACTAAGAGTGATCACAAAAATCTTATCCATGATCTTAAATGGTAATTTTTGGGAGGAAAGAAGGTGTCTATAAACTCAGGTTTCTCTGATGAGTTCAATTTTAGGGAATAGTCTAGAATTTTCTTAATTAACAAACTAACTGTAGAACATTTCATGCAACACTTCTGATACATGATAGTGTTGGGATAACCCAAATGTCAGAAAGTAAACAAGAGTTTTTTTGCTTTATCTTTACCCAGATTCAAGAATATTATTTATTTTTTAAATTAAGGTGAGCATTAGGAAGAAAAATCCCAGTATTTCTTCTATGCTTATTTTTTTTAATATCTAGAAAGAAAAAGCTAAACCAGGTGACAGAAACCAAAACCCAAGCACCGCAGGAAATTATTTAGGGTATTTTGTAGTGTTTGCACTGTCTATGCCCTGTCAGCTGTGGGAGCTGGGACAGTCAGAGAGTAAACAAAAGTCTGAAGCTCATCCTTGGGTCCCCACCCCTGATATTCTTTAATGCCTGACCAAGCAAAGAACTTCGAGATATTTCAAATCAGAAGGAATAGGGTAGAAATCTCTTAAGAGGCAAAAAGGAATCTTCTTTAAAGAAAACAATACAGCTAATGTGAGCGTGCTGTTTCAACCAACACAACACAACCTTTAATTCTCAGAAGTCGCTGCCCTAAAACGTAGAACTCGAATTTGCATAAAAAATACGAATTTACTAAACTCTCAGGCAACTTAGTCATGAAAGTTTACAATCCACTCTGTACATAACTTCTTGTAGTACAAATACTGGATGGAACACAAGGAAGGCAACAGTCACCCTACATTCTCACAAAAGGGTTCTTTACTGGTCAAGTGGGTGCTCCAGCTAGTCAGCAGAACAAAGCAGAGGAAGACTGAAAAGACGGGCATATTTTATCGTGCAGAACAGCAAAGAGGAATGCTTAATTACCTTTCTATGCTTGTCTTAAAAGCAATAATTGGCTAGGTCAAAAAAAAATCGATGTTTTATATTCAATAACTAGAAGCTTTTTGATAGTATCAACTTTTAAAATTTGCATCTTCTTGATCATAGAATTGGTTCTATTTAGTTAAGTTTGCGATACTTTTTGTACAGACTGATAAATCTACAAAATACAAACAGATAAGTTCATTTACTTTTACATAAAAACCTTTACTCTCAAAACTTCACACTACATTTCAAAATCCACTCCTTGAAAATTCAAGTTCTTTTATTTACAATGAGCTTTCAGTTATTTTTTCAAGAGGCTAGGCTGGGTGAGGTTTACCAATTGTAGGAAAAACCTCAGTGGGGGTCTTTATGCAGTATAATTCTGATCCCTAGAAAGCCTGCCTTGTCATAAATAAGTATAAAAATACTAACCCCAAACCCACAATCTAACAGAAAGTGGCTCAACCTTTGGCATTCTGCTATCTCTCGAAGATACAAAATTACTCATTTATAAAAGAAACACTGCTTATTTTAAGAACTGAGTTTCTTTCAAATTCACCAATGTCCACTTTGAGTCTGCTTTTCACAAAGCTCTGCCAGAATCAATCACAATGGAACGCAAAGCAAGATTTTTTGCCTTTGTAAAGTGATATACACAAGCACTTAGTTTTCCCTCCACAACACAGAGACTGGTAATTACTGAAGGTTGCTGATCTAGGGTTAAAAGGACTTGACAACCTAATCTAAATACATTCCAGAACCAAACCCATCAGACAAAGAATGCACAATCTGGTGGTCTCAAATCGGGGGTGGCGGGTGGGGATAGGAAATCAGGAGGCTACAGAAAACAGTTACAATTTACAATGGTTGGATTTTAGTATCATTCCTTCAGCAGTTATGGTCTATACATAATGTAAACTGCTTCACTTCACTCTTTAGAGAAAGCATTCAAATATAGAATAAGGTGAGGGTCATGAATCAGAAATAGAATTTACCTTTGCTTTATAACTGAATATAAGTCTAGAAATTTTATCTAGTGCAACAGAAAAAAATGAAACAGATTTACAAGGGCACAGAAGAGTTAAAGTATCCTGTATGCCTGAGTTCTTTCTTTATACCTTAGTGTTACTAGTATTCCTTTTAAAATAATATAATAAAAATTAAAAGCTTTAGATTCAACCGGATAATAAAATATGTATCGGGGCTGGAGAGATGGCTCAGTGGTTAAGAGCACTGACTGCTCTTCCAGAGGACCCAGGTTCGATTCCCAGCACCCACATGGGATCTCACAACTGTCTGAAGAACCAGTTGTAGGGGATCTGACACCTTCACACCAATACCCATAAAATAAAGTTAAATAAACCATAAAAATATTTTTAAAAATACATTATGTATCATGCAATTATATTCAGGAACTGCCAGATAGTCTTATGAGCTTTGATTTTTACTGTCTGAATAATTAGAAAGCTTTGCTTTTTCCAAGATTCATTTTCATTACATCAGGAAAAGCCTGACCCCAACCTGAAGCCAGGTGACAGCTGCTTCAAAAAGTAACCTACTTATTGATGAAAAGCCAGGAAAGTAAATGAATGACTGCTATTGATTCTCATGATAGCTCTACACAGACCCACTAACTTCTCTAGATTAGTACAGATAGATGCCAATTAGCTTTATTTCATATGTAAATAGCAGCATAAAGAGGTAGAAAAAATAAGTCACTGCATGGCTTTATCATAATAGCACAAGGCACCCATTTTGAAAGACACTTCAAACAAGCCCTTGCTCATGGAGTTCTCTCTTTCTCTTACACAGGAATTTTAAAAATAAATTCAAACTCATACAGCTGTGTATATTCAAGAAATACCAAAAAGTCACAAGGCATAGTTAGCTTTCAGCTGTTCTTCTCTGCCCGGTGTTAGTAATGACACACAATGAGTTAGTTCATGCATCATCACAGCTGTGTAGACCGTAACTAATTCGGTTAATTTAACTATTCCAGTCAAGTTCAGTCGGGAACTTGCAGTAGTTTAGATAATTCACTGTCATATAAACCACAACATAAGCTTTCTTTGATTGCTATGCACTTCTTCTGGTCTCCTTACAGAGAGTTGCTTACATGTCATCTACTGGCATTATCCCTTGGATAGATTTTTGAAAAGGCTCATGAGAACTAATACCAATAAAAATACACAGCAACCAACATTTTAAGCAAGTAAAATTCTATTATCAATAAATACTAAGCAAACACACATACTAAACTCTGAGCTAGTGTGACAACTCAGGCCTAGAGTCACAGCATTTAAGTTAAGGAATGAGGACTGCCATGAATTCATTGCCAGCCTGGGCTACGGAGCAAGACCATGTCTCAAAATAAACAACAAAAAACCTTCTCCTTGAGAAAAACTAACCACAGGTTCACCCCATTCCTCTTTCAACAAACTGAGAATTAAGAATACTCATTGAGGCCGGGCGGTGGTGGCGCACCTTTAATCCCAGCACTCGGGAGGCAGAGGCAGGCGGATCTCTGTGAGTTCGAGACCAGCCTGGTCTACAAGAACTAGTTCCAGCGCAGGCTCCAAAGCCACAGAGAAACCCTGTCTCAAAAAACCAAAAAAAAAAAAAAAAAAAAAAAAGAATACTCATTGGTCATAGTTTCATTAGTAAGTCAGTCCCAAAACCCAGCTTGTGGTTTCCTCCCTTATTGATGAGTAGCAGTTCCTCAAAGACATGGTCTGCCTTACTTTAAAATGAATGTCATGTGAAACTAATGCTGATCTTGGTTGCTAAAGAGATTTGCACTGCCTCCAGTTTCAATTACCAACAATAGTATTCCAAAAGCAAGGATCCTTTCAAACTTCTTAGTTCGGCCACTCAAAAACCACCATCTACTAATGATGAGTATCTGTACTGTTAGAGATTACTTTCTTAATAAAAAAACACACTTAGTGTTGTTGCCCTCAGATGCCTGTTTCAAATTTAGAAAATCTTTGAAGGCATGACCATGTATAAAAAAAATCTAAGAACCAAATTTGGAGTTCAGACCATAACTAACTAGTTTTCAGTTGATGTTGGCAGTAAATAACTATGACGTACAAAAGCGGAGAGTGCAAACAGGAACAGACCGCAAGTTTGCTACAGTGAATCAAATAGGTGTTTATTTCCCAAATCTCATAAATGTGTTTTTAGTATATAAGCATCATTTACGAGCTGAAGGAACTGTGAACATATCTGGCTCAATTTCCTACCCAATTTCATTCCTGAAAACAAAATAAATATTACACATCCAGTTTTGATTAACTTAGGAGTTAAATCCTCATAGGTGCAAAGAAAAATAAAGAATTTTATCTGCATAGTTTGAAACTATGACCTGTCTCTGCTAGAGACCCAGAACTATGAAAGTCCCCCAACGTCTACAAAATGACATATGATATAGTGTATAATGACGATTAAGTCATATAAACTACCCCAAACCAGTAGAACAAACAACTGTCATTCATCCATTATTCCAGAATCCCAAGACCGGGTCCAATATGGTCATACACACAGCTGAACACACATTTCCTGGTTATGTGCAATCTGCACAGATAGACCAGCTTTACAGGCCTAACCACAGAGATTAATAGCTTTAGCCAAATAATGTGGTAACCATGTGAACCTGGGCTGCTCCAGCTTGTTTGTGAATCTCTCAGCAAGGCTCAACATGCCGTTATCTGCATCTTGTTGCCAGGAAACACAACATCGCTTTGGAATACAAGGAAAACCAGGTTGCGATGACCACAGGTCAACTCTCCAAAACCCTAATTTTTTTGACAATTATTTATAATCTTATATTTCTTCTTGTAGTACACTGAGAATTTCATTACTAATTAACAGTTCATATTCCCAGTTATGTTATTACTGCAGGACCACTTACAATGTAGTAGCAGCAGTGTCAATGACAATAACAACTCCCTCATATTAGTCCTCCCCTAAGTGCATGTAAGTATTACTTAACATCATTAATACTAATTTGGATATCAAGCTCCTACTATAATTACTTTATAACTGATCCTATAGTGTATGTTAAGGGCTCTAAATTTGTCTACTTTCCAGCAAAACAACCTTACAAAATATAAATGCCCACTATGTTGTTGACCTAAGAATTTTGGACCTTCTGGGACCAAAATGACCGTCTTGCCTTGCTCATGGTAACAGAATGTAATGTAATGATAATGGTCCTGCTAGTTTCTTTCTGACCAAGTCAAACAGAAACTTAATGTACCAAAATGTTCAAGTACTCAGTGGACTGGAAATCTGCTTCGTAAGTGAAGTGAGAGGCCACTGCCCTGAAGTGCCTGCAGTCTGGAGATGGAAGGATTAGTGTGGCTTTGAGAATCCGTAAACTTAATTACTCCTGACAGAAGAGTGAGAATTACTAGCTCAGGGGCAATATAGCTTTTGGACAATACCTTATTAAAATGATTTTTAAGAAATGGGGGCTGGGGTGATGGCTCAGTTCTCTTGCAGAGGACTAAGGTTCAATTTCTAGCACCCACATGGAGGCTCACAACAGTTTCTAACCACAGTTCCAGGGGATCCAACACTCTCGTCAGGCCTCTGCGGGCACCAGGTGGACGTACATTCATGAAGACAAAACACTCATACACCATCAAAATCATAATAGCATATATACAAATATACACATATATACATACATACACACACACATACACCCCTCAAAGTCTTCCCATATACGTCTTAGATATATGCGTATATGGGAAGAACTTTTGAATTATTCATATAAAAATTATTTAGTCAATCTAATGAGCTCCAAATATTATTTCCCCTACTTAAAAACACTGCTACCTAACACATAAAAATTTAAAAAGTAGATGAATTAACTGTTCACTTTAAGATTCATGTGAATATTCTTTTAAAGGCAACTAGATTCACAATGCTCAATGTATATACACCTTTCATTCATATGCACACTAAACAGAATGGCATCTAAGTTGCTCAATTCATAAAAAGAGACTACACTAAAACTCAAACACCATGAAAAAAATCAGAATCGCATAAAAGCCATAAATGAAAAAAAATAAAACAAAAAACTTGATACACTACTGAAAGAAACCACCATGCTAAACTTCCAGCTTTTTTCCCCTTCTTTAGAACATTTAACAATTTTGAAGTTATTATAATACATACCCATACTTCATTCTCATTCTATCATTTTCTGGGTTACAATAAAATCTTTCCAAGTGCTCCTGAGAATCATTGGAAACACTCTGCCACTTCTGAGTGGCTGTCCTTTTGATCTGCCAGTGATAGGGCAGTACGGTGTGATGTTTCAGACAATCCCTGCCATAAACGCAAGTGCCTTGCAGAAAGTCCGTACAGATTTCAATTCCGTCCTCTTGGTGAGTATGGTACTGTAGCTGGTTTACCAGCTCAAACACAAGGTCGAGGGACGCTTCCTCACTTTTGTCTTGGAAGAGCTCAGTACTCAAGTTATCACTGGTGTCCAGAATGTACTGGATTGTAAAACCATTGTCTTGGAAGGCTCCTGGAACATAATCCATCACTTTATCTATGCAGTCAGGACTAGCAGGAACATCACCTGAAACAGGATGCAAAAGGTCAGTTTGGAAGTGTCCTGGGGTAGAATCTGCCACTGTCCCACTGATGGTTTCTGGTGGAAAACTATGATCCTGGATTGGAACCACCTGTTCTGGAGCATCAGCAGAAGGATGAGCTTCTGGTAATTGGCCCCCAACATTTGTCCCGTCAGGAATCAGGACGGACATACTGTTTTCTGCCGGTGAACATGATGGGTTGATTTCCAGGGGCTTTTTCACCATACGTTCATGTAAGGTGCTTTCATCTGCATTTTGGTCTCTAGCTCTGAAAACTCCATCAAGAGAGCCAGATTCTAGCAAGGTATTTAATATTGGCCTCAATGACCTCAGGGTTCCAGTTCCTAATCTCTTTTGATCTTGTTTTTTCTTAAAACAAGTTTTCAATGGAGTGATCTTCTCAGAGAGTCTCATTTGGCATGAAAAGTCGTCAGGAGGAGAGGGAGGTTGTACCACACAGTCTGGCTCAGGTTCGGGGGTTTCCATTTCCATGATGTGGAACAGCTCCAACTCGGCCTCAGTATCTGCAAAACCTAAGGGAAAGGAAGGACGACGATCATTTGAAAACTGACAACTGAACCCATTCATTCATTAAAACATTTGTGCTGGTCTACGGTTAATAGACTGCTTGCATTATGTTTAGTTCTTTTAGGTCAAGTTTCATTTTTATTGAGCAATGAAGACTCCAAAACTAAGATAAAACCTGTACTAGATGGTGGTAGATGAGAATGTATCTTTTAATAGGCGTGTATCACTCACTCATAGGCTGTGATTCTAATGAGGTAGAAATAACTGTCTTTTCTAGGTGATGAAGCAGGGACACCACATCTCTACTTCACTGTGTGGTTCCCTTCACAGTTGTTATGTATGATCTGTCTCATGAGTTTGCAAAAACTTAAGTTTCTTGGGGAGGGAAGTTCATCAAAAGGATAAACTTTAAAAGTTAAAAAGTGAAAGAGTGGGTGGGGGAAGATGTGTGTAAGAATAGACATAGGAGCTTTCAACTAACTGGGATAGAGAGCTGCTAGCATTCTAATATGCTGAAAGTCCAGTACTTAATTCCCAAATGTTAAAGATCTACTTTTATAATTAACAAAAACATTACCAAAACTGAAGGAATATCAGGACACACTTAATTCCAATAGTCATTGTACTGTGTGTTAGAAACCAATACAACATGGATTATATGAAGGGTCTGCTAGTCTGTGTCTTTACAAATTACACATATCCGTTTTTTAAAAATCAAATGAAAGCATATTATAAGCAAAAAAAATAAATATAAGACACACATTCAGAATCTGAATGAACTGAGAGAAACGAAGCTGCAAGAACCAGCCCCTTTAAAATGAGTGAGATTTCCAGGTATTTACTGAGATTGTGCCACATGAGAAGGGGCAGTGTTGAACAATTAGTGGTCTTTTTTTCCTTGTCCAATAGACTGAAAGAGCTCTTTGATGCAGGAACCTACGATTTAATCAAGCGTGCATCTAGCGGACCCGTACAGTGCCTAGCACAGTGCACTACCGACAATGTCCAGAAAAGCTTTGTGGCTGCACTAGAAGAACGGGCACACATTAGCTGCTTTGCTCTTGGTTGAAGGTCAAAACCAAAAGTGGTAAAACTGCGTACTTTAAAAAAATAAAGAAAGAAAAATCTAGGAGAGAAGTGTGTCTAAAAAGTGTTCAATAATCTAAACTCAGAAAGATAGAAGGCATGAACAAAGTGTTAGTCTAAGTACAAAAGAGAGCCGGCATTGTTAGAGAAAGCTTGGCGAAGGAGGGATCTGACATGAGACATAAATAACTGGAAAGCGGCCAAGCCAGGCGTTATTATTCATCATTCGGTGCTCTTGCCTCAAGGCTCAATTGGCACAGATTGTGGTATTCCCTCTCCGTATCGAACCGGTCTGTGCCTTCCCCCCACGCACGCACATTATCCACTCCTATCACACCAATCCAGGCAAAACACTAAAGCCATCTTATTTATACGTGCACACACACACACACACACACACGCACGCACGCACGCTCTCTCTCTCTCTTGCTCTCTCTCTCTCTCTCTCTCTCTCTCTCACACACACACACACACACACACACACACACACACACACACAAAACTTTTCCTCTTACTGCCCCCTTCACCCAACTCGGAAACAGAACCGGGAAACAGAGGAGTAGAGTGCAGAAGGCACCAGTTCCTCAATTAGTTTGCATAACAGAAAAATAAAGACTGGAAGGACGTTTCCTCCGGTCGCCCGCAGCAGGCAACCCAACCGTGCCACCCTTCACCTCGTGACGCCCGGGTCGTCTGGCACTCCCAGCTGATCACACCTTCCATGGAAACCGCCCGCTCCAAACAGCCCGCCGGGAGACGCCCGGGCGCCGAGCCCGGGTCCGAGCGACGCCTCCTGCCGGCCGCGACCGACTGCGCAGCCAGCACCGTCCGCCGCGCCCGTTCCACCCTGCTCCGCACTCCGGGGTGTGGGTGAGCATCCCCGCCCTCACGTTGTTCTCAGAACCGCTCGCCCCCCAACACACACACACACACACACACACGCACACACACACACACACACACACACACACACTCACGGTCCATCTCAGGACCCGACCTCCCCACCTCCCCAAAGTCACTCACCCTTCCTCCAGCCCAGCCACCCACCGAGGACCGTCCTGCGAGTCCCGGGGCTGCAGGACCGAGCCCCAGCCGGCGCTGCCCGGGTGGCGGGGAAGAGGCAGGGGAGCCGTGCACACTCAAAGTTGCCACCAACACAGCCTGCAAACTTCTGGGCTGCAGCTCGGCACTCGCGCCGTCCGGAACTGTCCCGCAGCGCCGAGCCCTCCCGCAGGGGCTGCCCGGGTGGCTCGTCCCCGGGGAGGGAGGAAGGGGCGAGTCGCCGGTGTCCCCCGCAACCCTCCGGCGCTGGCCCATCGAGACACCTGCCCCAGTCCCGGTGACCGGAGCCTACCCCAATGCCACCCCGTCACCGACGGACGCCGGTGCGATCAGCTCCTACGGGCGGTCGGACGGAGCCGCCGCTGTCCCGGCGGGGACTCGGGGAGGCGAGGCCGGCGCCCGCCATCCCGCTGGAGGGTCCCTCAGCGGCTCGCAGTCCACCCCGAGTCCCTTTACCTCAGGCGGGCTGCCCTGAGAACGGATCAGAGAGGCTCGGCGTGTCGGACCGGGTCTGCGCCAGCGGGGTTGAGCCGAGGGCGGGTGGTGCCCGGTGTCCTAGGGGTCGTGAGCGGCGGACGCGGCGAGCCGCTGGCTGCCCATTCCGCGGACCAGGGCGCCGAAAGCGGCCACGGCGCTCCGGGCTCCGGCTCGCTCGCCTGTCAGCTTCAGCTCGGTTTTAAGCGGCTTCCGGTCTCCTCCTCCCGCAGCGTTCTCGTCTTGGGGGGCGGAGCTTGGGTGTCGAGGGGGTGGGGTGGGGTGAGGGGGCCGGGCGCTCAGTGGGTGCCGGGAAGCGGACCCGCCTCCCGTGCGCGTGCGCCGGCCCCCGCGCGCGCCCGCCTGCTCGCCCGCTCGCTCGCGCGACCCTTGGTGCGTGCGGCGGTTCGGTGCTCCCGGGAGGGGGCGTGTCCCCTGGAGAGCTGCTCGCGGGGTCCCGGGGGGTCTGTCCGTGCACTCCCGGGTCCTGAGTGGGTGTGGGGCGGGGCGGCGCGCGCCGTGTGGGACGGGCTCCACCTGCCTGCGGACGGACGCAGGGTCACGGTGTTCCCGCGGAGAGCAGGGCACGCGATGCGAGAGGGGACGTGAAACGGAACGGCCGGTTTCGGTGCGGTTGCCTTTGTTTGTGGACGCCTCCGGCTGCTTGAGGGGAAGCGAGTGGTGGCCGCTGCTGCCTCGAGACCGGGGTCGCCGCCGGCCCGGCGCCGGACGGGCGGGAAGGCTGCGCTCGCCCCGCCGCCTGTTCTCGGACACCGACTCAGCCTCCGCCAGGGGAAGCCGGCGCTGGGTTTTCACAATAGAGATGCGTGTGCGCGTGTTTCACAGCCCACGGACCCGGGATGACTAATTCATGGAACAGCTCAGAGCACCTCGGACGCGCCGAGCGTGTCCTGGGTTTAAAGCTGTAGCCCCTCGTCACCCAGACCCCACGCCTGCCCTCAGAGATGGCGCGGGGGCGGGGGGGAGGGGAACCTCAAAAATGAACATGAAACTCATCTGCATTGTAAAGGACCGGCGGGTTGTAACTTCATGTGTTGAATAGGCTTTCCCGTAGTAGGAAGGAAATACTATATTAAATTAGTATAGTGGGAATTTCGGGAAATAAAAGGTTGTAGTTGTTCCGTTTTTGGAATCCTGGGAAAATAGACACGAAGAAGAGGCTGTAGTTCCCAGGTTTTATGACACTGATAAGCCTGATTAATGATCACCCAGCAGTGTTTCAGATTGCAGCAAGTCAAGGCCCTCAGACTGAGGTGGGAAGGTTGGGGCAGAATTCAGAGACCAGTACTTAAGCAAAATATAATTCTAGTTTAAAAAAATATATATTAAACTAGAATTATATATATAATAAGATTGTAGTATTAAAAATTGTAGCAGCTTCACCTACAAGCTTAATGATTACCAAAAATTTTTGCAAAAACAATTTTTTTACGTTTTTATGTTGGACTGCATTCGGAGTTAGTCCTGTGGCACACATGCAGCCCTCATGTTTCAGGTTGGACATACCATATTTGGGCTTAAAGCTATCATCTTACTGTTTATTTTTTGTCTCATCTTCTTTTGTTTGTTTGCTTTGCTTTTGTGCTATTTTTAAAATCCCGTTCTCGTCCAACAATTTTTTAACGCTTCAGTTACTGCTATGTAATCGGACCAAAACGTAGTTATTTAAGACAGTAACTGATTTGTTGGTAATTCCAGACTTTTTGCTCAGGAATCCCATCAGGACATAGTACCAGGAGCTCATTTGTACCGCACGATGGCTGGCGCCTGGCTAGTGTCACTCAGAGGCCTTCGAGAGTGCAGTTGGACCTGGAAGCTCATGCAGAAATAAGTTGAGGCCATGGAAAATACAAAGACGGAAACTTTTTCTTCTGTGTGGATTCTCTACCTGGCTGGTTGGGGTTTCCTCATAAAATGATAATCCGGGTGCAAGAGGGGGCATTCCGAGAGAACAAGCCTCAGTATGGAAGCTTTTGCTTGCGTCATGAGTACTAATATTTCATTGACCCAAGCAAGTCACATGACCAAGTTCAGCATCTAAGTGAGAAGGTTCTTTCTATGAAACATTGTGGGTCACTTAAATTAGGGGTAATTTACCTTAATTCAACTAAGGGTTGATACTTTCAGAGTTAGTTTTATTCTTTAAATACTGGTTTTCAGAACATTGGAACTCTCATACTCTTTAAAGAAAAATGGTTGGAGGGGAGAGGACTGGAAAGACGGCTCAGTTAAGAGCACTTGCTGCTGTGGCAGAGGACCCAGGATCCGTCCTCAGTGAGGATCAGATACCTCTTCTGACCTCTGTGGGTATCAGGCACAGACATGGTACACATCATACATGTAAACAAAACATCGTACACATAAAATTAAAGCTTTCTCAAGTTTGGAATATGAATGTTTAAAAATTATAGAATGCTTTGTGAATTTTTTTTGTCATTCTCGCAGAGGTCCATGTTAATCTCGTTGCAATTCCAATCTTAGTAAATGTGCTGTTGAGGTGAGCATGGGTTCGCACACTTGACGGGAAGTACCAGGTTCGTCACGAGGGCTCTTAGAGCCTGCACTCTGCACTTCCTTCGGTAACTGACTGAAATTCTGGGCTTTTCCAGGGAGTATATTTCTTCAGTGAGAAGAGGGGCGAGTTGAGCCATACAGTTCCCCTTGTCCCTTTCCTCCTTTACTATTCTGATTGCTCTTCTTTTTGTCTTGAGGACGAAGGGTGTCAGGTTGCCTAGCTAAAAACTGAATCTCCCTAGATGTCATGCAGCTATGGGTGACAGTTCTAGAAGCTGGTCACATGGTAGAAAAGCAAGTCTTCTTCTAATACTGAGCCTCTCCTTCCCTCCAGTTCCCTCCCTCACCCTCCTCTCCTGACACGTAGATGGAAATAGTGTCTCACGACAAAAATAAGAGGGAGCCTAATGTGGAAAACATGAAGAGGGAAGCCATAGGCTGAGGATGCTTGGAAAGAAAGGAGGAACCCGGGTCATTCGTGACACCCTGAAGCCGCTCCAGCAGTCCTGAAGTGGCTACTTCTGTCCCCCAAATAAACCTGAACTCGACCCCACTGCTTCCTGGAGAATGTAGCTGGACATAACCTTGGCTTGTGCATCAACTGTCGTAAACCACCTTCTTCTGAGTGCTCTTGCTCCAATAGTTTACAACTTAGATAGTAATGACTTTGTGTGTCAGAAATGCAAGCACTATCATAAAAGAATATATCAACTCCTATACCAGTTTTCTGCTAAGTCCTGATATTTCAAACTATTATTAGATTAACAAACATTTATTAAAGGAAATAGAAAGTTGAGAGAAGAAACAATACCCATACTTGAATCTCCTAAAGTCTCATTTTAGCATTTTGATATAATTATGTTCTCTGCCGTATTTTCAAGTACTTTTTTGCCTTATGACATTAGTGTATATTTATATTATTTTACCTAATGTTATACTATAAATAGCTTTCCAAGTTAGCACAAGTTAGCAAGGGTGTGGCTAAGTAAGAAAACAAATACATATACTGTGGTAAGTGACATAATATATACACACAGAGTGGTCCTAAAAATATCCAGAAGGGAAATGAAGGAAGTAGCCGGCTAACTATAACATGTTTTGGCTAACTAGTTCTTGTCACTGAGCATGTCAATTAACTTTTAAAAATTACTATTGTGTGTGCAGAGCACAGTGTGTGTGTGTGTGTGTGTGTGTTTATGGGTGCACACATAGCATATCGTAGAAATCGTAAGAACCTTAAGGATTCAGTTTTTTACTTTCAGCTTTACATGGATTTGGGGAATCAAACTAATGTCGCCAGGCTTTCACTGTGACTGCTATATCACTGCCCTCAATTCATTAAAAAAATATTTAATTCAAGTCAATGGATTAAGCGTGAGTAAACATGGAGGGAGACTGTATGGCATATGGCATCTTAGCGTACGATTTTCAAAACTGGAAGGTATACCCTGCAGCTGTGTGTGTGTGTGTGTGTGTGTGTGTGTGTATACATACACACACCTTTTATTTGTGGCCATGTATTTTTATAAGTCATTTAATTCTTTTGAAATATGAATATAGGATGGAAATATTTTCACTTCCAGGCATTCTTTTCAGTGCCAATTTTCATGATTCTTGGTTTCTGGATTTGCCTGAGCTTAACGGATCAGTTTCTTAACAGTACTCCTAATGGACACATTTTAACGTAAGAACTAAGGCTTCCTTCTGAAACTTGGAGTGACTCAAAGCCTCTTGTTCTCATTTTCTTCAACAGTAAATGTTATCAAGTCTAAATACCGGTATCCTGTTGCTTTCGGTTTTTGCAATTATTGGTACTTGTTAACTTCCCAACACGCCTCTCCAGAAAATAGAAAATAGGAAACAGTGACCAACATGAGCTCAGCAAAGATTGGAGATTTTCGAACAGAGGCGCTGTCCTTTCGAACTGCTGAGCTGAGACCCCCTGGAGAACACGGCTGTGCGATAGTGAGCCAGGACTCTAGGAGTGCTGAGTTTAAGTCTTGTTTTCCACGGCTGTATGAATAATGAATGGTTTAGGTTAGCGTAAGGGTTTCCCTAAATATGCTTGGTAACTGGATATTTAAAAGTCTAAAAACAACAGAATTTTCTAAAATGACGGAAAACCATTACATATTTGAAAAAAAACATTTCTTTTCTCTCTCTTGAAATTCACTTTTGTCCCTTTGCCTCTAGTGAGGCAGCAAGTGCTTGTGTCTGGGAAACTAAGGGTAAAGACCTGGGAGAAAATTAAACATCAAATCCCAGTACAATAAATGCTAAAAATGTCTCAGCAAATTCACACACTGTTCTGGTTATCTGAGATGAGATGTGCAAGTTCACATGCTCTTCTGGTTGTCTGAGATGTGCAGTTCACACGCTCTTCTGGTTGTCTGAGATGTGCAAGTTCATACCTTCTGGTTATCTGAGATGTGCAAGTTCACACGCTCTTCTGGTTATCTGAGACGTGCAGTTCACACGCTCTTCTGGTTATCTGAGACGTGCAGTTCACACGCTCTTCTGGTTATCTGAGACGTGCAGTTCACACGCTCTTCTGGTTATCTGAGACGTGCAGTTCACACGCTCTTCTGGTTATCTGAGACGTGCAATTCAC
Organism: Dicrostonyx torquatus; assembly: GCA_028555095.1. Taxonomy (NCBI): domain Eukaryota; kingdom Metazoa; phylum Chordata; class Mammalia; order Rodentia; family Cricetidae; genus Dicrostonyx; species Dicrostonyx torquatus. Next base: position 4,717,846 of record JAQHUG010000039.1, on the reverse strand, counting down.
ACGGTCTTCTGGTTATCTGAGATGTGCAGTTCACACGCTCTTCTGGTTATCTGAGACGTGCAGTTCACACGCTCTTCTGGTTATCTGAGACGTGCAATTCACACGGTCTTCTGGTTATCTGAGACGTGCAGTTCACACGCTCTTCTGGTTATCTGAGACGTGCAGTGCATATTGCCTCGTCACCTGCTGACCTTTTGTTGGTTTTTTTTTTTTTTTTGGTAGGATTCAAAAAATCTGGTGAGCTCTTCTTTCCCTCCAGTGTGGACCTGCTAAGTAGTTCTTGCTGCATCTACTGAAAGTGCTTTGTAATGTAACTGGTTCGGGGTCTGTATGAGGTGATTCCCTCGAAGAAGTCCCCAGATATTTTTCTGATCTCGTATTCAGTCGATTTAGTATACCTTTTCATGTATGTATCACTATGCAATAGTTACATGATGCACATTAAGACAGCCTCTACCCTTCTCAGTTTGTCATAGTGAAACTGGGGAACCCACCATCCAGAGGCGCCAGGAAAGCCTGTTACAAATTCGGCAGTCCTAGCCGAGCTCTCCGGAATTGGAATCTCCGACCAGGCAGGGGAGTGACACCGCTGCTCCCCAGACACTACTATTCTAAGAGCTCTTCATCATTTGGGACACTGGAGAGCTTGGAGGAGGTGGATGAAGAGTGTGGCTAAATAAGAAAACAAATACATGAACTATGGTAAGTAACATAATATATATATATATATATATATATATACAGGAACAGTGCTAAAAAATATACAGAAAGGAGGTGAATTTTATTGTCAGAAGAGAATTATTAGCTTCAGACTTCCTGAACTATGTTTAAGTATTGTTCCTTAAAATGTTTATAAATACAGTTGTTTCTACTTGGAGTACATCTAAAATTGACTAGGAACAGAAAATAGGAAACCTACTTTTAAAAAAAAAAGTTTATGTGTTTGAGTTTAGCTTGAAAGAGCCTGTACAAGCCAGAAGAAGGAGTTGGATCTCCTGGACTGGAGTTACAGGTGGTTGTGAGCTGCCATGTGGGTGGTGGGAGCCAAACCCCGGCCCTCTGCAAGAGCAGCAAGTGCTCGTAACTGTTGAATGCCTCTCCATCCACAAGAAACCCTATGCTTTTTAAAATGAGTTCCTCAAGTGAGATCTGGGTAAGCGTATACATAAATCATCTGAATTAGCAGCCTTCTACTTATGGGAATTTATTCTAAGGCTATAATTAGGGTTGTGTGCGTGGGTTTGGTTACAAAGCAAATAAACTGAGTAGGTTTGAGTGGCTCATTTTCCCCCAGTCCAAGACCCCATTCCTCATTTCTTATATAGTTAGGAGACATTTTAGAGCATAAATACTTTACATTTTAACTCTTTAGCATCCAAAAAACCCAACATTATTTGTGAACCCCCGATCTCCCTTCTTCTCTTTGGAGACAGGGTCTGACTTCAGACTCACTATGCAGCAGCGGATGGCTGTGAACTCCTAGTCCTTCTTCCTCTGTCACTCAAGTTTTAGATTACAGGTATGGGCCACCACACCTGCCTCAAAGTTTTTTTTACCATTTTTGCCAAATAGCAGAATTTAGGAATTGAGTTCATTAGACCCTGGCCAGCTCTGTTGTCCAAGTTCATTATAGCTTTTAAGTTTTCCTTGCTGTCCACACTCAGATTTGTGCTTTTGGCTGAGTGGAGGAATTTCTCTGGTGCATGCCATCTACCTCCTTCTGCTTCTCCCTCAGGTAGTGTTCAGCCCACGGGATTTCAGCCTGGCCAGTACTTGAGACTTATATTTGTTTGGAATCCGTGCCCAAGGCCAATGAGACCAGAGTTTCTCAGATGAGGCCTGTGTCTCATCTGAGATGTCAACAAGACAAGTGCCATATTTGTCTTGTCTTTTCTGGAACTTAGCAGAACACATGATATATATCAGATAGTCAATAGCCCCCTTTATGTATTCAACACATTTTTGAGCATCGGCACTCAGGTTTATTGACTTATTTTGCATGCCGTGTTCTCGGTATGTCTAAGTGTTAAACGGTACAGAAGAAAACAAATCACAGATTCTTAGTAATGATATACCCGGGGAAAACAGACAGGTCGTTCTCCCCAGTGTGTTAGATGATGCTGAAAGCTGTAGAAATAAAATGTGGTAAGGCCAGAACAACCACTTCAGCAAACAACAGCATGTGAATGGTAATTATCCGTAGTTCTATCTCAGCAACATAGGTTAAATTAAGACTGTCCTAGATAAAAAAAAATGTATACTCATCCTACATTCCTACATGAATCCTTAGAGTGCTATGGGAAAGGGAATAAAGTACTGAAAAAAAGAAAAAGTCATGTGGTGAGCATGGAAGGCCTTGCTAAGAAGGTCTTCTATAAATAGACACTTGAAGAAAGTAAGGAGCAAGCAACAAGAGTATTAGAGGAGGGTTCCCGGGTTAACGGTGCAGCGCATTCGGGTTCTGGCAGGTGCAGGCTTGGCATGTGAGAGGGAAATCCCAGGAGCCAGTTAGATTTGAGTAGAATAAACAAGGAGACTGCTTAGACCTTTAAAGCCAAAGTCAATGTCGTTTACAGTTAAAAGGAACAACTCTGGCTTCTGTGTGGAGAAGAGCTTTGTAGGATGGAGAGAATGCAACCAAGATTAGTTCGTCCCGGGCAGGAGACTACGGTGGTTTGAACTAGTGTGGGAGCTGCAGCAAAGGGGCCGGCGAAAGTGGTTCGATTCCGGGTCCACGCTGAGTGCTGCTTGCTCGTCAACTGGGATGTGGAAGACATTGAAGACCCAAGCGTGATTCAGTCTATAGCTGAAGCAGCTGGAAGAACGAGAGGAGCAAGCTTTGGGAAAGAAGGAGGAGGACCGTAGCTTTGGTTATTACTGCTGAGATGCACTAGGGAACACCTGAAGAGGTGCTAGAAGTCAGTTAGACTGTGAAGTCTACCAATTAGGGGAGAAGTTAGAGTTCTTTGTCATTGTAACCAAGAATGTCCTCAACTATGTTATTTTTTGCTGCATCAATGTGTGTGTGCGTGTGTGTGTGTGTGTGCGCGCGTGTGTGCGTGCGTGTGTGTGTATCAGAGGATAACTTATGGAGTTGGCTCTCTTCTTCCCTTATGTGAACCCCAGGGATTGAATTCTGGCCATCAAAGTGTGACAGAAAGCAACTATCTCCCTGGTCTGAGAGACCTCATTTCTAAGTCTACATAGCAAACACACTGGTTTCTCCATTTGACATTGCTATGTGACAAATCTTTCCCTGGGGACTCACCCCACATAGAGGACACATAACACACCAAAGTCCAACTTGGTGAACCAATGGGTTTTATCGGGGTTACCTACAGACACATGGGACGAGGGGCTTTTACAGGAGCTGAAATGACTCAAAGACAGCTGCATCACCAAGGTCCACCCAGCATGGATGACAGCTCACAAAAGCCGGGAAACCCGAAGCCCACGTTTAGCCTGCAGGCAGCTCAACAGGCTGGAGAGTATCTTTTCCAAGCGACTCAATTGGTCTAACACTCTTCCTGGCAGCTCAGCTGGTTTCTGCTTCTTCCAGGTAGCTGGTCTTCTTCATTGGCAGAGAAGGGAGATTTGTTCTCACAAGGCCTTTAAATGGGATGCTGTTGTCCTTGGTTTGTCCCCGTGTTTATAGTGGGATGAGTGGGGTTTGGTTCTCGGTGAGTACGAAGCTGGTGAGCGCAACCAGGCAACAGAAAAGTGAAGAAAGGGTTCTTTCAGCAAGCCAGGCGCACACTGGGATGTTTCCCAAGTAGAACTCTGAACAAAGTTGGGGGTTTGGATAGGGGACACTCATACATGTTCTTAGAGGGAAGAGTCATCATCATATGCCCGGCTGGAAGTCATGCGTTTGTAGATATCACATGCTCAAACCGTGGCAGACAGTAATGGTTCTGGGCAGAGAATTTAGTATTATAGTCAGCCACATTTGCTTTACTTCACCTAAAAGGAGATGTGTACAATGACTTGGCAATTCTGGCTGGTTCCTGGTTTCTCTGGCGGGTTTTACAGAAAGTGAAGGGTAATTTGAGAAAGACACTTAACAGTCAGTTAGAGGAAAAGATACTCCACCCTCACCCTGAGCATAGGTGATTGTTGCCAATGATGCCTGCCCCCTGCCTAACAACTTCCTGTTTCTCCAGCACAGGCAAACTGCAATCCCTAAGAACCGGAGCTGATACAAAGCTCCCAGTGCTGGCCGGACTGTGACCTGGCAACCCCATTTAAGGAAGAATGACTCGGGGCTGATGAAATGAAACAGGTGACATTCCCGTGCTCTTCTAGGGCTAAAGAAAGAAAACCAGCAAAACCAAGCATATCAACATTTGAAAACAAAACACTGGTACAAACTCATGCAGGTTTATAGTAATGTAAGCTAAATCTGTCTCTAAAACAAAAACTTATAGTATCAATTTTGAATTTCTATTATTTATTGGCGTCTTGCCTATAGACTTTAAAGCCGCAGCTGTCCCTTATTTTCAAATGTTAAACAGATGGAAATTTATTGTACCACTGAAGTCTATATTACGCCAAAGAAAATATTTGCAACATTATTTGCTGTATGCATTATTTTGACTTCATCATGGTTCTAGTTTTCGTTGTTTGAAGAGTTAGAGCTAATTAGAAGTCAAGAATCTAAATTTTTTTTCTCCACATCCACTGAATATATTTACACTGAAACTATGGCAATCTTTTGGTTTGAAAGTTTTACTGAAGAATAGTGTTTCTCTGGTTAAAAATAACTTCTTGTTGAAATGAAATCTGTGTGACCATAGAGAGATGGAAACCAAAACTGTTTTTCTTAAACTTCAAAGAGAAAATCCAGGAAATTTTAGCTGCCTCAACAGAACACCAGGTACAGACTGGAAATAGATGGGCTAGTTGCATAAAGTGACCCAGACAAAAACCAAAAACCAAACAAACACAAAGCCTCGATGACTGGCGTCCTTTGTATTTATCTCACTTTTGTTGACTGTCTCTGTAAGAAGCTGCTGAGCAGGCAGTGTCTGAGCAGATGAGACAAAACCTGTGCCTTCATGTGCTACACGGGATACTTTACATTATTCAGATACATAAATCAAGTTTGTTTGTTTGTTTGTTTGTTTTTTGGTTTTTTTCGAGACAGGGTTTCTCTGCAGCTTTGGAGCCTGTCCTGGAACTAGCTCTTGTAGACCAGGCTGGTCTCGAACTCACAGAGATCCGCCTGCCTCTGCCTCCCGAGTGCTGGGATTAAAGGCGTGTGCCACCACCGCCTGGACATAAATCAAGTGTTTAAAAGTGTGTGTGTGTGTCTGTGTGTGTCTGTGTGTAAGATGGATGTATGTGAGCATGGGCTCACAGTGGAGGTCAAAGAGCAATTTTTAGAAGTCAGTTCTCTCCTTCCACAGTGGGTCCTGTGACTCGAACTCAGATCATCAGGCTGAACTCAGTTTGTTAGGCTTACCCGGCTGTTACTTTTACTCACGGAACCGTTTGTCTGGATCTACAGTTAAAAGTTTTGAACATTGAGGAAGTTCAGACATTCAATAATTGAGATCGTATCTAGACTGGGAAAGATATGCCTGGTCAAAAAACATTTGGACATGAACGCTGGTGATTAGATAGCAAATAGATCAAGGGGCAATGTGTTGGGGTAGTTAATAGTGATCAACAGACAAGCACAGTAAGTGAGAAGTCAGAATGGTGAAGGTGTGGTGTGCACAAGAGAGTCAGTGTGCCTGGAAACAGAAAGTGAGGCGGGGGAGTGCTTCAGCTAAAATGCTGTGAGCTAGAGTGGTCCAGCAGGTAAGAGTTCTGCCGGTTCTTCCAGAGGTCCAGGGGTTCATTCTCAGAACCTACCCGGTCGGAAGATCGGATAGCCCCTCTGGCCTCTGTAGGCTCTAAACGTGTGGTGTGCAGACAAACATATAGGTGATACAGCCATACAAGTAGATAATAAAATAGCAACAGATATCTTATAGAAAGAAAATGCTGTGATCCTAGCTTTTTCTCAAATGTCAGTCTGTGATAATGGTATGGCAGGTGTGGTGGTGTGCCATAATTCCAGTATGCATGGAGACGGAGGCAGGAAGATTGCCAAAAGTTATAGGACAGCGTGGCATACATAGCAAGTCCCAGGTCAGTACATAGTGAGACCCTGTCTCAAAAGAAAGGGGGAAGGTGGGATGAAGGAGTCAGGGGAATCTTTCAATTTTAATAATAATTACCTTAATAATTTTAATAATAAATAAAAACATTCTTACCAAGAAAAAGCATAGGAGTTGAACCAAAATTATTTTTTAATTTCATTCATTTTGAGAGAGTACTGGTATGTAGTTCAAGCTGGTCTTAAATTTACTATATATCCCAAGCTGCCTATGAACTCAATAAAACTTAAGATCCTCCTGCCTCAGCCTTCCAAGTGATTGGTTATAGGTATGAGCCATCACACATGGCTCAGACTAAATACTGTTTCACTTGCTCAGAGTTAACATGACAGGAAAGAATCAGAGAGACAGATCTGGGAGAAGGAAAGTTGGAGAGGTAAGTAAAACACTTGGACCCATATTGTTCAGAGAGGTGCCTGAGATGCTGTGCAGAACTTTGAACAATTAACAGTCATAGAGATAAAATGGAGTTCTGACGTCAAGGGGAGTGTGTCAGACTTTGGGTTGGGAACCAAAGAGCTATCTAGGAAGAAGGGGTAAGCTGGAAATTGACCAACCATTCCGGAGAGTTGAACCCTTCTCTCTCTCAAGTTCTCTAATGTAATTCAGTTGGACTGGATTAAAGATGCTTTAGGATTGCCATTGATTTTAATCTTTTGCTGCAAGATAACTCCTTTGAGCAAGATAATATTCTTTAAGACCTGGAACTATTTTTATGATTATTCAAATGCAATACGTTCACCAAAAAATGACTCAATAAGTACTCATAAGCTGATGGGACAGGTCAAAGAATATAGAAGCCAAACTGGAGATCTTACTGAGCACAGTAGGTCAATCTGAATGATAGTGAAATAATGGCAGTTCGTTACAAAATATTTAACTTAAAAGAAATTCATAAATATACAAAATATTTCAAAAGTGGGGGAGTATAAAAGAAGAGAGCAAGCTCTTGGGCCATTCCATTTGTTTGTTTGTCCTTTGAGACAGGACTGAACAGTATACGTAAAACCCAGGTTGACTCAAATTCAACCTCCTCAGGTTCCAGACTCCTACAGATCTGGGATTGCAGCCACTTAACACCACACCTAGCCGAGAAAGTTCTGCGCAGGAGAATAATAGCTAGGAAATGTGGACAAACTGATAGAATCAGAAAATCTTTTAGCTAGCTAATATAATAATTACTAAGATTACTAGTTGATGTAAATACTGCTAGGTGAAAGGTTAGAAGATATTCAGTCTTAAAGTACATCTGTATTGTCCACACTTCCCCACGAGGCTACACCTCCTCCACAGCAGCACCAACCAATGAGGACCTGATGTTCAAATACCTGAGCCTATAGTGGACATTTCTCATTCAAACCACCACAGTGAGTTTCAAGCTTAATAACAAGACCTGTTTCAAAATAAAACCCCAAATGTCATGAATTCCAAGTTATGGGATTCCCTATAAAACTGAAATCATATTCATACCATGAGAGGTAAAAAAAAAACTATTTGAGATTGAAGGATATTAAAGGATTATTACTTACATGGTAGATATTTTAAAATACTACAATTATATTCAGATAAGTTTTTGTTTTAATTTTGTTTTGAGACAAGGTCCTCACTCACTATGTTGCCCTGAATGGCATCAAACTCACAGAGATGCTTTCTCTCTCTCCCCCTCCATTTATTCATTCATTTATTTTTATTTTAGTGTATGTGAACCTGTGTGTGTGTGTGTGTGTGTGTGTGTGTGTGGAGAGAGAGAGAGAGAGAGAGAGAGAGAGAGAGAGAGAGAGAGAGAGTGCTTGCTCACGCAATAGTGCATGTATAGAAGACAAAGAACTGCCTGTGGGAGTTGATGCTCTCCTCGCACCATATGGGTCCTGAGGATTTGAACTCAGGCTTTCCGGGTTGGTGGCAAGTGCCTCTACTTATGAGCCATCTCCCAAGTCTTTGTTTTTCTTTAATTACATCTATTTATTTATCTATTTATATTTATTTCTATGTGTGAGGGCAGAGGACAACTTGCGGGAGTCAGTTCTTCCACCATGTAGGTCCTGAGACTAAAACGCAGGCTATTTGCCTTCGTAGCAGGCGCCTTTACCCACTAACTACCTGCATGGCCCACCGTTTGCTCTTAAAAGAAAGGGGTACATGCAGAAATATTTAGGGGATGAAGAATCATATGTAGATCATATGTAAGATCATATGTAAGATCACATGCTTCGGGTGTCTATAAATGTTTGTACATACAGAGACACAGGCAAGCGTCCCTCGCTTTGAATAACTATAGCAAGGGTACCATGCTTGGTATGGCGGAACACCTGTAGTGCCCAGGAGGCAGGGCCAGGGCGATCAGTTTAAAGTCATTGCCGGCAGCTCCTCTGGGAGTTCCAGGCCAACCTGCATCACGTGAAACGGCTTAGCGGGTAAAGGGAGAGAGCCAGCTCCCTCTAGTTGTTCTCTGACTTCCACGTGAGCACTATAATATATACATGCGCACATACAAACACATACAAATAAGTGAGGAAAAAGAAAAAGCAGCTGGGAATGAGTAACTGGATGATCAAGATGCATTATATACTAAAACTATTTTTGAAAATATCATTGTCAAAATATTGACTCATTTATAAAACGATAAATGAAAGTAAAACTGATTTTTTTTTTTAGTACACAGTAAGTTAAAAAAAATAGAAACACTGGGCTGGAGAGATGGCTTAGCAGCTAATAGCACTGCTATTCTTATGGAGGACTAGATTTGAATCCAACACTTACATGGTGGCTCACAACCGTTAGGGATCCAGTGGCCTCTTCCTGCCTCCCCAGGCACTAGGCACACCTATGATGTACAGGTATACATACAGGCAGAACATCTACATGCTTTAAAAATTTTTAAAAATGGGAAACATTGAATACTAAAAATTGTTTTTTGTAAAAGACATAGCAAGAGTAATTTGAATAACATTGTTTCTTCTGACCATAAAACTTAGCTATGAGTCAACCATCTTTTTTATGCCTTCACAAATTGTTCTTTACCTAAGTTTGAATTATCTAACACTATTTTTCTTTAATTTTAAAAAGTTTTATTTTAAATTGTGTTTCTATTGGCTTGGGGCCGGCAGGATGATTGGTTTTTCTGGGCAAATGTGGGCGTGTGGCGGGACCAACATGGAGCATCCGTAGATCAGAAAGCAGGCTGGAGGGAGAATGTAACCTTAGGGGTGGGAGTGTGACCCCATAGATAGCCAGGGGCTGAGGAAGAAATTTTCAGGGGACAGGTAGGAAGAAAAGCCTTGCCTGCATTGTGGAGCAGTGGTGGCTAACCCAGAAGGGGGTCTCGGCTGGGGACATAGCTCAGTGTTACCTGTTGTCTTCCATACCACAAGTCACCACCACCACCAAAAGGAACATCTACCCCGAATTTACAAAAACACAAGCACCCCTTGAAGGAGAGTGAGTAATGGTGTTCTGTGGTAATGGAGACTGACAAGATAGGTTGTGTCTATACACACCGATCACGTGAATTCTCCATGACCTCTCCTCCTGAATAGAGACTGCTCTTGCAAGGGACTAGGAGAAATGTTATGACTTGTAGAGAAGCCATGAAAGTTGTCTACTCTAGGAATAAAAGGAGGGGGTTAACTATCCTACAGAGGAAGTTGAAAAGAGTAATTGGACACTGCAGAACGCAATCACTATAATGCTGTCTACACTAGGGTTGTGAATTAATGATGGTGAGGTTCAAAACGTGACTGTGGTAATGCTGATTCTAGTGCCCTGGACTAGAAAGTCGCCAGGAATGATGGCGTCTTCAGTGCTGGCAAAGAGTAAAATGGAGCCAATGCAAGCCACAAGTCCAAGCCAGTGGCTCTCAAAAACAGCTACCGAGCTTCGACGGCTTACAGAGAAGTGGACCGGCCGACAGAGGACAGAGACCAGGCTTCTGTATATTTTCACCATCTCCTCAGGTGATTTGAAATCTAAAACAGAAACCCACTCCCTAAAACTTAGCAGAGAGAAGTAACTGATCAACCCATTCATAACAAAAGAGGTAACTGAGGAACCTGTCCATCTCAAAATCTACCGGAAGAAAGGGGGAGAATGTAGTTGAGAGCCCGAGCCCTAAGGAAGCAAACTTTTGTTAAAAGTGGGTGTAGGTAGGCAAACAGGGTCTATTTGGGACCTATTTGGGACCTATTTGGGACCAGCGGACAAGAAGAAAGTCAGCCCAGATCTTTGGCACCCGGGCTGGCGGGAGGACAGCCACACCTACCTGATGCAGGTTTGAGCAGATAGGACCTAATTGTCCGAAAGACCACACTAGCTCGCTCCAGGAAGGATTAAGTTCCTGATTTATTTAGCAAACTCTACAGAAAACAATCAACAGTGAGGTGTGGTGTCGCTCAGAGAAGGAACAAAGAAACATACTATGTCCCATTCGGCTTTCTGAGGTCTCCAATGGCCCCTAACCCTGATGTGTCAGACCAATACGTACGTTGTGGCCTAGAAATACCACTTAGAAAAATTAAGTTTTCAGGAAGTCCCCAAGGGTTCAGGCGAAGGGCTAAAGGGGTTTGAAGATTCCAGAGGGAGCATCCAGTAGTCGCTGCCAGCTTAGGAGTGGTCTAGGACTTAGGTATGGAAGAGTGGGCTAAGCTTTCCCTCTTACTGTGCAATCTTCAGTACGGACTGGAGGAGGAGTGGGTGTGTTAAAAGGACAGCTGGACTAGAGATACACGTACATGATTCTAAAGCTTAACCCAGCCTTCTGTAAGATAGTTTTACTCAGATGCTCTGTAGCTGATGGAATCTTGCCGCTTTTAAAACTTAGCTCCTCCTCCTATTCCATCTCCCTCCACCAATTTTGTCTCCTCTTCAATTTCCTTTTTCTGTGCTCTCCTACAAAAAGAAAGTCTTTTGTGCTGATGCAAAGTGCTTCCTTTTGCGAGCTCCGCAATTACTCTCCATTCTTCTGTATCCTCCTGAAGCTGCCTGGTGGAGGCCCTCAGTGACCCTCAGTGATGTCCATCCCAACAATCAGTGTTCATCTCTCATCAGCACTCAAGCTGCACACTTTCCAGCTGAGTCTCCTTTCCTTTTAGCCCCTGGTACTTAACATAGTCTGTTTTCCCTTCTATTTCTTTGTTCCTTCTCTGTTTTTCATAGTCTCCCCTTCAGCAACCTCCAAAATATGGACTTTTCCTGACATTTCTTTAAATACTATTAATAGATATTAATACCATTAATATTGTATCAGTAGTAGTCTCCAAACTTCAAAGTATAATCACTAATTTGTTGTGGTTCCCTTTCGCTTAGTCTCTGAAAAGCATCTGAAATATGATCTTCATTTTAGTTTTGTTTGTGTTTATTTTGTTTTGTTTAGTATTTATTTGCACTTTGTGGTTCTTTCTTTCTCTCTGTCTCTCTCTGTCTCTGTTTCTGTCTCTCTCTCTCTCTCTCTCTCTCTCTGTGTGTGTGTGTGTGTGTGTGTGAGAGAGAGAGAGAGAGAGAGAGAGAGAGAGTCACTGCATGTATTTGGAGGTCACAAGACAACTCATGAGTTGTGAGTTTTTGAGAATGTAGGGTCTCTAGCTTCTGTGTTTCTTCCCACTCCAGGCTCCCTGGCTCCAGGGCTTTCTGCAGATTCTGTCTTTGCCTCCTGGCTTGCCTACAGCATTACAGATGTAAGCTACTGAATTTGGCATGCCCATAGGTTCCAGGGACTGAATTCTCCTGACTTTCATAGCTAGTGTGTTTACCCACTGAGCTATCTGCCTGGTACTGATTTGTTTAGTGTGAGACTGGGTCACACTCAGGTGCACAAACTGTTACATAGCTAGGATGACAGGGTTATGTCACCATGTATGGCTGGTTCAGCCAAACTTACAAATTGCTTCAAATCTTCCTTGCCTGACCTGCTCTTCCCTGTATTTCCAGCTTAGTAAATGGTACTTTAGTTTATTCAAGCTAGAAACCTTACCATTCTTTGCACATCTAAATACTTTGTAATCCCTATGGTTTTCTACCAAAAAAAAAACTGTTACTATCTGTTACTTCTGTTTATTCCCCTCCTGTAGCTTTGGTTCAAGTCAACATTTAGATTCTGGCCAGCAGCATCCACACTGATCACTTCTCGGGACTCTGTTCCCAAACTCTGCCCCAATCAATATCTTTGCCTGGAAACAGCTAGAGAGCAGACTGTTAAGAATTGAATGTGCCCGCAAGGGCATGCATGGATTGCCTTTTGCTAGTCTCTCTAATCTCATTGCGTTCTGTTCTTTCCACCCACAGAGCTGCAGCTTGTTGGCCTTTCGGTTTCTGGGACCAGCCCAACTCTTTCCCACCTCAAGACTTTGCATAAATGGTTCCCTTTTCCTTGAACGCTCTCTGTCTGCTACTTGGTATGTGTTCTCTTTGATTGCATTTGACGTTTGGTACAGTGATTGGCACATAGTAGGCTCTTACAAAAAGTGAATCTAACTGGAACATTTAATGAACAACCTGGTGTTATGTGAAGAGTGCATAAAGAGACTGTATTAGCCATGGTTCTCTAGAGGAACAAAGCGTATAGAATGAAATAGAGAGAGAGAGAGAATGATTCATAAATCCCATAAGTATGGGATTTATTAGAATGGCTTACAGGCTGTGGTCCAGCTAGTTCAACAATGGCTATCTGTGAATAGAAGGTCCAAGAATCCATCAGTTGTTTGGTCCATAAGGCTGAATGTCTCTTCTGGTCTTCAGTATACACCATAGTCCCAATGAAGTATGCTCTGATGACAGTAAAGGAATGGATGTACCAGTGAGAACAAAAGCAAACAGGCAAGTAGATCAAATTTTCTTTATCCATGTCCTTTATATAAGCTGCCAAAAGAATGTGTGACCCAGAGTAAAGGTGGATCTCCCTGACTCAAAAAAAATCTGGATTAAAGGTGGATCTTTCTACCTCAAAAGAGTTGATTAAAAGTAGGCCTTCACACTTCAAATTACCTAATTGAGAAAAACCCCTCACAGATGTGCTCAGCCACTTGAGTTTTGTTAATTCTAGATGTAGCCAAGTTGAAATCAAGAGTAGTCGTCACAGGGACCATCCCTGTGAGCCAGAAAAAAATGCTCTTTGGAACAATGGAATGATGTTTATATAGATACCCTTGACTGGTACTTCTTTTGTTTTAAGGGTTCTGCTTTTCTGTTGGTAGATTAGAAATAATTTTTGACAGAGTGGTAGTTAGGTAGCATGAGACAATTTAACTGCTTTCAGAAGAAGAAAGGTTATAATTTATATAAAAATTTA
>JAQHUG010000039.1:4687334-4703055 GCA_028555095.1 Dicrostonyx torquatus | reverse complement strand
TTGAGACAGGGTTTCTCTGTGGCTTTGGAGCCTGTCCTGGAACTAGCTCTTGTAGACCAGGCTGGTCTCGAACTCACAAAGATCCATCTGCCTCTTATCTTTTTTGTGTAGGTCTCACCATTGCTTTCTATAAATTAATAACTGTTAGTGAATTGTATTTCATGGGGGAAGGAGGTAAGAAACTTTTTTTACCATGTGATATTTTGAAAATGAGGTAAGTAAGGTTTTCGTTGTTGATGATGAGACATTGGCTCATGCAGCCCAAGCCGACCATAAGCTTGCTGTGTGGCTGAAGATGATCTCAGAATTTCTGGTCCTTCTGCCTCCATCTTCCAAGTACTAGGATTACAGGCATGCATTCATTTTGTGCAGGGCTGGGGATGGAACACAAGGGTTTGTACATGCGAGGAAGTGCTCCACCAACCGAGCCATTTCCGCAGGCTGCAACTCATTTCTTTCTTTCTTTTTTTGTTTGTTGGTTTAAACTTGAAATTGTACCCATGGTCTGGAGCATGGTAGGTACCAAGTTATATCCTCTGTGTGAATAAAATTTTCTTTCTTTCTTTTTTTTTTTTTCTTACTGGAACTATTGGGTAACCTTTTATCCTGCATTTATGGTAGGATATAACATGATAAAACTAGTCAATGCCACTTTATCCACAAAAGTCTCTGTTCTTATTCTGTACTTCATAAATAATTGTAATCATTTGCAAAAGCATACTTTCCCCCAAAGTAATTTCTGTCAAGAGAAAGAGAAATATGTAAATATTTTATGTACATAAAATGAGCACTCATCCATGTGCTTAAAAGTGTCTGAAATGAACTAATGATATATTTTAGGCTGTTGCTTTGGGAATATTTCCTAAAAGCTAATCATTCTGAACCAAATCAGTGCTCCTGTAGAGGTATTCAAAATAAACAAGCCAATAACGTTACGTAAGTTCTAAAGAGGAGATGTGCTAATCATACAGTTTGGGGGCAACTTAGCACTGGAAGGCAAGAAATTTCAATTCATAATTTCGCTAACAGGTGCAAAATCTTGTATTTTTATAGCTTCTGTGTGGGAAGCAATTTGTAGTGGAGTTGGTGGCAATTTTATCTTACTAGACAAGTGCTTGATAGATCAAGTGTTTTAGGTACATAAAATAATCTCAAAATGGATCTAAATTTTGCCCGTTTTTTTCCTGTCAAGATATTAAAAAACAGCCCCATCTTAAACCCATAGAGGAATTTATAGATAAATACTTTTCTTCCCATTTTTGCCACAGATGAGATGGAACAATTATCCTGACTTTTCTAATGTTACATAGTCCCTGCAAATCTGTAAAACAAAGCTGTTTTTCTCTGTCGAGTGCAAATGAACATTTTACTGTGCTAAGATAGATGTACCGTAAAACTTACAAATTCACCACCTTTAATTATAACTCTGTGTCACTAGTAACATTCGCAACATTGTACAGCCATCACTACTATTTCCAAAGCCTCTTCCTTCTCTCAAGGAGAAACTGCAAACAAACACAAATACTTGAAACCGGCTTTTCTCGTCACTGCCCACTGGCTTTCTCTCACGCTGCTCAGCTCTGGTTCTAGCACGGCATTATATACATGACAGATACTGGATAAATATTTCGTTAATGAGTAAACTATTCAATAAATGCTCACTTAACATGTTGAGAACTGTGCGATAATGTTGGAAGAAGATGGAGCTCCGGTTGCTCCATGCCCTCACCAATAGTGGTCCTGTCAGCTTTAAGTTTTAACCATTGTAGGCTATACTATGGCTTTAATTCACACTTCCTTGAAGACTAATGATATTGAGAATCTCTTGCCGTTTTTATTACCGTGACAAAATAACTGAATGAAAAAACGGCTTGAAAAATGTATTTTGGCTCATGATGTGAGTTCAGTCCACTGTTAGCTGGGTCCTTCGTTTCTCAGCCGCTGGGAAACAGAGCATCATGGTGTGACAGCAAACTGCTTGTCTAATGGTGGCCGGGAAGCAGAGTCAAGGTCTAACTCTTCACTTCCCCCAGCTAAATGTCGCTTCCCAATAAATGTCATCATATTGTGAATCCATCAATGAATTACTACGCTGATTAGGTCACAGCTCCCCAGATGCAGTCACTTCCCCAAAGCTCGTCAGATGGCAATCAAGAGTACAACGTATGAGCCCTTTCTGAGAACGCTGGATTCAGACCGCAGCGGTATCTTCTCATTTGTGTACTCAATCGTCCCATATCTTGTGTTATAAATATCATCTCTTCTGTGTTTTGTAAAATTGTTTTATTTTACAATGAAGCTGGCTGATACATGCTATAGCTGTTTTTAATATATTATAAATATGGGTCTCTTGTCATGTGCGTAGTTTGCAAATATTTCTTCCCACTGTGTGGTCTATCTGTTCACATCCTTGATTTGTCTAAGAACAGAAGTTTTCCATTTTGATGAAGCTGATCATTACGATGTCCTTGTTTTTGTTCTAAAGACTCTTACCCTATCCCAAGATTGCTAGGTACCTCCCAAGGCTTTTCCAGATAGTCTTTTATAATTATGATATTCATTGCAGACTGTGTCGATGCCTCATGTCAAGTTGAAGAAAGTCCCTTCTACTTCTGATTTGTTGAGACACTCATCATAACTGAGACACTTATCAAACACTTTTTCTGTATTGAGATGATTACGTTACAACGTCTTTTATTCTGTAAATATCGTGGACTACATTGGTCAGAGTTTGAATTTCAAGTCAACCTTTGTTTCTGAGATAAACTTCACATAGCAACTTTTAAAGGTGCCCCTGAACAGAGTTTGACAATATAAGGTTCATAGATAAATTTGCATCGCTGTTCATAAGGTGTATTAGGGAGTGGTTTTATTTTTGTAATATCAGCATCAGTTTTGAGGTTAGAGCAGTTGTACTAGCACAGAATGAGCCAGGAAATATTTCCCTTCTGGTTCGTGAAGGCGTGTGGAGAGAACTGATTTTTTTTTCTTGAAGTTTTAATAAGATTCACAACTAAATTTTGGCTTTAAAATAAATCCCAGATAAGGACTTCGATTTTTAAAAATAGATTTTAATAATTTAAATTTTGAGCCAGAGAAATGTTTTATTGGATGAAAGCTCTTGCCATACAAGCCTGAAGACATAAATTCAATCCCCAGGACCCATGTAAAGTGGAAGGAGAGCCCCTATTCCAGTGTTGTCCCCTGACTTCCACACACACCTCCCCCAATCTCACAAGATAATAAATACACAATAATAATAAGTAATATTTCTGAGACATTGGCTGGCCTGAAATTTACTAAGTCGTCCGCGGTAGGCTTGACTCACAGAGATCCACCTACCTCTGCCTTCCAAGTGCTGGGATTAAAGTCGTGTCCCACCACGCCTGGAAATAAATAATTTTTTATTGACTTTTATTGAGCTCTATGAAATAATTACTTTTTAAATTTTTATTTTTTTTCTCTTTTTCTGTCCAGGCTGGCTACTTCTCTTTTTTGTTTGAGTCTAGGTCTTGCTGTCTAGACCAGGCTAACCTTGAGTGGAAACTCGCTTCAGAACTCCTTCGTGCTGCAGTTATTGCGTTCAGTAACGCATTTGACCAATTTCAATAGATGTGAGGCTAATAGGATGATTATTTTCTTCTTGAATCGAATTTGATTATTTATGTCTTCTAAGGAATTGATCCATTTGTTTACTTTTCCTTACCTTTGAGCCACACCATCAACTATTCAAGACATTTAAATATTTTCTATTTCTTGAGACAGGGTCTCTCTATGTAGCCCTGGTTGTCCTGAAACTCACTATGTAGCCTGGGATAACTTTGAACTCCTAGAGATTTGTTAGGTCCAAAGTGGCACCCAAGATGGCAGTGCTGGTGACACTGTCCTGACCAGAAGGACTTTGCCTAGGTAAACAGAAGGATTGTTGTTAGGTAAACAGAGACCCAAAGGTGGGTTCCCGTTTTCCAGGAACCTCGTTTAAACCACCAGGAACCCTCCTTAATATATGACTCCAAAGGTCAACTCTCTTGGGCAATGGTGTCTAGTTCCCAAGGAATCTGAACAGGCTGTATCAACTCAAAGACCCCACCCTGCCATCTGTCATATAAAATATGCTTTTATTTATTTAGCCATTTTGTTCTTTTCTCTGTCCCCTAGCCTTGGCGATTGGCAATTTGATGTCCAATAAACCTTTCTTTCCAATCATGGGGCAGTTTAGCTCAGTGGTTTCACAGTCTGGCCCTCACTAGCAGGCTCTACCTGCCTTTCCTTTGAGTGCTAAGATTAAGGTATGTAACACGGTGCTGACGCTAGTTTCTTCTTTGATTCGTAGGTTATTCGATAGAAGTTGGAAAGTTTTAGTTGTTTTCCAGTTACCTTTATTTGATTGATTTCTAATTAAATTTCTTATGATCAAGGAATATACTTGGAATAATTTTAATTTCTGAGGCTAGCTTAAAGGTCCAGAGTGCATTCTTCATAACGATTTTGCGCATGTATGAGAATGTATTGTTTGTTGAGTGGACTAGTCTATAAATGTGTAAACAGCTCTAGCAGATTGAGGGTGTTGTTCCAACTATTCCTTTCCGGTTTACTGTTTACTTGTTAGTCTCCTGCTGAGAAATCATGAATGTCTGGGCTGTAATTGGTGATTTGCCTGTCTTTTCACTGGGGTTCCTTTCAGCTGCTGTGATAAATCCTACATCCACAGGCAACCCAAGAAAGAAAAGGTTTACCCAGCTGACAGATCTGGGGGGCGGGTGTATTATTGTGGGGGAGGAAGAAGGGTGGCAGGAAATAGGAAGGTCACCTCTTGATCCACAGGCAGAAAGCAGAGAGGATGAACCTAACGTGGGGTGAGGCCGTAGACAGACCCCCTAAACGTCACATAACCTCTCCAAACAGGACCACCAACAGGGACCAGATGTTTACGTACATTTCTCAAACCACCATGGTTCTGTTAGTTTTCACGTCTTGTACTCTGAAGCTCTGATGCTAGGTGTCATGAAGTGTATTCTGCTGTGGTGGTTGGAAGCCAATATCTTCAAGGTCTGTCTGAAAACTGGGAATTTATCTGAAAATTCTGTAGTTGTTATAGGATGAAACCTCATTGGAATTCCACCCTATTTAGTTTTTACCATTTATTCATCAATAGCCTCAAAGAGAATACCTTTATTTAACAGTACTTTCGGAACTCTGCTCTGGGAGTTGCAGCTGTTACCCCCCCCCCCCGCCGCGCGAGAGTCTAACCTGTGACTGGAACGCCACAGGCCAGCACACTCTGCGTGACCTCGTCACGTCACCCTGAACAGCACCACTTAGAGAAACCAGGCCTGCTGCAGAACTGTCTCGCTCATTACCTGCTCAGACACAGAGACAACACTGTCTGTTGCTCCGTGACTGGAAGAGTTGCTTACACGTTTTGACTAGAGGAGGAAAGTATGTTCTAGACCCAGTTACTCCAACGTGTTCAAAAGTAGAAGGGGGGGCTTTGTGGCCATTGGAGGGAGGGGTAATGGTAGATGAATATGACCAAAATACATTGTATAAATGTATGAACATTTCAAAGAATAAGTAAAATGTTATTTAAAAAGAAAAAAGCAAATCAAATATTGAAAGAAGACAATACTGAAGAAGGTATTACAATAATCATAAATTATATCATACTTAAACAAAGGAGAACATCTTTTATAAAGATCTTATGCTTTGAAAAATACTAGTGACAGGTAAAGTGAGTCATGCCTGTAATCCCAATTAATATTGCTCAAACCACCCTGCAGCAGTTATGGGCAAAAAGCAAACTCATCAAGAGCATTTCCGTCCTGTTTCTGCTGAGGACAGCGTCTCAGTAGTTCAGTACCATGTCACTGCGATCGAAACCTCACAAAGCTCTTGATCTACTTCTCTCAAGTGCTATTGTCACTCGGGAGGAAAAGTTTGGATTTATCATAGCAAGATAAAAGAGGAAAAAGAAAGTAATCACGAGTCACACGGGCATCTACCAATAAGCTCTTACAGCATCCCTATCATTCGGTAAGACCTGAGAACAAACAACCCTAAAATCTGTCTTAAGGCAACATAGGCTTGTGTCTTGCTCGTGTTACATATCCACTGCTCTCTGGCTTTAGCTCTACTTTGTGTTATTTTTTTTCTCTGGGACTTAAAGTGATGGAGCAATTACTGTCTGGAACATTGCTGGTCATTATGCTGTACAAAAAAAAAAAGAGAAAAGAACAAGGTAAACTATGTTCTGGCTCTTAGCTAGTCCTTGTCAAAGTGCCGCAGGTCATTACCACTAGGACTTCTTTGCTTAAATCAAGTCTTAGGCTCCACATTAACAACAGAGGGATTGAGAAGTCACCCCTACCATTTTAAGCAAATATTTTCTCCTTGAATCTTCATAACAACAGCCTTCAAGAAATAATCACCATAATTGTTCCATTTTACAGGTGGATTAAGGCTAGGATAATAGCCGGGAGAAGTCAAAGGCTACCAAATGGCAGGGCCTGGACTTGGCTTATCAACCCAGCTGGTGCTTTAATGCCATGGGAAGAGAAAAGAAGAAAGACTGGAGATGTTTGAAAATGACAGCACAAGAGACAAAGGCGGGCATTAAAATAGTAACAAACTGCTCCCTATGGAAATCAGACCTGGTGATTAAAACTGAATGGGGAGGCAGAGTGAGGAGGAGCTTCTCCCACTTCTTCCCAGCCCACCTTTCGCCTGCTTTTCCTGTATGATGTGCCCTTATCTAGTGTCACCCAAGAAAACCTGGGTATTCCTTCCCCGCATTCTAAAGCCCCCACTCAATTTCTTTCTCAGTCTATGCTAATTGACTGTTTCTTACTGTGAAATGAAATGAGTCATTACACACATCTAGCACTGATAATTTACCTAGCAAAGACATTCACCTTGATAATGCCAGTATGTTATAAAAATCCCAACAAATTGGCCACTTTCTTCTATCCTCTCTTGGAGTATATATTTATTATGTACACACACACACACACACACACAACATTGGTGTGTGCCTTATGAAACAAAGCCAGTATCCAACACTTTCTAAAGAAATTCTATGAGAACTAGAGGTAAATGTGGCTCATTAATGAAAGTGAAAAATCAGGATCTCACTCTGTACCTGGCTGACCTGGAACTTGCTGTGTAGAGCAGGCTGACCTAGAACTCAGGGTAATTTGTCTGCTTCTGCCTCCCAAGTGCTGGGATTAAAGACCACAATACCCGACTTTTTTTTTTTATTGTTTTTGTCTCTAGCGACACCGGACTTCTCTTAAAATGCTGGTGTTTCTCCGTACAAGTAGAGAACCGTGTAGTTACCCTGAATTAGATCATTCAAGTCATGACCCTCCAGCCTGTGCTTTCCTGAGAACGGACCTGGGCTTGTCCCGGCAGTCAAGGAGTATGCTGTAGCTGCCACACAAACCTCTGATGAGAAAGACGGGAGGCTGTAGGTGGAGCCCCAAAGTTCCTCTTCTAATAGGGGATGGATAACTTGCCCTCTTTCTGGCTCCTGGTCATGTCCCCCTACTTCTTGATTAATAAATCCACAAGGAGGGAGAGATCTGCACTAGGAATCTACCTGCTGTGTATTACTTGTTTTACAAAGGATTACGTAATAACTGCTGTACAATAAGCAATTAATTAAAATACAATGTAGTGTAACCATGTAAAAATGTATGAAGGCTGAACTAGGAAGATGGCTCACTCAGAAAAACATTTGCTTTGAAAACCTGTGGTCCTGGGGTTAGCTACCAGCTCTTTCTAAAAAAGGCCAGGTGCGGACATATGCCTGTGATCGTGGCGCTAAGGAAATAGAGCCAGGTGGACCCCTAAAAACAACTTAGGCACCCAGTCTAGATGAATAATAGCAAGCTGCAGGTTCTGAGTGACACTCCATCTAAAATAAAACCATCAAATTCTTCATAACTACATCAGCAATGTGGAACATATAGAGTGGTTTTGGTGACAGAACACAATCCTGCAATTCTCCACCGTGGCTGGGAAGGATGCACAGTCAGACAGAGTGTGACCTGTCAAACGGACATGACAAGATTGTAAGCAAGACCTTTTCTCTCTTATTTAGGCTGATTGTGTCGTATAGATGGAATATTTATGTAATAAAAGTTCTACTTTTAGACTAAAAGAAAAATAGGACACAGTGACCCTTTTCTATTCTGTGTCCCATTGGACATTGGATTCCATTTCCAGACTGTTAACATGCAAAACCCCAAACCGTCTTCAGTTTTGGAGGATTGCGATGAATATATTATTAGACTCACGAAAGTTTCTGTTGATCTTTCCTAAGGGAGAGTTTGTGTGTAGGTAAGTAAGTAAGGCTCCTATAGCAATCCAATACACTATGAATTCAGCATGCCAATCATGGCGTCTTAAGTTTCAAGTCACAGACCATTTGCAGGGTGTTTGAAAAGTCAGAAAGAGAAATAAGAGAAATTCACCTTATAAAATTGTGGTAGTCATACTTTAAAAAACAAATCTCTGTATTTTGTTTCCAAGTACATATCATACGAAGAATAGCTATATTTCAAATGGCTGTTCCTGGTGTGATGTGCACGCCTTTACTCCTAGCACTCAGGAGGTAGAGGCTGGCTGATCTCCGTGAGTTCAAGTCAGCCTGCTCTACGTCACAAGATTCAGGCCAGTCAGGACTACACAGTGAGGTCCTGTCTCAACCAAACAACCAATCAACCAAATAAAATAAAATGGTGGATTTAGAGGCTAAACTGAAAAAAAAAAAAAGATAAGATGTAATTTGACTTACGTTTCCAGGATTTTAGATACTCTTGTATTTAATTTTACTTTTTTTTTCAGATTAACAATTAGACTCATCTTTTTGTATTTAGAGATCTATTGCTAAAAAGGGGGCCAGGAGATTAAAGAAAAACGTTCAGCATATTATTTGGAAGTATGACTGAAATATTGTTTAAAACAAATGTATGCCCTATGTCCTTACAGTATGAACAGCCTTAGTTCTTAATTGTCTCATCAACGGTAAAAATAGAAAAGATGAATTCATCCTCCCAAAGCTGGGGCGTGGAAGAACGGAGCAATGGAGGAGGAGGCAGATGGGCCCTGTCTTTAGTGGCTGTTCTGGGTGATGAAAGTTAGGTCTTAGCATCAGGCCTCTAGTGAGTTATGGGCTCACTGACGGATGAGGATGCACTGGGGACAGGAAAGAATAATCTACCCTCCCGTGTCTCCCGGGACTGCTTTCTTAGGTTTTCCATATTGCGGTTGAGATAAACTTCCCAGGTAGATGAAGATGTAATTACTGGTTTCCTTTTAGATGTTTCCTTACCCTCAGAGGTAACACTGGAAACTGCAAAAACCCTCTCCTCTCTCTCTTTCTCTGTGTGTGTAGGTAAGTAGGTAGGGTGGGTGGAGGTAGTAACAGAGGCAGGGGAATGAGGAAAGAGGAAAATATCAAAGCGGATCATGAGCCCAGAGCAGAAAACATTCTGGTGCCTGCACAAGAAGAGAGCACACTGGTGTGTGTATGTTTGTGTTTCTCCTTTTAGATCCTCTCATTCAGGAGCCATCTCCCTGGAGACTGGGGAAATGGTAGGAGTCCTTGGGAGCTCTGGAAGCTCTTTGTGCTGAGTTTCTGCAGAAGGAGAATAACATGAGATAAAGGAAATGCCTGTAGCCAGTTCCCAGGCAGAGGCCAGACTTAGAAGAAATGGAAAGATAAGAAGGACCCCTGACCTGAATAAGTTGAAGACATTTCCAGATGTACTTCCCTCCCCGTACCATCAACCTCAGGGAACTAGCATTGCTACGGGGAGAGACACCTGGCCATCTATGGCCCCTCGAGCTATGGGTCAGCAGAGAGACATTCCTCACACAGCGCTCTCACCTTGTTTTGAGCCAAATCTCAAAACCCCAGCCTTCAAGGGGACTCTTCCCAAACGACAGAGAAGTCCTGGCAGTGGCTGGAGAGCTGATAAGTTTCCTAACGAGTACTTCAGAAACCCTATGCCAGGTCCCAAACCACCTTTCTGCTTCTATCCATGTTGAAGGCAGAGAAGCCCGTGGAGCAGGGAGGACGCAACATTTACGGTTGTCTCCTGTGCAGCTCTGTCATGGCAAATGTGAAGTCCGTCTGCCTTCTTGCTTCTGTGGTCTCATTTATATCACTGTTTCTGAAGAGAGTGTCTTCTTGGGTGACTAACAGCAAACTCCTGGTAAATAAATACGGGCAGCATAGACCTTAAAGGGCTATTGACTTGTAACGGTGAGGAATGTCGCCTGTCGAGCCAGGAGACATTTCTTGTGTTTCCTGTGCTGCGTGTGCTCTCAGAAGCTGGGCCACCACATCTGGTTCTGTGATTTGACACCACAAATTGTCAGAGTGGGGAATGCTGTGGAATCGCAACGTGAGACAATGACTCCAGTTCTCTTTGTGGGGGACAACGCACAGGAGGTAGAAGTTTGGAGCTAATAGATTTTCAGCGGCCTTTGTAATCCTTGCTTGCTACTCCTCCTCCTCCTCCTCCTCCTCTTCTTCTTCTTCTTCTTCTTCTTCTTCTTCTTCTTCTTCTTCTTCTTCTTCTTCTTCTTCTTCTTCTTCTTCTTTTCTATTATTCTTAAGTCACTATCTTAATAAGCCACTGCCCTGGAGTATTTGCCTGGTTTCTGGTTAGATTTTAATTTCTTTGCTTTGCTTCTGTTGCATTTATTTTTAAACTGATTTCTGTTCCTGGCCATTGATGTGGTTTTCCTTTTGTGTTACAATCATGTATTAGAAAATAAATGCCAGTAAAAACCGCGAGGTCTCTTTTAAGAAAGAAATAATTATTTTTACCAGGAATCTGGGGGTTCCCTTGGGGGGGTGCTTAATCTTGTTTATAAAAGAATGTAAAAGCAGACTGAAAAGAAGTTCAAGGACCATTTTATTAGAGTTTGAGAGGAAAATGACAGGGCAGGCAAGCCATAAATCTTTGCAGCCATCAGAAGAAAGATGGACACAAGGAAGAGAGAAAGCCATGGCTATTATGTTAGGGTCGAAGAAACAGGCAGGTTCAGTGTGCTGGCTAGTCTTCTATCAACTTGACACAAGCTCCAGAACCTGTAGAAAGCTGAGCGGAAGTGCCCGCTCAGCAGCAGATATGGGACTGGCTATGGGAACTGGGTGTACAAAGCACTGCCATGCCGGGTCTGAACAGTGCGCCCTTTCCTCGGTGTGTTCCGGTTATTAGATGGAGTCCAGGCAGGCAGGGCTTCTTTCCTAGGTTAGTCCGATGCTGCCGTCTCCAGGCTCCACCCTCCCATCACAGTTGTGACTTCTCACAAATGCACAAAAGCATGAGGGTTTGACGAGCTCGGCTTGTGCGTCCATGGAGAGCAAATGGCTCAGGTCATTTTCTACGTCCAATAGTTTCCTATTTGTCATTAAGTTTTTTAAAGTCTAGTAACTAGATTATCATAAAATTATCATCTGTTTTGGGCGTGGAGGGGCGGCCACGTTGCTGCGAATGTTTCTGAACAGTTACTCATTGACTACAGGCCTCCGTGGGGGCAGCGTTCCTATCTATAACACTTGGAATAGCTCACTGCTAGGAAATGAAAAGAGAAAAACAGAAGCTAGGCAAAGTCGGGTGAATCCAGGGATCATTTCAGACTGAAAGCAAGTTGGCTTGTAGCTGAATGAAGCCCGGCAGCTCACGGTGCTTTTTGTGTGTTTGATTGATTGATTGATTGATTGTGTAACTGGAGGTTGAACCCGGAGCCTCATGGTAGCCACGTGTCAAAGCAAAACCGCAGCTTTCACCTCAAGGGAAATTCTGAAGGCAGATATATGTCACAATGACTGGGAATACAGACACAGGTCCAGCAAATACTGTGTTTCACCGTGCTAGCGGTTTCCCCGTTTTTATAGTTCGAGGACAGAGGAAAGCCGTACATTAAGGTACTTTTCACAACACTGCTGGGGACTTCAGGTAGGCAGGCTGTAGCAAAATAACCTCTATGGCTTTAGACATCATCTGATGATATTCTTGGGGACAGGGTTGATAGAAGCTGGTGGCCTTTGAATACAACCCAAAAGGTCTCTCATGATCATCCCAGAGAGGTTAATGGTGGCAATTAGGGATGAGACAGCTTCTTCGCTCGACCTAGTCAAGGTCACAGGCTCAAGGGAGCCAGGCAGCTACACGTCCTGGCCGGCGATGTAGCAGTCAACTCCAAGAACAACCTGGAAGCTTTATAACAAACTCTAAGGAGTCAATGAATAAAGAGTCTGGAAACAGAAATGAGAAGGGCCCTGACTCATCAAAATGTCAGCCAGTCTCTAGTCCTTGTTCTCTGGCCCTAGTTCCTTCTACTTGTTGCTTTTGGCAGGGGGCAGGGCAGGGCGTGGTGTTATTGGCTTCTTCTGAGTCTGCAGCCTTTTACCAGCTCCCTCCACCAATCAGAATCCTCCATCTGCATGCCAATTAACAACCAGGTTCATCTCAACTCTGTGCTTCATTTACATAGGAGCAGGACCAAGTTAGCATATTCCCCAAAATATAAAAGAACCTTGAGTCCAGCTTTCTACCTGACACCCCACTTTTGCCTGCCCTCCCACCCCGTCCCTGCTGCTCTAGTTCTCAATAAAACCTCATTCTCTTGCCCTCACACATCCCTCTCAACCCTGAGACTACAAACTCAGCTTGACCCAGGGAACCTGCAACATTGGACATGGTGGTGTGCCATGAATGGCTGTTAAGAGGACGAATAATAACCCAAGATAATTTGATTCCAGATTTGTAACATCCCTACTCTGCAGCCACGCAGTTCTAATAAGCACCCAACTTGTAGAATCCTTACCGTAGGTGTAGCTCTTTGTCTGAACTCTTTAGCTCACGTAAGAGTCCGTCACTAAGCTCCTTCCCTTGCTCTTTCTACTTTTTTTTTTAAATGACCCTTATTTGTCCAGACTGGCCTTGAACTTATTCTGTAGCTCAGACAGGTTACTAACTTGCAATCCTCTCCCCCCAGGCCTCCAGCCCCAGCACTGCAGTCCTGTGCCAACAGACACGGCTTATTTTGTTTGCTGTGTGCAAGATATTGTACAAAAGCCCAGGAAGTGGGCATAGCAGGGAGTAGAGAATAGGGTGAGTATAATAAAAGATGATTTAAGAAGAACCCCCTAGTTTATAATGTAAGATAGAAGATAGTAAATATTACAAAGTACTCATTAGATGGAAACCACAAATAGGGTTCTAGATACAGTAGATAGTAGAAAAAGTGCTTGCTGTACCAATTCCAAGCCACTACCCTGCCTTTTAATGCCTCAGAAAGTTATGTCCACAATCATGGTGGGTGCTACCATCCTCAAATCAAGAGACTGGAGGATGGCTCATGAACCAGGAATAATAGGATCCCTCTGAGCAGGTATTTGACATCTACGTTAACATTAATCTGATCTGCAAAGTTGAATTTTCTGATTTTTTTTTTCATACATGGGTCCATTGGGAAGTCTCTTAGGAACAGGCGTGTTTGTTGGCCGTAATTTACATGTGTAAATTGAGAGGCCTACATTTCCACAGTTCACTATTTGCCTGGGTTATCGCTGACTGCCACGGGTCTAGTGAACACATTTGTCAATTTCAGCCAAGTAGAAAATCTCCTTGGCTCTACACTCTACTTAGAACAATGCTTCCAGACTTAGCTGGACTTGGGTCTGATCACAGCCTGTGCACAAGAAGAGATAAGCCGCTGTACCTTGGAACTGGTGTGAGGGCTGGGGTTGGAAACAAGCTGCACTTCGGAGATTTTCAAAACTTAAAGAGGCACACTGTGCTTGTCAGGAATTGTTATTTGGGTCATGAACCAAACAAATAAAAGAGGTAAGATTTTTCTGAAGTAATTTTATAGTTTACTGAAAGGGTGTTAAAATATTTGCGTGAGTTGGGCAGTAGTGGCTCATGCCTTGAATCTCAGCACTCGGGAGGCAGAGGGAAGCAGATCTCTGTGAGTTCGAGGCCAGCCTGGTCTATAGAGTGAGTTCCAGGGCAGGCTTCAAAGCTACAGAGAAACCCTGTCTCAAAACACCAAAATAATAATAATGATGATGATGATGATAATGCATGAAAGGTTTGTAAAATGTGAGCTCTAACACAAAATACAAAGAAATGTTCTGTTTGAAGATCAGTGGAAAAAAAAACTCTGCTCACATAGAGCTTATATTCAAGTGGAGAAAACTGGGAAAATGAAGTTAATTAAACATTTACCATTCGGATGTTGACAGCTGATGATGACTCAGCACAACAGAGGAAAGTAGAGGGGACCTGGACGCTAAGAGCGTAGATAAGACAGGTGAAGGGAGGGCTCCGTTTTAAAAAGGGAGCCTTTCAAAGCCTTCCTTGGAAGGCATCATCAAATAAATACCAGCAGGAATTGAGAGAGTAAGCCATGGTGGTACCTAGGGTACAAATGAATGGGCAGAAGAAATATTAAGCACAATGGCCCCGAGGCAGGAGCATACCTAGTGAGTTTGAGGCAGGGGAGTGTGTTGGACAGTTTTACATTAGCTTGACATGAGTTAAAGTCATCTGAGAGGAGGGAGCCTCAATTAAGAAAATGCCTCCATGAGATCCAGCTGTAGGGCATTTTCTTAACTAGTGATTGATGGAGGAGGGTCCTGCCCATTGTGGATGGTGCCATCCCTGGGCTGGTGGTCAAGGGTTCTAGAAGAAAGCAGACTGAGCAAGTCATGCTGAGCAAGTCAGGAAGCAGCACTGCTCCATGGCTGTTTGAGTTCCTATCATGACTTCCTTTCCTGATAAACAGTGATGTGAAAGCCCAAACCAAATAAATGCTCTCCTACGCAACTTGCTTTGGTCATGGTGATAATGGTGATACACACACATATATATGTATACATACATAATACATACATACATACACACACATATATATGTTAGTAACCCTAACTAGGACAGTGGGCATAGGATGGCCCAGCCAAGGGCATCGCTCCTTGGGAAAATGTGTCCACCTTTCTGGTAGAGTGTCACCTGCCCTCCTTAGGGGTAATTTGGGGTCAGGTACACCTTGGTAGGAGAGATAAATAAGGCTGACTTAAATCAATATTGGGCATGAGCAAACACAGGAAGAAGGAGTCTGCCCTTGAAGCCATGTGTCAGGGGGAGGAAAAAATCCCCACTTACCATCTCATGCATGCAAACCCTTGTGTATA
The DNA here is from genome assembly GCA_028555095.1 of Dicrostonyx torquatus. Lineage (NCBI taxonomy): Eukaryota > Metazoa > Chordata > Mammalia > Rodentia > Cricetidae > Dicrostonyx > Dicrostonyx torquatus. Next base: position 4,687,838 of record JAQHUG010000039.1, on the reverse strand, counting down.
TATGCGTAAAAGTATGGAACGTGTGGCTGTCACACGCACAGATCAAAGTTATGTAAGAGCCCATCTGTCAATCAGCGTAAGGATATGCCCCATTCCCACCCCAGGAAATCAACTCCTCCAGACTGAACTCATTAGAAGAACCTAAAAAAGAACTCCCGGCTCTTGAGCCACATGCTCGCTCAAGCCTGTTCTCATTCTGTGGAGCGCCTCTCTGCTTTGCTCCTGCTTTTCCTAAATCTATACTTTCATTTCTGCTCTGCGTGCCTCATCCAGTTTCCATTTTGTTGTTTGAACCCAAAGACTCTGGACCTCTCATCACAGACCACTGTGAAACCCACTCTAGTAACAGATGCCAGCAACAAAAGTCAGGCAGGGGTGATTAAAACACAGTGGGCAAGGGGGCGTTCTGAGGCAAGCAGGGTTTGGTTTCTTTTGTTTGTTTGTTTATTTTTGTTTTTTTGTTTTGGATTTTTCGAGACAGGGTTGCTCTGTAGCTTTGGGCCT
>JAQHUG010000039.1:4660956-4680436 GCA_028555095.1 Dicrostonyx torquatus | reverse complement strand
CAGCCAGGCAGTGATGTGGTGTTACTGCTGTTTTAGAAGGACCAAGTGAGTAGGGCCAGGGAGGAAGGACGTCACAAATATCAGCAGGTAGTAGGGGTGGGGCGGGGGGTGCGCTCTGGTAGTCACCATAGTGACAGGATGCTCGCGAGCGGGCAGAATGTGGAAGGATAGTGGATGATGCTGGAGGAAATAAATAATAAATATCAGAGAGTGAGTGAGATTCTGAAGATGCCATGATGAGGGGGAGGAGTGGACTGTTACAGGGAAGTAAAACCGGCTCCACTCAGGGGTCGTTTAGAAGTGCTGAAGCCTGAAAACGCATCCCCTGGCCTTCATCTCCAATATTTTTGGAAGGGCTGCTAGGGAAATGGGTTGTGAATATTGAAAGCAAGTCCTTTTGGGGGAAGAAACCTGGTTGTGTGTTTCTACTTCATGACACCAAATAGGATGTCTGCAGACCTAGGCTCGGGTCTAGAAAGCAGGGCTTCTTGCCTCCTTCTCCTCAGCCCCAACACCACGCTTTCCTGGACCTGGAGTTGGGGTGTGGGGGTGCCTGCCCTTGTTCCTCACTCATCTTCATCACGCTGGGTAGGTTAGTCCTTCTGGCTACCCAGTGTCCACAGTGGCATTGAGCCAATATTCTCAAAGTCCTACCTGGGTCATTGGAGGGATCTTCTAAAAGTTCCCAGGGCTCTCCTTGCTTATCAGGTGGAAGTACGTCTTCTCATTTCACACCCAGCAAAGATGTGTTAGCTCATTTTTAAACACAAAACCATTTTTTTTCTTCTCAGGCATTTGACTATATTCTTCCCTCAGACCCTGTCCCCCATCTGTCCCAGCCCTTATATTCAAGACCCATTTCTTTCTTTCTTTTTTTTTGTTTTGATTTTGTTTTTCCAAGACAGAGTTTCCCTGTGTATCCTTGACTGTCCTGGAAATCACTCTATAGACCATGCTGGCCTAGTACTCACAGAGATCCGCCAATCTCCACCTCCCAAGTGCTGGGATTAAAGGCGTGCACCACCACCGTCCCGTTCGATAAGACCCATTTCAAATATCACTTTTCCATTAAGGGTTTCAAGAGAGGCCCCCTTCCTTAAAATGCCATTATAGCACACACATTCTAGTGGAACTTGCTCGACTCTTTGTTGGTTTTATCTGTGTGCTTAACTGATTCTCTCCTCCCTCCTCACAATAGGCTGGTGCTAAACAAGAGCAAAATTCTTTTCCTCTTTTTTTTTTTTTTTTTAATCATCTGAGGACCTCAGTACAAGGCCTTGAACACTCCGGGCAGTTAACAAACACTGAATTGGATTACTTTGTAAAAAAGACAAAAGAATTCTGAGAAAAATGTGCCTGTGGGAAGAGAGGCTTGTAAGCCAGCATTCACAAAAGATGGAATGCCCTGCTGGGAGAAGCAGAGGGACAGCCAAGGAGATAGAGGCGTGGTGGGCAGCAAAGCCGCAGCACTGAAGAATGCATCGACCTACAGTCATCCTCCTCCGTGGGGCCCTGCTCCCTGGACCGGGGTCCTCTAGCCTCTTCAAGTTACAGGTGCTGTGGTCTCATTCACGGTCAGACTCTTGCTCTAAGCTCTTCTAGATGGCTTGGGGAACCCTCTCACGGGGTAGATTTTATCCCCCACTTCCTGAACGTGAGATTACAGGTGGGAGCCACCACACCTGGCTTCTGCAGTAGTGCTCTGCAGGCGAGGAAAGCCCCCTATCAACTGAACCGCAGCCCTGAATCTGAACTTTATCACACCTCCTGGGTGGTTCCTATGCAGCCTTAAGGACCTGTTGTAATTTCTCCCCTCATAGATAGACTCTGAGACCATAACACCTTGTTGCCCACTCCACAATGATTCTACTAGTATTGATAAAGGACCTTATCCTTTCACTGGGAACTGAGTTCCTGTGGTTCCCCAGCACTCTTTAAGACTGATGTTAATGACCCCCCCCCCCGTTTTACAGGAGGAGAGTTCCTGCACAGGAGGCAGGAACTTATTTAAGGTCTCACTGTCAATTAACAAACAAGAATTTGTACTCCAATTACTTGTGTCCTGATTCTGCCATGTGTTCACTGAAAAAGAAAGGTGCCCCCCACCCCACAAATAAGTATAGTGGGGCTGGGAGGGACAGGCAGTCTAAATAAAATTCTACACGGCTCTAGCTTGATATTTCTTGCTGTTACCTAAAAGAAATGAGCACACAAAGGTAGACATTAACTTTTTTCCTACAAGGTTTATAAGTTTCGTAATGATTGGTCGAAAGTTTAAAACTTCACTTATGAAACGGCTCAAACAAAGAAAATAAGAAAGAACAGAATACTCCAATTACCCTAAAGTTAGACTGGAATAACCAAACTTAAGTAGTAGAAAAATCTATTTATTCAATAGCCAGATTCAGCAGCATCACAATTTTGCTGTATTTGCTTTATTTGGCTTCTTTCTCCCTCTTCCTCTTCTTCATCATTATCTAGCTGAAGCTTGACTTTTGGATATGTTAAATCCCAGACATCACGTCCCCTCCTCTCTTTCTACTTCTGGATGTCTTATAAAAAAAAAAATCTTTGTGTTAAAGGAAAAGCCTCTTTAAGTCACAAAACACCAGAAGCACAGCAGATGTGCCCGGGCACCCTGGCCAGAAAGGTGAACTCTGGCACTAGATATGGGTTCTCAATCATGCTGACTGGCAAAAACGTTTGTGCTCCTCCCAAGCCCTTTGACATAACTGGTGTTGATTCAATCTGTTTGCAGTCTATCAGTTGCTCTTGGATGCCACCTGGCCTGCTCTGAAACTGTCAGCAAAGTAACTTCCAGACCACAGGTAGGGCCGCTCCTAACACCCTCCCCACAGAAAGATGCAGAATATCTATCCCTGCTGCCGTAAGTCTGAGGCACAATGATGCACATGGAGGGAGACAGCCAGGTTTCTAGCATATTCCACGCATCACCGGCCATTATTTGGGTGACCATATGTATAATATCTGCTTCATGCTAAGGTGGTCCCTGGTCACACTAGGTGAGCAGTACCCTGATTCTACTTCTACAGAGGGAAGGAGGGTGTGAGGACAAGGCTCTTACTTTTCATCAAACCTGTCTTCCCCTGCACAGTACCAACTGACGGACCTACCATACCATAAAATCAAAAGCAAGAGCCACAAACCCAGAATCAGGCAGGTTTGTCTATTTGTCTATAGGGGTCATCCTGTACTGCGTCGTGGAAAGCCTCGTGTGATCCTCCTTCATCTTCCGGGCCAGCAGCCCTACCTTCCTGCCTACCCGAGCAACGCAGTCTCATGAGGCTCCAGAATTAGACTGGCATTCTTCTGAGCGCATTCTCCTTATCCATTGTTCAATATGGGCAGATGTAGAAGCTGTGATTTTGGCTGAAGTCACCTTCAAGTCTGTTTCTGGTCGACTGTGGCATATATGAACCTCAAATGATTTGGGAAAGCAGCGGTACCCAAACCTTGGCACACATTTTCACAAACACCTACTCCTTCTCGCTTTCCACTCAAGAAACAGATACTGGACTGTGGGTTCTGATACCTGCTAGCCAGAAGATGCCACGGTTTCTAAGACAATAGCCGAGGTTTTCGCTCCAGCCTCTCTGATTCGTTTGTAGATTGCCCCAGGAAAGGTAGTTATCTCCGAGCTGATGTGTGAATGGGAATGTGTGGGTGAGAGAGATGCCCCGGAAAAAGGAATAGATAAAGAAGTCCCCAAGAGGGGAAGAAGAAGGAAGAAAGGGACAGAGCGAGAAAGAGAGATTAGAAGGAACATAGCTGAGGAGAAAATAGAGAGCAGTTTCAGAGAAGAAATGGTTTTAAGAGAGCCTAGAGAGCAGAATGATTTTTAGGGAGATTCAATAAACATAAGGCCTCGCTAAAGAATGAGAGAAGCCTTTTAAGTTGTAATGGTGTGAAAGCCTGTTTCTTTCCGCGTGTCTCCGAGCACACATTTGGGGAAAAGCATCAGTTTCTATGTTGGGGCGACGGTCCCCGACACTGGACTCCTTAGTAGCTACATGAGGGCTTTGGTCTTGGATTCTGCCACCAACATGCCGATATTTGACACCTATTGACTCACCTAATTAAATTCTTCTCTCGCAGGATCACATCCCTGTTCCATGTGGGTGACTAGGGACTGAGGTAGCCAGCGCTACAGTTAGCTTTCTGCTCAGAAGGGAACTGATGTCATTTGACCCCCACCCACAAGTCCTTAAATTGAAAACAAACCATAAATTGCCTTATTTATAGAGCAAAGGTTTTTGTCCCTTTGATGCTAGAATCAATGCTGAAAGAAAAATCACTTGCTTAGTTGCTTATCTTTTGCAAAAGATCATTTGGCTCAGGTTCCTGTCTCATGGCAAATGACAGGTGCTGCCTGTTAAATTTCTGTTCTTCGGAACTGGAATAGAGATGGGATGAGACCAACTGAGGTGCTTGGGATGCGGAATGAAGACGGCACTCACTCTCAGGGCAGACAGCAATCCCACGCTACCCTCATACAGTCAGGAAAACGACTAACTTCTCCACCTCTGCCTCAGACAGAGGGTGGCTTAGGGTCAGCTGAGGACAAATTTTTATCATCATATGACTCTGGAGTGTCTCATAGCCCAAGTCTGGGAGATTCCAATTCAGTACAGTTGGGGTGGGGTTCGGGCATGGTTTCGCATAAGCTTCATCTCTTAAATATGCAGTTGGTTTTGGGAGCCCTTGGTGTCATGTTTAGAATACCAAAATTGGAAGGTGATTGTTCTAGTATGCTTTCTGATGCTGTGATGGGAAAAGAAAGAAAGAAAAAAAAAACAAGCCAAAACAAATTTGGGGAAGGAAATGGGTTTATTTGGTTTATATGTGGCTGTCCGTCACCAGGGAAGCCAAGGCAGGAACTCGAGGCAGGAACATAACAGAGACCACAAAGAAGCTCTGCTTGCTGGCTTGCATGGCCACTCTTCTTATAGAACACAGGCATCCTTGCCAAGCGAGAGCACCACACACGGTTGGCGGGGGCCTCCTACACCAATTAGCAAGTAAGACAGTAAGACGATATCCCTCAGACATGCCCACAGACCAGTCTGATGGAGGCAGTTCCTTAGCTGAGGTTCCGTCTTTCCAGGAGACTCTAACTGGTGTCAAGTTGACAAAAGATTATCCAGAGGCAATGAGTCTCCCTGGAATTAGGTATTTCCAGATCAAATTCTATATATAGGATTTTGTTTCCCCATAAGTAAAATAAAATCCCTGAATATTGGTTTATACAACTAGAGTTTTATTTTCTGAACTCTGGATGTCCTTCACAGTAGGTCACAGTGAATATCTCAGTGTTCTCTTAGGCTTTCCTCTGCTGTTTGTTTTCTGTCTTCGCATGGCGGCTGTTCCAGGGTTCATCTACCTTCGAGAGCCTCAGAAGGAAGCAGATGTGCACGGTCAGCCATCTCTGACCTCGGCTGCTTTGTATCAAGAAAGGGAAAGTAAGTCTTGCCACAGTTACTTTTTCCTAGACAACCTCTCACAAACCTCCTTGGTTAAAAACCACGTGACCACCTGTCGCCTTAAGGGAGCCTGGGAAAACAAGGAGCAGGTTTCCCACAGTGGGCTTGGCTCTTCCCAAACTGTTAGAAGCAATGGAATTCCCTAGAGGCAGAGACAACTGGGCTCCACGTGCCAATTTAGCACTCCTAGATTAGGACCTAAGAATTCATGTCATGCGACATTCATACTGCGTGCCGCTATCGATCTTAAGAAAAGAACCACTTACTTCCACTGGTGCCTTCCACTGCGTAGATCACTAACATTTGGGGGCACAGGGAAGGAGTAGGAGGTGAGACAGTTTCATTTAGCGCAGGCTGGCCTTGAACTCCTGAGCTCCCTATCTTACCTCCTGAGTCCTGGGATTACAGGCATGCCCCACCACACCTGCTTTCTGGGGTGTGTAATATGCTTGTCTGGATTGCCAGCCCACAAATAACGACATGGAGACTTATTATTAATTATGAAAGCTAGGCCTTAGCTTAGACTTGACCCACTAGCATTTATAACTTAAATTAGCCCATTTATATTAATCTATATTTGCTTCATGGCTTTGATCTTTCTTTTGTTCTGTATGCCCATCTGTCATCCCCCCCTTCTACATATCTAGATTCTTGCTCCACTTCCTTTCTCTACCCAGAAATCCCACCTAGCCTCCCGCCTAGCTATTGGCTGTTCATCTTTTTATGACACCAGTCACAGTAATACACCTTCACAGTGGACAAATATCCCACAACAGGAGCGTGTTGGTGTGTGTGTATGTGTGTGTGTGTGTGTGTGTGTGTGTGTGTGTTTGTAATGTGGAGGCCTAAGGTCAATGCATGCTTCTATTGCTTCTCACTTTTTTAAAATTTTAATATGGGGGGATTGCTACTGAACCTAGAGCTTACCGATTGGGCTAGACTGACTGGCCATAAAGCACTAGAGAGTCTCCTGTCTCCGCCTCCTCGGCACTAGGATTGACTGTGTGCTGGCAATGCTCAGCTCTTCTTTCTTCCTTTCTTTTTGTCTTTCTCTCTTCTTTTCATTTTTCTTTTTTGAGACAGAGTGTCTCTCTACATAGCCCTGGCTGTCTCATAACCCACTATGTGGACCAGGCTGGCCTCCCGAGTGTTGGGATTAAAGTGTCTACCACCGGCCAAGTTTTTTTTTTTTAAACATTGGGAGTGGGGTCCTCATGCTTGCTTATCAAGCCCTTAACAGATCAAGCCACCTCCCCTGCCCCTGGAGAGCACATTTAAAGGTACAGACTTCCCGAGTCTTACCACTAAATATTCTGCTTTAATTCTTTTATGGAAATCAAGCATCCTTATTGTCAAACATGACTTTAAGTGTAGCAGGAAATGGAGCCATTAGTTTAGGCGAACCACAGCCCTTTCTCTGAGTAAGAGGGAAGAAAGAAAGTAATGGGCCATAAATTCTGACTGTGATATCCAGACCTGTCTGCATTTTTGGAACACTTGGGAATCATTAAGAGTTCCCAGGTACTGGGTATGTCCCAGACTACTAATTCACTGAGGTTGACACTAGGGCCTGAGCAACCGTTTCTGATGTGCCCCAGATGAGTCTAATAAACAGGCGAGTTTGGAGAACCCCGAGTTACGAGAAGATTGCCGTGAAAATGATGACGTTTGAGAACCGTTTTCAGAGGGAGATGTGAAGGAATGCTGTTGGGATGGGAGAGGGACCTGATTTATTGAATTACAGCTTTCAAATATGTGAGAAAAATCCAGTAAGAATGCTGTTGTCTCTGAAGAGCAGCAAGAAGGAAATGGGATTAGTGGGGTCAGAGTCCTTGGGTTAGAGGCAAAGGAAAATTTCCCAGCTGCAAATTGTTGCAAAGAGACCTGGTGTGGTGAGGACCAAGTTGCACAGTCCTGTCATTGAAGAGCATCTGTTTAGAAGACTCTAACGCCATTCTTTATAGAGGTGAAGAGGTGCCTGGAGTGACCTGCCTAGTTTTCTTTGAAAATTTTTTATTTTACCCCTTGTCTCATTTCATGCCTCAGCTTAAAACGTAGACCTCTGCATTAACAATTCTGAGAAAACATAACCCTGCCTGGCTATCTGCTTGAATGGATAAAATATCTGACAGCTGGTAATAGGTTGAGATGCCTCCAGCACAGACTGCTTGGATCTCTAAAAGGCTATTTTGAGCATCTCGATGACAAGCACACTGCCAAATAGAAAGGACCACTCACATTTCATTTAAATAGGTTTCTGTATTGGAAATGTTAATATCATATTAAGGATGAGTCATCATAGTGTCTGAACTCTGCTACACACACACACACACACACACACACACACACACCTCAGAATATCTCTTTTCATGACATATAGGAATATAGCTACATCCAAACTGTTTTCTTTTATGCATGAAAATGGTTATTGAGAATGGGACCTGTCCCCTGAACTCTTTATTACTCTTCTGCAAGGGTGGTAATAGATTCACCCTGACCTCACCCAATCACTTTACCAGTGGTGCGCGCACTAGTCCACGTGCAAGGGTTTCAGCTGCAGAGGAAAAAGTAAAAGAACTTCAGGGAAGTAAACTCTGTAAGACTTAGCCTGTATTGGGTCTCAGGTAGAAGACAACCTGATGGGATTAAAGGCAAGAATTAGGAGTGTTTTCTTTCATTAGTCCCGTGATTGCCAAACACTGCTGCACAGCAGACCCACCATAGGGCACCCTAAATAGTTTGACGTCCAAATCCTTATCTATAGCATTTAAATCAGAATGATTGGATGTGGAAGCCTGGTATTAGTAGTTTGTTGTTTTGCTTCTTTGAGGTGTAGTTCAGGCTAGCCTTGAACTTAGAATATTCCTATCTCAACCTCCTGAGTGCTAAGGTTATAGTCATGAGCAACATACCCTGGTAGCATCAGTAATTTTATTTATTTATTTATTTATTTATTTATTTATTTATTTATTTAGGTTTTTCGAGACAGGGTTTCTCTGTGGCTTTGGAGCCTGTCCTGGAACTAGCTCTTGTAGACCAGGCTGGCCTCGAACTCACAGAGATCCGCCTGCCTCTGCCTCCCGAGTGCTGAGATTAAAGGCGTGCACCACCACCGCCCGGCAGTAATTTTATTTATTTACTTATTTTTATTTATTTATTTTAATGTACATCGCTGTTTTACCTGCCAGTATGTCTGTATGAAGGCAGAGGATCAGACAGCTGTGAGCTGTCATGTGGGTGCTGGGAATTGAACCCCAGTCCTCTGGAAGAGCAGCTAGAGCTCTTAACCACTGAGCCATCTCTCTAGAGCCTCAGGTATGACCTCTTTGAAGTCAAGTTTGAGAACCACTGTTTTAGTTCCCTTATTATGGGATCTAGAATCTTATAGGAAGGTGTGTAAGCTTCTTATTCAAGAGTAAATGGAGAAATTAAGTAAAATTTTCTCCTTGCTGTGTTTTTTGGATGTTACTCGCTGACTACTCTGCTTTTCTAATCCCTCTGTCATAAGAAACATCATTAGTTAGCTCTACAGAGTAAAGACACTTTTCCCAGATTCCCTTGCAGCAGGCCATGGCTATAGTCGCAATTTGGGCCCAAGGGATTAAGCGAAAGCAGTGACTATTCTTATGATTGTAAAAAGATAGCAGGTATCTGTTCCACCCTCCAGATCCTGTTAGCTGGAATGCAAGCATCATTCTGCATGAATAGCCAGGCAATGGATGACTTGGAGAAAATGCAAGCCATGCAAACAAAGCAAGGGGTCCAGTTGGTAGCACTGAGCTGGGTATCAGACGGACCCTGACTTAGTAGTATTCTGGACATGTTACAAGTAGGTGAGAAAAACAGACTGTCCTACATACACTCTTACATTATAGCTACAGTAAAGCCTAACAAAACTAATGGTTCTCAATTTCATTATATATCAGAAAACACTTAGAGTGACAAAACCTGCGAAGCAAGAGCCGTTTGACTGACAGCTATCAACCCCGTGCCTGTCTGTGCCTGGCAGCCTTGGCAGCCTGCCAGCAGCAACCCATAACTGCCCCAGGGCAGAGCAAAGGCCAGATTGGAAACACTACTACTGTCTTGTCAGTCTGCAGAAGAGGTCCTCAGTGTGGTGAGGGAGAAGCACCTCTGTCACCAGTAACTGCTCAGTGCAGTGTAACAGGCCACAGAAGGAATGGCTCTCTCTCTCTCTCTCTCTCTCTCTCTCTCTCTCTGGAGAATGTTGGAAGCTCTTTCTCCTGGGCATTCCCTCCTGATGCTGGACTCTAGATTCAAAAACACGCGTGACCCTGCTTTGTCACCTACGGGTGGTCTTTATCATGGCTAGAGTGGGTTGATTAGGCACCATGGAGAGTGGACAGTTCGGAGGTACCAGTCTCCAGGTCCATTTAGCAACAACAGCTAAAAGACATTTAAAGAATTCTAAAGAGTAGCGAGGAGCAGAGACTGGAGAACCAAAACTACAAAGGACTGAGAAGTACAGAGAATGCGAGAGCATCCCAAGGGCTGGGGCCACAGCAGACAAAGGGCTGCAAAGACAGACTTAAGAGCTGTAAGGACTGGTGGGAAAGTTCTAGAAAGTCCCTCGAGGCCTGATGTTTTCTAATGAGAGACAGAAAGGGAGGAGAGGTGGAGAGGAACTGGGAGGAGCAGAGGGAAGGGAAACTTAATCAGGATACAATATGTGAGGGAAAAAACAATCTATTTTCAATAAAAGGTGGAGAAAAGTTACTAGGTCTGGTGATTGAGGCACTGAACCAAGAGAGAGTTCTGCCTCTCTAGACCAGAGCTCCTGCGTCACTGGGGCTTTGAGTTTCAAAAGACTCATGATATTCAGAGTTGTTTCTTGCCTGAGGGTCAAGATGTGAATTTTTGGTTGTTCCTGCCACCAGGTTGGGTGCTTCTTGTGATAGTGGGCAGTCTTGTTCCTCTGGAACCAAATAAACCTCTCCTTCTGTAAGTTGCCTTGGTCATGCTGTTTTACCATGGCAATAGAAAAGTAACTATACAAATAAGTGTCATTATTCATATAATAATGATAATTAAAGACAATAACAGATGTTGACAAAGTTGTAGAGAAATTGGAAACTGTACACATTTCTGGTAGAGATATATAATGATGGGACCGTTGGGAAACTGTTTGGCTGTTCCTCAAAAATACGAGTGATTTCAAGACCCAACAGTTTCCCTAAGGTACATACCAAGAGAAATAAGAATAGAGTCACACAAACACTTGTATGATTGTTCATACAGCACAATCATTCACAGTACCCAAAGAGCAGGACTATAAAGTCGGTGATGAGTAAGTAAATAAAACATATTCTATGCCATGAAGAGGAAGTGCACATTCGTGCTATGGTATGAGGGAATCTTGAAAACATTACGATGAGTGAAAAAAGCTAGGTAACAAATACCTGTATAATATATGATTCCACTTATAGTAAGCATCCAGAACATAAAAATCCATCCAGATGGAAAGCAGAATGGAACTGAGGGATGGAAGAATTAAAGTAACTGTAGTCAGTACAAGGTCTTATTTAAGGGCAGAAAAAGAAAATCGTTCTGAAATTAATAATGGTTTCACCCCTCTGAGTACCTAATAACCTCTGAATTGTGTTTTTTAAGTGATTGAATTTTTACAGAGTGTGAATTATAACTCAACAATACTGTTAAGGCAGAAAAAACATAACCTCCCCATCTCTGGAGAAAAAGAAAAGGGAAAGAAAAGAGTACCAAGGCAACATATATATAATGGAAAGAACATTGAAGACAAAGACACTGATCACAGGCGTCCAACCCTTTTTGTTAACAGCAAAACCTCAAGGGGGAGGGGCTCCACTTCTAGTACTTGGTAGTCATGTCTCTTTCCTTTTGCCCTGATGGATTCTCAGCGGGGTTCATGAGCCAACACAGGGAAGAGCTGCCTCTTCCTGCAGACTTGCACTGGTAACAGTCTGATGTTCAGAGAGCCCCAGTCACAGTCGGTGACATCTCTCACTCAGCTTTAGGAGATGCACTGGGGATTGTCCCAGAGGAATCCCGCAAGTGGCCGGGGATCGCGGTCCGATGACGCCTCTGGTTTGTCCTCTGTCCTTCCCTTACGGATTGAGATGAGGATGAAGGAGAATACTAGAAAACACTCTTCAGGTTTTCTCTGCTTGAAATGATCTTGGGCAAGAAAAAGTCAAACAAAACCAGTGCCAATTACAGACTCAATCCAAAACAATATGTGGGCAGAAAGGGAAGAGACGTTTGCTCTAACATCTCACTGATGAGAAAGTTACAATCAATAGGTTTAAAGGACTCGCTCACACTACTGCTGCCAATGTGACTCCCGTATTAACTTCAAGTCTTCCAGTTAATGAAATCTAGCTTTTCGAAAAAAGATTTTTTTTTTCTTTTTGCTTTCGAAGCAGGGTTTCTCTATGTAGCCCTGGGTAGCCCTGGCTGTCCTAGAAATTACTCTGTAAATCAGGCTGACCTTGAACTCACAGAGATCCACCTGCCTCTGCCTCCCAACTCCCAACACCATCCCCACCCTTCCACCCCCTCCCCCACTTCACCAGCTTCAGCAAAAGATTTATTATGTAGATGTGTGTGTGTATATCTATATAGGGAGCAGTATATGTGCACTGTGTGCTGCTGTCCCAGGAGATCCCCCTGGAGTTACAGGTTATTGTGAGCCTTCTGATATAAGTGCTGGGAACCGAACTCAGGTACTTTGGAAGAGGGGTATTTGCCCTTGACCACTGAACCACCGCTCTAGCTCCCTAATGTAATAAATCTTTCTGGCGAATTTCACAAACTGGGAAAGGGAAGATTCAGCTTCATACCCATAATAGTTTCATTCACTTTAACAGTTCACACAATTAAGTTATAAGTAAATATTGACTGAATTAAATCTCAACACAGCTTTCCTTGAGCTTCTTCAATCACATGCAGGACCAGGGGTTCCAGACACATGCTTAAGAGTTGGCATGCCCCAGGATCCCGTCTTCTCCCCTTTCATGGCTCACTTTATTGCAGACCTTATGCCGAAGGATGGTTTAAATGCTCCTCATTGCTTCCCAACCAAAACTGAATCCATGGACTTGACCTTCAAAAGGCACAGGAGCCAGTCACTCCCTATTGCTCTCATTGTCGTTGATGAGGTTACACTAGAGGCCCATTAAAGAAACAGTCCTTTTGGTCTGGAGAATTGGATTTCTGACCTGGGTGGAAACTTAACATTCCAGTTGGGTAAATTACCTGGCCAAGAGGCCACCTAGGAAGAGGACAGGTTCACCTTGAGTCATGCTCAAGTGAGATATTAGACTTTTCCTTCTTCCAATGAATTCCAGCCCTAGCACAGTCTCTACAAGTGACCTTGAGGTTGCTGTGAGGTTTGGTGGGTCTGTCTACCCTCCTGAGTGCAAATTTTCCTTTTCTGCCTCTCTCTCTCTCTCCCTCCCTCTCTCTCTCTCTCTCTCAATGCTGGTCAAACCCAAGTCCACGTTTTCTGATACCTTAGGCTTCCTAACTCTTTCTAAAGTCCCTCTCCCCACCATATGGCTACCTGTTGCCATGTAGCAAACTTCCCTGCTGGTAACTCAAATAGCATAGCTTTTCCCTTCTCTTCTCCACTCTCTTTCCTCTTCCGAGAAGCTATTGAGATTTACAGTATGCTTTCCATACAAGTTTTTATTTTAGTACTAAGAAAATAACTTTTGTTGGAGTCCATTCTTACATTCTTTTATCAATGCATTAAGAACCCCAAGAAGGGAATCCTCACTTCTTGGTATCACCTGGACATCTAGTCACAGGAAAACCCAAGCTCTTCACTCGTGACACTAATCTTCCCTTCTTAGTGGAGCCTGCCATGGGCCTACTGTACGAGACTGCAACCTCTTCTTCCTCACCTGGGCACTTAGCTCCTAACGTGTTGTGTAATTAAATCTTTTCTTTCCTCTTGTCATTGTTAATTGCTAAATGGGTACTTTCAAAAGATACCTTTGCTTACAAGACATGGCTGCCTAATGATTTTTTAAAGGGACCTCTGTCTTTGTTTTCTATTGCTGTGATAAAAACATCAGAGCCCAAAACAAAACAACTTGGGTAGGAAATGGTTTCTTTCAGCTTATAGTTTGTAATTCTTCACTGAGGGAAGCCAGGTTAGGAACCCAAGGCAGGAATGTGGAGGCAGGAGCTGAAGCTGAGGCCACAGAGGAGTGCTGCTGGCTAGCTTGTTCTCCAAGGCTTACTTGTTCAGCTTGCTTCCCTGTGCAGCTCAGGACCACCTGCCCAGAGGTGGCACCACCCACAGTGGGCTGGGCCCTTCCACGTCAATGGTTAATCAAGAAAATAACCCCCCATAGACCTGTCTACCGGTCAACCTGGTGGAAGCATCTTCTCAGTTGAGGTTCCCTCTTCCCGGATGACCCCAATTTGTGGCAAGTCAGAAAGCTGATCAGCACAGCCTCTATAGTAGCTTTTGGTTTCAGATCAAGCCCGGCAGGTGATAAAGAAAAAGAAACCAAAGGTACTGCTGAGTCATTCTTTCCCAGCCCTGTTAGGTGACCTGGAGGAAACTCAGCTCATTCTAATAGGAAATGTTCTGCCATGTTTCGAACATACAATGTATGAAGTATGACCTCAGCTGAACGTGCTCCAGTGTGCTCCTCTCCCCTGGAAAGAGGAATCTTTCCTGTATGACTGCCTGTCTGTTTGTTTAGACACACGTTAAAGGCAGTAAAGCTTCCTTCCTTTGACCCACCGACCCTGAGCTCACTGAGATGCAAACACATAGCATCAGGTTACACCAGGTCCCTACCCCTACCTGTCCTGGCACAGAATAAGTATCAATAAAAGTTTATAAAAAAAAAAAGAATTAATTTGTATTTTCTGCATCATTTTAATAGCAAATGAATGCTTTAGTTCTTTCATTTACTGGATTATTGGCATCATCTAAAAATTAAAATTAATTTTAAAAAGTCATCTTAATTATTATCCATGCATATTAATGTGCCAAAATCTTTGTTGTATCCATTTAGCAATCTCATCAAGGATACTCTTATTTTTATTCTGATTTTCTGTATGAAAAAAACTACTTGAAATTTATTTCCCAGGCCACATAGGTAGGAAACAACCAAATGAAGGTAAACTTAGCTAAAAGAATTATTTGTTTTATGTGCATTAGTGTCTTGCCTGCATGCATGTCTGTGTGAAGGTGCCAAATTTCCTGAAACTAGAATTACTGACAGTCTTATGCTGCCATGTAGGTGCTGGGAATTGAACCAAGGTCCTCTGGAATAACAGCCAGTGCTTTTAACCACTGACCATCTCCCAGCCCCTGCATACAAGTATTTTTAAACCTCAGTTATTTCAGTTTTGATCTGCAGCCCTGTCCTGTCACTTGGGTACCTTGTCCCTTTAAGAGACAAGCACAGCCCACTCCCAACCCTCCCCTTCCACTGAGGCAATCAGATCTCCTGCCTCCCTCAGCCTGTGCTCTCTCTTCTTGTCTCTCTTCTGAAGAGGTGGCTCTGCTTCTCTCTTTCTCTCCCTCTACTTGTGTTCTCTCTCTCTCTCTCCCTCCCTCCCCCTCCTCCTTCCCCTCCCTTCCATAACCCACCAAATAAACTCTATACCCAAACTCTCTATGCATGGCATATCGGTCTGTCTCTCACCTGCCGTGATCTCTCACCCACCACTGCCCCACTCGGGACACTCACCGCTTTAGAGAATAACATTGGTACATGACTCGGCCAGGCTCTCTCCATGTTCCCTCCGGCCCATGGGAGGGCCAGCTGAGGACAGGTGGAGACCCTGGGCTCGGACCACTTTCCATTGCTGTAAGTGGTAAGGTTCCCTTCTCCAAGTCAGCTCTCACTCACATCCACCTCCAGTTGCTTCCCATAGCTAGAAATGTGATCAGACCACCTTGGGTGGTCCTCCTGCCATTCGGATTTTTTTGTTTTTCTTCATGCTGTTCAGCTCCCCTAGCACTGCTCTCACTGAGGGCCTGGGGCCCCTCGGATACTCAGAGTGGTCCTCGTGCTGTTCAGATTTCTGATTTTTTTGTTGGTTGGTTGTTTTTTTGTTTGTTTGTTTGTTTTGGACCTCTTGTAAATGGTCCTCACTGCCCGGGCCACTCAGAGTGGTCCATAGCCTCTCTCTGGTTCCTGAGCTGACAGGCTGGGAGTCAGCTTGGCTTATTATCAACCCCTGCACTGGCCTGGAGACATCCAGCTGTGGTTTGTGCCATTTTTGCCGTTCTCATGTTTTCAGCTATGGAAAACCAACCACATTTCTAACTTCTACCAGCAGACAGCTAAATTTGAATAATCACACCATGAGGACCACCATGGCTGCCGCCATCTTCTTTGAGCTTAAGAAAGCCAAAGAGCACTGGCAGTAGTCTCTCCACGTGAGGTCCCGCCCGTAGTCAGCTTCCTTTTGCTCACTTTTCATTTAACTATATGTGCATAAAACTTAAATTCAACTGGGTGTAAATGCATATATATTTACTGTTAAGCATTATAATTGTCTGTTCATTGTATCTCATTCCAGACTCCAAAAACAGTAAGTCTCATGTTTTAAATTGGTATGTACTTCTAAGTCTCTTACCAAAAAATACTGCATATGGAATCCAGGCCTTCTTTAGGCACGGTTGAGCTGTTCTCTACTATTGCCAGTTCCACTGTTATGCTTCTACTGCAAACAGTTTTTTTCCTATTTTATCTTTCACAAGCATAAATCTCACCTGTTAAATTGAGAGCCATTCCAGTCCAGTTTGGACTCAGTTAGTTCTCCAGGCAGATTCTATACTGTAGTTATAATATATAAATAGCCCTCCACTGCTCAGAGATCTGGGGAATACGGCATGTAAACATTTAATTATTAAAAGACTTTCCATAACAAAAAGAGACATGTTGGCTCCTAGCAGCAGCACTCTACTTCCTCCAAAGAAGACAGGAGATACTTGGGCACAGAACAATGTCCATCCGCAATTTGCTTCATCAACTGCAAAGCACTGACCACTGGGAAAAACTGCCTTTCACCTAAACTGAAGATCTCCAGATATGGACAGAATCACTGGAATTGACAGCCTAGCTGCTCAGGTCAAGATTTCTAAAACCTGAGATCTTTTAAAACCTGGCAGGCCCTGTGCTAAACAGCAAAAGGCAAATACGACCCTCAAAGACCATGGAGGACCCTGAGGAGGGGCTCTAGGTAGACAACCGAGGAAGTTCTCTGTTATTTTTAATCAGTAACTCAAGTAAAATTTTATCTTTCTCAAAGATCTCTGATGACGTTTGACAGCTGAGAGGTTTTGATGGTTTGAAAGGACAAACTCACCAAACAAATTTCAGTAAGAAACAAATGCAAAGTATTAAGGTGTGTGCCTGCAAGTTATAAAGATGTGAGGACAAATACAAGTTAATATCTGTCACAGTCATTCTGGTATAAATACGCTGCTATTTAAAACTTATGTTTTTGCAAACCCCCAAAATTCTTGTAGTTCCAGGGAACCGAATTGAAGGATCCACCTTCAACAGGTCAGATACACCCCTCTCAATTCCCTGGTCTTAAATTTTTTTTTCTTCCTAAACTTAACTTTGTCCTCTGTTCTGCCAACACCTTGCCAGGTCCAAGAGACACCGGACAGTTCCATACCACAAACCCTGGACAGGAGTAAAGAGACCAGCTACCCCTGGATGTGACCAGCACCCTGGTTTCTTAGGTTCCCCACAAGATGATGCCCACAAATAAGCAGGAAGCAGTCTTGAGAATCTGCTGTCCTTATTCCTTTAATCTGTTGCTCCTAACTTCCCGCCTTTTTATTATAAGAAAGAGATTGGAATGTTATGATTTGCTGGCCTGTGCTATCACCTGGTTATCCTGTCCCTTTAAGAGACAAGCCTCAGCTGGGCGGTGGTGGCGCACGCCTTTAATCCCAGCACTCGGGAGGCAGAGGCAGGCGGATCTTTGTGAGTTTGAGACCAGCCTGGTCTACAAGAGCTAGTTCCAGGACAGGCTCCAAAGCCACAGAGAAACCCTGTATCGAAAAACCAAAAAAAAAAGAAAAAAGATTTCCCAGCATCCACCTGATGGGTCCCAGCCATCTATAAGTGCAGTTACAGAGGATATGACATCTGGTCTCTTCAGGCTCTGGACGTGATGCACAGACAAGCATGCAGGCAAAACACCCTTACTCATAAAATTTAAAAACTACAAATATTTGATAAATATTGTTTGAAAAGATTTGAATGAGTTTATAATTAAAACACACACACAAACTCATTCCTCACACTCATCCCTCCCTATACACACATACACATACCCCCCACTCACCCCTCTCTACACACACACACACACACACACACGCCCCACACTCACTCCTCCCTAAACAAACTCACACACACACACCTCTCACACTCATCCCTCCCTATACACACATACACAGGCTCACACACACACACACACACACACACACACTTAACCCCCCCACACACATTTTCATAAACAGAATTCAGACAAGCGTGCAAGCCAGTTGCTGGGGGGAAGCCAGTACCAGTTTTACATTGGGTTTTTCTAGAGCCAACAGATTTGCTTAAGGGAACACTGTAGGAGTGGGGCAGGGAAGAGCAGTGTTGCAAACCAGTAGGAAGTGAAAACCATATTCTTTTGAAGTTACATTTTGTTCTTACCTCCTGCCGGTTGGTTAGCTTATATGTATCTGTCAAACCTCAGCATAGGCCTTTTTTTAACATGCTTCATTGAACAAGTGCCATGGGACACTGGACGTTTCCTGGAATTGACTCATCCCATACAGTATGGAACATTTTAGGTGCCAAATGAAAGAAAGCCTCCGACCTCCTTGCTGTAATTCAGACAGCCTTCTTTGGCAACAGTAGGTAAGGAAAGACAACTTGGCAGTGTTAGGTGTGGGAGAGGAGGGTGAGCTAAAAGCTGGGAGGGCTCATAGGTGAGGCAACAGCTAGTTCCAAGATTCCCCTTACCTCTTGGAGCACTCAGGACTTGCTCCATGTACCCCAGAGGGGCCTACCTACGCTTAACACAGATCGGGGCATGGGGGCAGCCATCAGTGACTCATGTTCTTTTCTTTCTAATGCTACCTTGGAACACTGAATATTTTTGTAAAGTGACAATTTAGCATTATTATTTAGTCAGAATTCATCTGGAAAATATTAGGAAAAAAACTAGACACACATTTACTAGTTTAATATGGCAAGAAGTGAAAAGTATATTTGATAAGGATTCTACCCATGAGTTTGACACCTATGAAACTTTTTGTCTTCTAGTTCATAATAATTCTGATCTTGAGGAAGGCGGGACAGTCCAATATATAGGATTCCAGAATTAAATGAAGCTGTGAATGACAAATGCCTTAAAAAATAGCAGCTTAGACAAGGCAAAACTTTCTCTCCCTGTTCTTCTCTTTCTATTCTTTTTTCTTATTTTTTGGTAATATTTTCCTGTTTTGTTTTTATTGTGTGTTCGCATGGTGTGTGTATGTGTGTGTGTGTTGGCACACATGCCAGTGAGCATGCCACACTGCACGATTGGAGTAGAGGATTTTAAGGTGGCAGATCTCTCTGTGTGTCTTTAGATGGGGCTTGGGGTTCAAACTCAGGTTGCCAGGCTTGTATGCCAGGAGCTTTTTTTACCTGTGGAGCCATCTTACTGGCCCCTTCTTTACCTGTTCTTAAAGTAACCTATCAGTAATCAATCCAGATCACTAGGAGATAGCATTGTGTCCAGCTTTGTCTTTCTGCCATTTTGGGGCTGTGGCAGCTCTCAGATAAATAATTAAAAGAAAGAAATTTGTTGTAAATTGGGGGGAGAGGTGTGAGTTGTGTTCCCAGTGCCTGGCTCCCAAGCCCCCAGCTGCTGGCCTGCTCAGCCGCTGGTTGCTTGCTTATGCCCGAAATAACCACATGAGACCTGTATTAATTTAAATACTGCCTTGC
>JAQHUG010000039.1:4648405-4660476 GCA_028555095.1 Dicrostonyx torquatus | reverse complement strand
TATATAGTGAATTTGAGATCTGTGGATCCAGTCTGGGCTATGCAACAATACCATCTTAAATAAAAAATAAAGATAAAAAAAGAGCGAGCAAATTCAGAATTATCAGGAAAGTTCATGAAAAGGATGTTTATTAAAATAAAAAATTCTTTTAGGGACTTCAAGGCCTGGATGCTGGCAAAACCCTGATAAAATTTCCAGTGTTTTGGTCATCAAGTTATCACTTTCAGTTTTACTCTCTCTGTCACCCAGAAATCTTTTTAAAAAGGTAAGTGTGACCACATTATTCTGTGCTTAGCCCTTAGTACCTTCCCCTTCGATTTAGCATGAATTGGAGGAGAAGTGAGGACCTGCTTCCCTGAGAGCTCCAGATGCCACCCCCATGTCCCCTTCCCATACGTCCCCTGTACTGCAGTCATCCACACTGGCCTCCTTGCTGTATCCCCAGAAGGCCAGATTTAGTCCCTGGAGAGTTTTGGCACAGTTCATTTATCTCTTTCTCATAGACCCCAGTCTCACCACCTACCACTGGCTTGTTAGTTATTAACTCTCATCCTCTTTACTGTCTAAGCCCTCATCCCCACTCAAAATATAATGATTAATCTCAGCATAGAAGATAAGCTCCGGGATATTTAGTGCTCGCCCTCCCTCCCTTCCTTCCTCCCTCCTTCCTTCCTTTCTTTCTTTTTTTTTCTGTTTTTTTCGAGATAGGGTTTCTCTGTGCGCCTCAGTCTGTCCTGGAATTTGTTCTATAGACCAGGCTCCCTCAAACTCAGAGATCCACCTGTCTCTGTGCTGGGTTAAAGGCATGCACCATCACTGTCCAGTGTAGTGGTCTTTTCTATGTTGAGTTCTCTCATATTCCTAGAACTTAGTATAATGCACAGCACATGGTAAGTGCTAAAAAATCACTATTGAACGGATGAGCAAATGCTGGAACAGATTTGATTGCCTAGGAGCAACGAATTCTATTGTTTAAGAAAGGAGTTTCCACAAATAAATGCGATGAATGGATTAGATAATACAAATTCTATTCTAAAATAAGCTTGGTTGGAGAGATGGCTCAGCCGTAATGGTACTTGCTGTCAAGCCTGGTGACATGAGTTCAGTCGCTGGGACCCATATGGTAGAAGTAGAGAAATGATTCCTCTGCAGTGTCCTTTAACATCATGGGTGCTCGTGTGTTCAAATGCACGTGCACACACACACCCGCACAAATTAATTAATTTAGAAATCTAAAGGATTTACCAATATCTTCTTATTTCTGGTTTTGTTTTTCCAGACAGGGTTTCTCCATGTAGCTTTGGCTATCCTGGAACTCACTCTTTGACCAGGCTGGCTTTGAACTCACAGAGATCCATCTACCTCTGCCTTCTGAGTGCTGGGATCAAAGATGTGAGCCACCACCCACCCAGTTACTAATCTATTTTAAATAGAGCTAGTTAGCATCACTACACAGCTAACTGAATATGTGTCCAGTTGAATTAAAGCTTTTTAACCCCCCCAAAATCTAACTGATTTTTTTTTCTGATTTGCATTAGAAAAAAAAAACCTTTCTAATCTAAAAACAGTAGGGTGAAAAGATTAGTATATTTGAATTCACAAACTCTGCTAATTTCCTTAGGATATGTTTTTCATTAGGTATTATTTCCTTGCTTTTGAATTCACAGAGAAATGCAAATTAAATGCAAAGCAAGCTCCTATGACGTATCTATTAGAATAGCAGCCCTTCCCATGAATCTGAAAAGCAAAAAGAAAAACAAAACCAAGAATTCCAAGTATAGCAAAGACACAGAACCTTCCATAAGTTTTGATGGGGATAGAAGATCGTGGAGCCATTTTGGAGAACAATTCGACAGTTTCACCAGATGGTAGCTACATAGTTCGAATACAATTGGCCTCCATAATCTCCTAGGGAGTGACACTCTTAGGAGGCGTGGCTTTGTTGGAGTGGGTATGGCCCTGTTGGAGGAAGTGCGTCACTGCCAGGGCAAGCTTTGATGTTTCCTATGCTATGGCCACCACTCAGTCGACCTCCTGTAGCCTGCGAGATGTGAGATTCTCAGCTACTCCAATACCACCTCAGCATCCTTGCTGCCATGGTTCCTATCACGACGATAGTGGACTGAAGCTTCTAAAACCGTAAGTGAACCTCACTTAAATGTTTTCCTCATAAGAGTTGTGGTCCTGGTGTCTCTTCATAGTGATAAAAGCCCTAACTAAGACACTATCATACAATCCACGGTGCTGCTTGGCTTTTCTTCGCTGCAACGAAAACACTAAAGCGAATTTACCAAAGAGAAATTATATTTTTGTTTCTGGTTCCCAGGTTCTGTTAACCGCCCTGATTGCTTTTGGCCTGTGGAGAGTCAGCATGGGTGTAGAAGTATGTGGCAGAGCAAACTCAGGAAAATAAGGACGCCAAAGAGACTAGGGTTCACAGTCCTTTCAAAGAGAGTCATGGAGTGACCTCCCACGAGGCCCCATTTCCTGAGTGTCCCACCATCTCCCAGTTCTGTTTGTCAGGATCAAGCCTTTAGCGCACAGCCTTTGGTGGAGGACTTTCAAGATCAAAAGTATAGAACAAGCAATCGCGCTTGTGGGTATTTACCCATGAGAATAAAATTGTTTGTGCAACACTTACGTATATGTGAATGTTTGTCGCAGCCTTTCATTATTGACAAAAGCTAGAAATAACTCAGCTGTTCTCCAGCTGGTAGAGAGATAAACAAAATGTTGGGATTCTACACAACTGAACATTATTCAGTAATACAGAAGAACAAAGTACCAGCACGCAGTAGCATGACTGCCTCTCCAAAGGCTTTATATTATAGAAGGAAGGCATCCTCAAAAATCTGTATTTTGCATGATAGAACATTCTGGGAAAAACTCAACATTCTGGGGACAGAAAGACTTGCCAGGCTGACAGGCGCTGGAGATAGTAGCAGGGCCCAGTGTAAGAGGGCATGGGGGTGTCTGTTGAGGTGGAGAAATGGTCTATGGTGAAGCTGTGATGCTGCTTACCTAAACGCACATTTGTGAAAATTCACAGATTATCCTAAAAAGAGCTGACTTTCTTGTAAGTAAAAAACGCCAGTAAATCAAACTTTTAAGGATGAATAAAACAAAACAGGACATCTCCCCCCCCCCCGCCAAAAAAAAGGAAGTAGGAAAAGCATTTAAAACAAGCATCATAAACGGAGAGGAATTTAAAGGGTAGGGAGGAGCCAAGGATGGCAGGGTGGCATTTGCACCTGTCCTGAATATATACATTTTTCTTTTTAAATTTCCATTCATATTGTATTAGAAGTTATAACAACAATTATAAAAAGTAAAATGAAAGAGCGTAACAATTAGAAAACAAGCATTGCAAATCATTTCCGTGATTAATCCGTAAACAGGATGCAAATCTGGAAGGAAGAGCACTGGGGGCTAAATGACAAAGGCGAACAAGAAGTTAAGAGTGGAAACTGAGGCACTCAGGATACATTCCCCCAAGTCAGCAGCTTTAATCTCCTTCCCTAATGCCTTTTAGAAAGGGATCAGGGTGCATTATATGAAATGCTCAAATAGTTAACAAAAAACATTCGGATGGGTGGGGGGATTTACAGAACGTGGGTTCAGTGTGCAGAGGTCTGTGTGCTCAAGCAGTTTTGTAAAGGGTGTACCTGGTTCAAAACTTTCCAGTTTGAGCCAGTTTGGCAAGTCTATATCAAGACTTAGGTGTGTGTGTATGTGTGTGTGTGTGTGTGTGTGTGTGTGTGTGTGGTGGTGGTGGTGGTGGTGGGGTGCTTGAGAAATGGCTTAGGGTTTAAGAGATAATATTCCTGAATTTAGCTCCCAGCACCTCATGTGCCTGTAACTTTAGCTATGGAGACCTCATGCTCTCTTCTGCCTCTGGACAGACACACACACACACACACACACACACACACACACTCGTACTTAAAAATTAAAATAAATCTTTTTAAAAAGGGAGCAATAAGTAAGTGTTCATGCATTTTGTTCAGCAGTTTTGCCACTGGGAATCTATCATAAAGCTATAAACAAAATAGAATGTTGTCATGGTCTCTGTTCTGCCCAGTTCCCGTAGTTGTTAAGTCCCAAAGAAATCACACAAAGGTCTACATTAACTATAAACTGATAGGCCTATTAGCTCAGGCTTCTTATTAATTCTTATAACTTATATTAGCCCATTGTTCTTATCTAAGCTAGCCACATGGCTCGATACCATTTTCAGTGAGGGAATCACATCTTGCTCATTCTGCAGAGGAATGGGTTTCCTCCTTCCCAGAATTCTCTTGGTCTCATTGAACTGCCTCTATTTCCTGTCTGATTGTCCCACCTATACTTCCTGCCTGGCTACTGGCCAATCAGCATTTATTTAAAATATAATTGACAGAATACAGACCATTCTCCCACACCACTATAAAAGAACAGTTTTATGTGTGAAGCTTGCTAGCAAAAATTATTAAGGGAGGCACAAAGTTTGGAACAACCTGCATGTCAACATTAAGGTAGCAGCCAGAATGATTTCAGCTTATTATTTTGATAGTAGTATACGGTAAAATTAGTGGGGATGCTCTTTTTGAAGAATTTTTAATAATAGAAAAGCTTATGAAATAATATCAAAGAGTAAAGAGGAGTATAAAAGAAGAGTCTTGTCTTGGGGATGACTGTGGGGTTAAGAGTGCTCATTGCTCTTGCAGAGTATCCAAGTTCCCTGCCTAGCACCCATGTGGGAGCTCCAGCTGCCTTTAGCTTTAGTTCGGGGGGGACTAACACCCTCTTCTGGCCTCTGCAGGGTTCTGCGCACACACAGTGCAAATAAATGTTGTGGAGTAATCTTTTTGTACACTGTGAAGATGTGTCTTTTTCAAGGCACCTTCTGACTGGTTTAACAAAGAGCTGAATGGCCAATAGTTAGGCAGGAAGAGGTTAGGTGGGACTTACAGGCAGAGAGACCAGCCAAGCTAAGGCTGGGAATTCATAAGTAAGAATAAGTCTCTGTATTTATTTGGGAGCTGGGTAGTGGGCCCCTAAAGAGTGAAAAACAAAACAAAACACAACTACAGTGAGTTTTTGTTTTTATTTGTTTGCTTTTTTAAGACAAGATTTCTTGGTGTAATTTTGGCTGTGCTAGGACTTGTTCTATAGATGAGGTTGACCTCAGACTCAGAGATTTGCCTGCCTCTGCCTCCTGAGTGCTGGAATTAAAGACGTGGACCACCACTACCTGGCCAAAGCTGTAATATTTAGGAGCAAAATACAATACCACTAATGTCAGAAATATGTTAGAGATTTTATTAGAAATTAAATTATGATTTTTCCACTTCTATAGTTTAACTTCATAGCTTTTCGATATGAAATTTAAGGTTCTGATATTTATCTCTATTTTATCTGTACAATCATGTGCCTCGGGATATGTATGTATACCACTGTCTTAGTTAGGGTTACTATTGATGTGATCAAACCTCATGACCAAAGCAACTTGGGGAGGGAAAGGTTTATCTGGCTTATACTTCCACTGTCGTGTTCATCATCAAAGGAAGTCAACAGGACAGGATCCTGGAGGCAGGAACTGATGCAGAGGCCATGGAAGTGTATTGATTACTGGTATGTTCTACATTACCTATTCAATCTGCTTTCTTATAGAAAGTCTTACAGACCACCTGCCCAGGATGACACTACCCACGACGGGCACCTTCCACCCCCCAACACCAGACTATCACTAATTAAGATAATACCTTACAGTTGGATCTTATGGAGGCATTTTCTTGACTGAGGTTCTCTCCTTTCTGATGACTCTAGCTTGTGTCAAGTTGACATACAAGCTAGCCAAGACAGCTTCCTATGTGCAAGTGCTCTTGGAGGACAGAGAGCATCAGATTCCCCGAAACTGGAGTCATAGGTGGTTGTGAGCCTCCCGATGTGGCCGCTGGGAACTGTACCCATATCCTTGTAGTAATAGCAAGTGTCCTCAACCACTGAGTCATCTTCCAGCCTCCACATTTAAGGTTCTAAGAATGTGCCATCTAATATGGTGGGCACTGGTTGTATGTGGCCATTTGAGCCATTCCTACGGAGCCACAGAGCAAAATGGTAGTGCAAAATACATGCCAGACTTTGAAGAGGGAGGAAACAAGTAAAAACATATTGCTTGTCATTTGCATTGATTACATTTGGAAATAGTATGCTCTTATGGGTTAAATAGAATGTCTTATTAAAATCAATTTTAGCTTTATTCTCTAGCTTACTAGAGAATTTCAAATTAAACCTACGGCTTGCTTAAAATCTCTTCTCAATCTAGCCTTTGAGCCTTATTTTCTCCTTGTGTTTGCACATGAATGCACAATATGACCCTTTCCTTTGTCTGAAGATAAGATAAACCCACTTTTCATCCTGCACTGTTCTGCTTCTTGGGCTGCAGCGCTTTATCCACATTATCTCTTGGTCAAGCGCTATTCATCATTTGAGCCCCATGCTCAACTGCTGCTGAAATCCTGCGTTAATCAAGGATCCTTAATAGCTGCAAACTAAGGAAATCACATTAAGAACCTGAACTGAGTAGCCCTTTTTCCCCTGTACCCAAGGCTGGGCGATGGAAACAGCAGCTCCCAAACATTTCCAGTATTCGGCTTTCTGTTTTGTTACGTGTGGTGTAGTCACAAATGGCTGCTTCACCTCCAGCCATTAATCTGCATCTCGCAGAGAGGAGAGGAAGAGACGTGTTTTACAGGATGGGAGATTTGCGTGACCAGAAAACAGTTTTGTAGGAATTTTCCATGAAATTTCACTCGTATCTCATATCCTTGCCTTGGAATCTGTCAAATGATGCCCCATTTTGAAAGAAAATACAATTCTTCTGAGTTTGCTGTTGTTTCATTGCTATTGTTTGTTGATCTCGTTGACTTGGTTTTTTGTTTTGTTTTGTTTTTGTTTTTTTTTTGCCGGATGCACTCCTTTCAGGATGCAACAGTGAGGCCAAGGGATTTCTAAGTCATGCTGTCTACACATCTTTGGCTTCTTTCGGCAGAACTGATTTCCCTGGATGGTGCTCCATACACACTGAGGAGTGTTACTATTTTTACATTTCCTTTCCTAGCTGCAAAGGGACCTGCTCTCTCCTGTAAGCATCATCTCTCCTCTGGGCGAGGAACACAATAGTTTATCACATTTTAGTTTTCTTAATTACCACCATATTCCAGTTGGTCTCTGGGGCCTTTCTCTTTGTCTCGCACAGTGCCTGGAGTCTGAGAGCTTTGTAGAACCTTAATATTTAGATGTGGGGGGAAAAACCCACTGGCTTCTGTATATACAAGGAAAACAGTGACATAAAAACCTCAGCCAAGGTTTAGCTAAATGTCTATAAATCATAGTTATATCCAATATACTGATGTTATTGTCAGTGTTCACAAATGTTGTTATAGATATACTGTGTTATGATCTGGCTTTCATGAACAGACATGATTATACAGAGAACATAATAAAGTAGCCATGTAAGGGATGACTCCCAGTTTTAGTAGAGATTTTTTTTTTAGTGACTCCCTGAATCCTTTCCAGCCAGAATATCACTTCAAATCTTTCACAGAGTTTTATGAATTCTAAATTAATAAATTGGCTAAGCCGGGTGTAAGCTATTCTGGCTAATAGCCTGAGTAGAAGTGGGCTGATCCTCATCTCTCCCGGTCCCTCTTAGATGTGACTAAGGAAGGATGTGGCCTTTTCTGCTGGCTGCAACCATATCAACGAATAGGTGGAGGCCCACAGAGCAAGGCAGAGGGAAAAAAAATGACTCAGGCCTGTGAAATCCTTTGAATACCCTGAGTCAACAATTCTGACATCTTTCTGGATGTACAATTATGCGTGCAAGAGAATCCCAAACTGTATTCTCTTTGTAATAAATTATATATTCGAGGGATGGAGAGGTGGCTTAGCAGTTAAGAGTTCTCACTGCTCTCTATTCTTTTATTGAAAAATTTATATAAAACATATTTTAATCATGTCCCTCCCATCCCCAGTTCCTTCCAGGTCCTTTCTACATCCCTACCCACCCGGGTTTATGTTCTCTCTTTTTTTTCTCTCTCTCTCTTGCTTTTAAAAACAAGCAAAAATAAAATAATAAACACACACTGAAAACTTCCACCAGAAATCATAATAAACAAGCAAAAGACCAATAAGGCAGCAACAACAATAACAACAAAAGCCTGTACAAACAAAATAGGACAAAATGTCTGCAAAAATGCATGGGGCCCTCTCTGAAGTGTGCTTACTATAGCCAGTGAGACTCTGCTGGAGAAAACAGATTTTCCCATTGCTAGCAGATGCTATCAACCGCAGATAGCTTCTTAGTTAGGCATGGGAGCCTGTGTCTACTTTCTCCTCTTAGTGCTGGTACCCCATCGAGCTTGAACTTGTGTAAGACGTGTGTGTTCTGTCACAGTCTTTGTGAGTTCACATGTGCATGTCACGTGGTGTCTGGAGACCATTGTTTCCTTGAAGTCATCCCTCGCCTACAGTCCTTACAGTTTTTCTGCCTCCTCTTCCACATAGATCCCTGTGTCTTCATGGGAGAGCCTTTATGAAGACATCCCATTTAGACTGAGTGCTCCAAGGTCTCTCATTCTCTTACATTGCTCGGTTGTGGTTCTTTATGTTAATTCCCACCTACTCCAAGCAAATGCTTCCCTGATGAGGGCTGAATGAGGCACTAATCAATGGGTATAGCAGTATGTTATTAGGCACCATTTAGTGCTATATTCCTTTAGCAAACTAACAGTACTAGGTTTTCCCCTAGGGCCATGATCTATCTAGTCTCAGGTTCTTGGCCACTTTGGTAATGGTTCCATCTCATAGAGTGAGCCTTAAACCCAATTAGAAATATCTTACAGACAGGCCATGATCGTAGATCACAGGGTTTGTGGCTGAGTCAGTGGTTACCTTTCTCCTCTGGTATCCTTAGTACCATGAATGCTAGCTAGTCAGTGAGGGTGGAGCTTCTAGTTAGGCACTGACTTGACTTCTCAGATGACATATGTAAGAGTTGTCTTCTTCAACAGTGTGTTGCCATCAGTTTGTGGAGAGCAATGCTTGGCAATGGCTTGTGATGTCTGGGGTTTTCCATGGAGTCCATTTGGCCATTGACTCAACAAGATGGAACTCATTCCTGGAGCTGGAAGTTTTACTTGGCGACATAAGATATATAGCTGGGGCATTGTCTCTTATATTATTTGGTGTCTCTATTTGGATTCTTTTCACATATGTATATAATTTAGGAAGCGTCTTCTGAAGTAGGTTTCCATATGGCTCGTCAAGTGATCTCCAGTGTTAGTTGCCACTCTCCATATTCCCTCCCTTGCCCTGTTTCTTCCACTCCTCTCCTTCTGTAATCCTCTATTTTAGTTTGCCCTTTGTCATTCCCCACCAGTGTGGACGACACATCCAAACACAAGAGCCTGGCTTTAAGCATGACATGGTTCTAAAGGCTGGAATTACAAGGCCGTAATAAGATCATGCATTAGCAAGTATTGTTTCTTCTGAGGCCTTACTGTGCTCTGCTGTTGGCTTCCTTCCCACTGTGTCCTCACAGGCCTTCTCCTTGTACGTGCCAGTTTTCAGTCTCCTTGTGTGTCCAAGTTGCCCTTTCTTATAAGGTACTAGCTTGTATTTGAGGATCACTTTAATGGCCTCGTTTAAACGTAAATCACTTATTTAAAGGCCCTGTCACACCCTAAGGTACTAGGGGATTAGGCTTCAGCTAACAAATTCTGGAGGGAAGCAATTACTACACTAATGCTTAAAACTGTTACCACGACTGTAGAGCTCAGATTTTGACCCGCAGTTCCCGATTCCAGCTGTGCTTTCTTTATCAAGATGAAAGGAACATTGACTGTCCTGCAGTCTCAGTGTGGGCTCTAAGAACTTTCAGCAATAATAAAACCAGCATTTAGAAGGAAGTGGAGGTGGAGATTCGTCACCAGCGTAACTGGGAGGTATAGGAACCGGAACATTGCAGTGTGACTCAGCCCTGTGAGTCCAGCTCTGAAGAGGAGGAGCTGTTATTGCATTCATCAAAAAATGGGATGTCTACCGCGTGCTAGTCAGAACGGCTGTCACTGATGAAACAAAGGACAATGAAAGCCAGTGGAGATGTGGGAAAAGAGGAACCCGTATTCACCGAAGGTAGGAGAATAAATTATTAGCGCTATCACGGAAACATGTTTTGATATTTCTCAAAGTCTTAAAATCCCAGCTTCCCTATGACCCAACTATACTATTTCTGGGCGTACACCCAAGGGACTCCACATCTTACACAGAAGTCCTTGAGTAGCCTTGTTTATTGCTGCCTTATTCATAAGAGCAGGGAATCAGAATCAGACAAGACGACCATCAACAGAATGAAAATTACTCAGGGGGTTTGTAAAAGAAGAAATCCAAACAGCTAAAAAAATCTTAAAAAAAAAAAAAAACTGTTAAACATCCTTAGCCATTGGGCAATGCAAACTAAAACTGCTTTGAGAGTTCATCCTACTGTAGTCACAGCGGCCACAAGAATAAATAAACAAATAATCAAAACAAAAGCAATAACAAGTGCTGAGCTGGGTGTGGGGAAAGAGTAATACCTGCTTACTGTTGGTAGGCGTGTAAACTGGTGCAGCCACATGGAACTTCATAGTGCAGAGTCCTCAGAAATACACTCCTGTTACTATTAACTGGGCTCAAACCCATGACTGCCTCAGTCCTGGAGAACCCAGTTCTGTCCTTTTCCCAAATGGACATGGTATAAACAGCCCCCTAAGTTCTCACTCTTATACCTGTAAGTCAGGGCATCTTTCAGCCCTCATCAGAGAAGCTGCTTTCTTCAGTAGATCGCAACTATATCCAGATACTATATCCAGATGGTGGGGTGCTCAGCTCTAAAATGAGATATCTGTATTGTTATGGTAAAAGTAAAATGGCATCATTCTGGAGTGGCTGCAGCAGGCAGGGGGCCATGAGAAGCTGCGGTGGGAAAACCCTGCAGTTCCCTGAGTGGCCCATGGGCAGGGAGTCGCATGGCTGGTGAGAGATAGAGATGTGCCATGTAAAGAAAGGGGGTATTTATTTAGTGGGTTATGGAAGGGGAGAAGGGGGAAAAGCAGAGAGAGGCAGAGGTGGGGGAGGGGAGAAGTGGGGAGAAAGGAATGAGGCAGAAGCTGCCTATTTGGGAAAGAGACAGAAAGGAAGGAACTCAGGCTGGAAGTGGAAGGAAGATCCACTTGCCTCAGCAGATGGGAGGGGGAGGGAATGGGTGAGGCTTGTCTCTTAAAGGGACAGGACAGACAATTACAGTCCCATCTCTTTTTTATAATAAAAAGGCAGAGGTTACACACAACAGGTTAAAGAAATTGGGACAGTGGATTCTCAAGACTGCTTCCTGCTTATTACCACCACAGCTCCTTGTGGCCCGTTGCCAGCTGTGGGGACATGCACCGTTTTATTTTTTACCATAACATATATTACATCCACTCTGTTCCCACCGCTTGGGGATCATCACAGAAGAGGAAAAAAGATTGTAAGAGCTAGCAATACTGGATGTCTGCAATGAAACCGTGTTTGTCGGGCATGACCAGCCATTGCACATATGTTCAAGATTGGAGCAAGACCAAACCAATTGAAAAATCCCTGAATTCAAGGGAAAGAGCTCATAAAGTTTCCCTCTAATTGAGGAGCTGTTGGTAACTGCTGGTTACTGGTGGAGCAGCCTCAGTTTCCTTCAGGGTTGTGATCTGGGAGAGCTCACACTAGCTCTAAAAGATAGTTCACACCTACGGACACACAGGAAGTGCTAAGTGGATTTGGTGGCCTTAGAAACACTGTACATGAAGTTGGGAGGGAGCCATGATGAAAGAAAAATGGGAAGGAGTTGGAGAGAAGGGATTAGAAATAGATTTGATCAAAACATATTATATGTATTATGAAATTCTCAGGCAATAAAGAATATAAAAAACTCATAAGTGTGTGAAAATTAAGGAAAGAACAGTTGTTTTAGCACGCTGTATATTCACATGCTAAAGAATGAAATGAGATTCTTT
>JAQHUG010000039.1:4568126-4604484 GCA_028555095.1 Dicrostonyx torquatus | reverse complement strand
ATCACATTTTCTTTAACCATTCTTTGGTTGAGGGGCATCTAGGTTGTTTCCAGGTTCTGGCTATGACAATGCTGCTATGAACATAGCTGAGCACATGTTCAGCACATAGTTGAGCATTATTTCCCACCAGGAGAAAGATGCTGACATGATCAAGAGGCAGAAGTCTAACATAAAGTCCTCTAGATTCACCCAGTGCCCTTGGACTCATCAGGGATGGAGCTTCCTTTAACTTACCTAAGCTGATATATTTCTCCATTTCCTTCATGTTTTTTTCTTCCATTCTGCATTCCTTCTTTTTATTTAACTTTTTCCTATGTTTTCTCTCCCTTAAGCTCCTTTGGGAAGGGCTTCTCTCATTTGTTACTGAAAAAACACTGACCCCAAACACCTTTTCTTGGTTTCTGTGCTCCACTAGAAAGACTTATGCTAAGCAAGTCTGGACTCTAGAGAGCTTCTGCCCTTAGAGGTTAGACATTTCTCCCCTCCTTACCAGTAAAGGCATTATATTAGACATATTTAATTTCATATTTTATAGGCACTAAGAATTATATTTCAAAAGCAGTTTAAATGATAGACATGGGAAAGCACTTACAATATATGACCTCAATTATTTTCAGCATATAAGAGCTAATCATAAAAAAATACCAGAAGGAAATATATCAAAATATCACAGTAGTTATATATGAATTATAAGATTGTGGATGGTTTATGCGTTATGCCTTCTAACTTTATAAATGGACACAATTATTTCATGATTAGAAAGTAATAAGCATTATTAAGGTAAATACATAAATTATGATGCATTCATCTAAAACATAATTTTGTAGTCATTGAAAATAGTGTTTTAGAAGCATTTTTAGTGACATTGAGAAATGGTAACATTGGAGCTACTGGAAAGGTAATCAAAACTACATTTAACATTAGCTATGTACACATGTCTAGATATATCGGGATGACTAAAGGAGTTATTTTAGAGTGTTAATAAAAGTCACCTGTGATGTGGGAGTGGTCTCCTGTATTTTGTATTACTCTCATTGGTTGAATAAAGACTCTGTCTGGCTTGTAAGATAGGTTAGCCCTTAGGTGGGCGGAGTAGATAGAACGGAAGTTCTGGGAAGAGAGAAGGAAGTGAGTCAGTCACCATGAGGCTCCCGTCACAGATGGATGCAGGTTAGACCTTTCTGGTAAGTCACCACATGGTGACTTACAGACTTTTATAATGGGTTAGTTTATGAGGTGAGGGCTAGCCAAGAAGAGGCTAGAGATAATGGGCCAGGCAGAGTTTAAATGAATATAATTCTCATGTGTTTATTTTGGGCATAAGCAAGCAACCAGCGGCTGAGCGGGCCAGCGGCTGGCGGCTGGGGAACACAACACACACCTCTCCTCTAATTACAACACACCTGTGTTGAGATCATGTCTATCTATCTATCTATCTATCTATCTATCTATCTATCTATCTATCTATAATGCTTATTTTCTAACATTCAAAATCAGGGCTCTTTCATAGTTGTAGCTGTATTTGAGTCTCCAGAGAAACAGAACCAACAGTACACACACACACACACACACACACAGAGAGAGAGAGAGAGAGAGAGAGAGAGAGAGAGAGAGGAAGAGAGAGAGAGATAAATTAATTGTGGAATCATGGTGGCTTAGAAGTCCCTTAGTCTGCTGGCTCCCAGCTGGTTGCTGAGAAAAGCCGGTGGGGTGTAGCTTTAGCCCAAGCTTAAGGGCTTGACAACATGGGGTGCCAATGGCTGAGGCTGTAAAAGCTCCCCAAAGGAGAAAGCATTTGCCCTTCCTCAGTCTTTTTGATCTATTTGAGCCTTCAGCAGATTGGATGATAGCCACCTTCACTTCAGTGTGAACTTTTCTATTCAACCTCCTGATTGTAATGTGGATATCTTCCAGAATCATCTGTAGAGACATACCAAAACATATTTTTTTCCAGCTATTATGGTATGGCATCCCTTAGCTCAAGCAAATCAACTCCCTCCCTCCTGTCTCTGCTGGAGGAAGTTGGACATGCTCCCATTTTCTCAGAACCTGAAATCCCCTCTGTCTTTACCAAAGGTTGAAGCAGATGGAGAAGGTTGTAGTGGATTTAACCATTCATGCTGGGAAGAAATCGAAACCTTTTAAACTTGCACTAGGAGGGTCTTTCTCCAGTGAAGTTCCTCCCCTTTTATCACCCAATTTAGTCTCTCTCTCTCTCTCTCTCTCTCTCTCTCTCTCTCTCTCACTCACTCACACACACACAGATGTTTATTTATGAATAATTAAGGAAGAATTTCTTAGAAAGGGTGGGACTGAGTCTGGAAATGAGGCAAAGGAGAAATATTTACGTGACATATTTTGAATGTAACCATGTGTCTTGCCAGCTGCTACATACACGTTTCCACTTAATCTTTCCCAATTTACCATGAAATGGGTACAGCCTTTTTCTCTGAAGTAGATTGGCAAACATGGAGCCTTGGTTGAAATAACTCCTACAACTTCTTCATGTAACTAAGAAATGCCTTAAGTGAAGTTTGAATTGAGGCGATCTTACTGAAAGGCCTCCGCTGTTAACCAGCTGTGCTAATATATGCCAGGACTCGTTTCGCTTGGTTGGAACTGGTGAAACCCTTGCAAAGGGTTTCACTTCATGCTTACAGCAACCTCAGGAACCCTTGATGGGAAGTGGGGCTCTGGGAAGGTGATCGATTTGCCCAAGACCACACAACTATCATTGTGGTAAGGCTAAACAGACAATTCTTTCTGATTCTAAAGATCTGCAAGCCCGGATAATGAAAACAGCATATGTAGTATATAAAGGTCCCGGAGGGGTGGCTAGAGTCATAATGAAAACATATAGTAACATATGGTAAACATATAGTAACATATAGTAAACATATAATAAACATCTAACAAGGCAGAGGACCTCATCTTCCTCCCAGGCGAAGGGAGATGGTGTCAGGAGATAATGTGCATGAACTCTCATCAAGTGCTATTTATTTCCTGGATACAAATAGCTCAGGCCATTCGCTAGGTGTCTAGCTTTGGTTCCTCAGGAACACTGCGGTTCTGTAATTACATCATCATTTAGAATGTCTCCTGTGGGTTCACTCTCCCAAAACGTCACAGAGGGATTTGCACACAGTGTGCTGTCCTTCCACTTTATATAATGTTCCTTTATCTGAAATTCCCTATGGCTATAGATTTGGGACACTATGAGAGAACCGGCATGCTAAGTAAAATGAGGTTAAATAAATATCACTAAGGAACTTAATCTTATGATTTTTATTCAGTGGGTTGTTCTTAGATGTGGTGGTTGAGTAGAGCCTTAAAATGAAAACTCCTAAAAGATGCATGACAAATTATGACTGGTTTTTGTATTATTGAAGCCATTCCAGTTGAAGCCCATGACCTACTTTATCTTACGCTTTGTTGCCATAGTGCTCGGGCTAAATGTGTAACAAAAGAAAATTGATTTTCAGTATAAATCTCCTTAATTTTTATTGTGCCCCACCGCGCTGCGTGAATGATGCATGTGTGATAAGCCTCACAGTTAGAAGACTCCAGGGGGAGTTTGGAGAGTCTAAGTGTGATAGTTTTAGTCAGTGCTTATTAAGATAATATGTTTTCTGCTGATCGGTGTCATTTTCTTAAAGAAGCAGGGAGCTCCATGAATATCCTTAGGCAGGAAGGAAATGGGATTTTCTGATGACTCCAGATGAGGTTCCCACATCACGTGGCTCACATCAGTCCTAAAAAGGAAACCAGCATTTATCTGGAAAGTCCATGCTTGAAGCTCAGAGACGAACACTTGCCCTTCAAATGCTTCCATGCCTTGTTTAGTTTAAAAAATCAACACCACAGTAAACTGTGCAGTTTAGAAGTCTCCAGACCTTGTTTTAACAATGACCACCACCACCACCACCTTTGTGTATTGAGTAGTACTGAGGCATTCTGAATGATGCAGTAACTACAGGGACCTGGTAAAGACAAGGCCTGATATTTCCTAGCATGTGCTATCCATGATAAGACCTGTTTCTTTCTATTATGGAGACTTTCTCATGACATCTTGGTCCCCACCACCACCATTCGAAAGTCTCCCTCAGTCTCAGCATTTCACAAGGCAGAAATAACCCTGAAACCTGTGGTGTGTGGCCCACAAAGGATTTCCTGTTGATTCTATTGATTTATCCGGTCAGTCTATTTACCTCTGTTTGAGTTGCCTTCTGGAAGGGCGAGCTTTTGAGGTATACTGATGCCATCACTGTTTCTTTTTCTTTATCTGGTGTGATCTGCTCCCTGAGGTTATGTTTCTGGATCTTACAGGTATTTGATCACATTACCTTATTTTCGAGGCGGCAACATATAAGTTGGAGAACTATGTTGAGCATCCATGTAGTCATTTGTATGTGGAACCTGTTTATGCTGTTCATGCTGATGTTTTTCCTATACATGTTTTTTTTTTTTCACTTTGGCAATGAATGGTTTGATTCATTGCAAGTGACAGTGGTTTCTGTTAGGCCTACAGAGAGAATGAGAAAGCCCTGAGGGTTCCAACCCCCTCCCTCCACGAAAGGGGGTGATAGTTTTTATTTTGCCCTTTTTCTCAGTTTGTTTTCCTGCTTCTTTGTCTCTCTCTGAACTGTCTCTTTCTGGGGCATGACTTCTGGATTTACTGAGACCGACAATCCAGCATGGGAGAGCCCAAGCCTGCTCACCTATGGGCTGGGCACAAGTCTCCCTGCCTAAGGATGAACGTTCAGAGGTGCAGTGTGACTTTGATTCTACATGGTAATTAGGGTACAAGAAACTGTCTGGGGCTTCTGGCTCAACACTGGGCTCCTGGCGGGCAGGTAGTGCATGTTCTTAGAGATACCACTGATATACAAGATGCCAGAATTCATCTGTAGTTAACAATGTGTATACTGGAGTAATGGTTCCTGGTTTTGTAGCTTAATCAACCAGTTATAGCTATGGGATCCTAGGAAAGTTCTATGCTTCCTTTCTTCAGCTGGTGAATGCAGATAACAATACATACTTCACAGGACCGCTGTAAAGCTAACGTTAGACCATGCGTGTAAAGGAACTAGCATAGAGGTAGATGTGTAACAAGGACTCAGTAGAGGTTGGTCATTATAATCATCATAATTGAGGTTGATATTTGCTTACTTGCAGTACCTTTCATAGTGTTGCTTCTCAACTAATATTTGCTGAGTAAGTAAGTATATTAACAAATAGATTAATCATAATGCATCAGTCCTTGAAAAACGTAATTTGGCTAAGTAGGTAATTTCCCAGGTGATAAGGGAAAACATTAAACATGAATGTAAGCATTCCATATGCTTTCTAAGGATATTCCATAATGATAATTGCATTTCAAATGGTCTTTCAAAGAGAAGAGCTCCTTCCCCTCTCCTGCCCCAGAGTAGCCCTGGATAACTCATTTGTTGTTCTTTACAAGACTTAGTGAAAAGCCAGTGCTAGATTTCGCTACTGGTTAGGAAACTTGCAGTGTTTCCTAATTAATTAAATGTATTAATTACTAAAGTGACAGACTTTCCTATATGGATTTACCAGTAATGGAGAAATCTACTATTCCTATTGGCAAGAGTAACAAGTATTATTGCTTAACAATGGTCACCACTGTGATAAGTGGAAAGCGATCTGGGAGACATATAAAACCTGAGATCCACATATTAGAGCCAGGCTGGCACAG
The DNA here is from genome assembly GCA_028555095.1 of Dicrostonyx torquatus. Taxonomy (NCBI): domain Eukaryota; kingdom Metazoa; phylum Chordata; class Mammalia; order Rodentia; family Cricetidae; genus Dicrostonyx; species Dicrostonyx torquatus. The sequence continues at coordinate 4,598,768 of JAQHUG010000039.1, read as the reverse complement.
AATCGAGTCCTTTTGGTTCCTTCATGAAGATGAGTCACATGGAAATACAGTCTGCATTACAGCTTTGCTTAGATAGACTCTGTTGGCCTTTTCGCTGGGCATATCTACTGTCCTGTTTGTTCATTGGGCAACAAGTATATGCCAAGTCCTTAGATCATGGTGGTTTTAAAAAAAAAAAAGGAATTCAGGTACCAAAGAACATCATTCCAGCCCTCATGTGGGAGTTCATATCATCTGTCACCTTCATTTTTACCATCAAAAGCTTTCTCTGTAGTAAGCATCAAATGCCTATTACATTTCTCTAATTGACACATGAAAAATTAACCCCCTATATTTTTCTTTTAATGTTTCGCTTCCTCTACTTTTCTCAGTTCCTCCCCATCTCCCATCCTCCAGATTCACTCCCTTTATATCTCTCATAAAAATATAAATAAGCTTCTAAGAGATAATAATAATAATAAGATAAAAGAAAAGCTCACTCATCAGATTTGGACAAAACAAACCAGCAGAAGGAAAAGAGCCCAAGAAAAGTTACACGAAACAGGTAGAGACATAATGACCCACTTATTCACAAGCTTAGGAGACCCATAAAACATTAAACTGAAAGTCATATAACCAAAGGACCTGTAAAAAAGAAAGGAAAAATATTGTTTTTAAAAAAGTAAGATAAAGTTGTTTTTTTTTTAAGCCCTCTTATGACATCATGAGACAAGGAACCTCCAAAGATGCTGTTGAGTGCGTTTCCTATTGGCCATCTACTGCTGGGCATGCAGCCTGCCCTTAAGAGCAGTTTGCTTCCCCAGTGAGATCCATTTTGAGTTTTGTGCAAGGTGATAAGTATGGACTTACTTGAATTCTTCTAATGCAACCACCAGTTTGATCCTAGCACCACTTGCTGAAGTTGCCGGGTTTTTTTTTTCTTCTTAGATCAGGTGTTCATAGGTGTGTAGATTTATGTCTGGGTCTTCAATTTGATTCCATTGATCAGCGTGTCCGTTTTTGTGCTAATTTCATGCTGTGTTTATTACTATAGCTCTGTAGTTCAGTTTGAGGTTGGAGATAATGATGTCTTCTGCAGTTCTTTGATTATTTAGGATTACTTTAGCTACCCTGGCTTTCTTTTTTCATATGAATTTGAAGATTGTCCTTTCAAGACCAGTGAAGAATTGTGTTGAAATTTTAATAGGGATTGTATTAAATCTGTTTGCTTTGGGTACGATAGCAATTTTTCTATATTCTACTGATTCATGATCTTAAAACAGTCTATATTTTATGTTTTCTTGTATACAGATGCACTGTTTCCTCCCATTATTAGGCATTAAACCCAAGGCTCTTTGCATGGTAAAGAGAACTCTACTACTGAGCTACATCCTGGACCTTTATTCTTTTCAGTTTTACAGCATGTTAAAATTTTTTTTTTAGCAGCTAAGTCCTTTTAAATCAGTTTAATTTTCAACATTTTTTTCAGACCTTTTTATTATTTTTAATAGCATGTATGTGGGGGTGTCTCTACATACGTGTGTGTGTGTGTGTGTGTGTGTGTGTGTGTGTGTGTGTGAGATCCTGGATGCCAGAGACATCAGATACTCTTGGAGCTGGAGTTAGAGGCGGTTGTCAGCCTTGCAAATGGGTGCTGGGAACTGTGACAGTTTTATTTAAGACACACAAGTTTAATAAAGGCCAAAATACACACAGATTACAATACCAGAGAGAGAGCTCCTCCGAAGAAGCAGGCAGGTCGGTGATCCGTGCAGAGAGAGCGCTTTCCACGTGGGCCTATCATTTTATACCTCTCTTGGGACCTGGTGGTCCAGCCCCATTAATTAATTACAACTAATTAGGGGGCGGAATAATTAGCTAATGGAGGGGCGTGGCTATAAGCCAAAATGGCCAAGACCACACCCCTTCAGGGAACTAACCTTAGGTCCTCTGTGAGGGCAGAACTTAGGTCCTCCGTGAGGGCAGAACTTAGGTCCTCCGTGAGGGCAGAACTTAGGTCCTCCGTGAGAGCAGAACATCCCCCGAACAGATTTTGTAGCATCTCTTCAGCTTCAATTTTCAGAAATTTTTATTTATATAACATTCTTAAGCTTTTCTATTTTAACTATTATCTTTCTCAGGCATAATTCTTTGTAGCCTCATCATTATTTTCTTCTTTTAAAAACTATTTGGATGATGTGTCTCTTTGTAACATGCCTGCTTTTTGGGGTTTCTGTCCTGCCCACTTCCCACAGTCGGTAAGTCCCAAAGAAAATCACACAGAGAGTCTGCATTAGTTATAAACTGATTGGCCATTAGTTCAGGCTTCATATTAATTAGCTCTTATAACTTATATTAACCCATTATTCTTATCTATGTTAGCCATATGGCTCAGTACCTTTTTCGTCGGGGTAGGTCACATCTTGCTTCTGCAGTGTCTGGACAGGACTGGGGAAAGAGCTTCCTTTTTCCCAGAATACTCCTGTTCTCATTGCCCCGCCTCTAGTTCCTGTCTGGTTGTCCCACCTATACTTTCTGCCTGGTTACTGGCCAATCAGTGTTTATTTAAAACGTAATTGACAGAATACAGAATTGTCCCACACCATCTCTTGATCTTATAGTTTTCTGATTTTTCTTTTTATGCTCTTTTTATTCCTTGCCTTATAGTCAGAAGAAAACACAGTTATAGATATAGGTCTCTGAATTTGTGTTTATGTATTGGTTAGAGATGGAGAGAGGAACAAAAAGAAATGGCTATCAAAGCCTAGCCTTTTAACCCGTGCACAGAAATAAAATGGGTTTACGAAAGCACCCAGATTGGAGAATGAAGAATGTAGGAAAGTTTCTTTTTCTGTCACTAACATGCAATGCAGGGAAAAGCTCTGCAGCATCAGGGGTAGACCCAGAGATTTTTAAAATGAGTACTTGCATTTTGCTCTAAAATATGCTAGGTGGTCCATTTTTAATTTTTTTTTCTTTTGTGGTGAAGTGGGGGAATACTCACTGTTGATAGATGGACTTATATTTCCAGAAAACTCATTCCAGAACCTGTGTAGAGAACAGATTTCAAAAAGGACTGAAGATAAAAATCTCAATGAGGATCATGGCTCTGCAGATCAATTGCTGTTTGGATAAAGCCAAAAGAAAAAAGATAAATACAATCTGCTGTGAGGGAAGCTGAAAGCTGAGGAAACTGAGAGAACTGAAGAGAAGCGTCTGCTGGGACGTGATGTGGTTGTGCATGTCTTTCCAAAGGAAAAGCGATCAGCTGGTCAGCTAAAATGGCACCTGTGCTAATACAGTCATTCTGAGCTTCAGAGGAATCTTGCCAAAGGTTGTCCTCAGTTTTATTTTGAATATTGTCAGAAGCTGCAGTACTCTAAAAAGGTTTCAGGTGAAATAAAAAGAAACAAAATAGTAAAAATTTGTGAAATTATGAGACGGGTCTTGAATATCATCATTTGAAGACCATTTCTTCATCACGAAGAAGTCATGACTATGGTGACTTCCTTAGGTCTAGTTTTTGGGTGAATGGGCTCATGCCCAGGAGACTAGGGCCTGTCTCCCACCTCCAGGTTCTCCATCTGCCATGGGCACCGTGATGTGCACGTCCATGGCTTCTAAGTGTGTGATGAGGGATGTAATTCACCTGCTAGAGTGTTTGTTGAACCTGCAAGAAGTCCTGAGTTCCATTCCCAGGATCTGCTATAAAACCAGGCACATGGGACAAGGAAGCTCTTAGAGACAAAAAGATCAGAAGTTCAAGACCATCTTCCTCTGCATCATGACTTAGAGGCCAACCTGGTTTACATAATAATGAAATAATAGATTTGTACAAGTGTTAGCTGTAACTTCCTTCTACAATGTTCAGTGTTAACCATATGGCCACACGTTTATTGAATTACTGAATGCACATCCTGTGTGCCCTCAAGAGCTTTTTACTTTTGAGTTTCTAAAAACTGAAATAAGAGAGGCTGTCAGGGGCTAAGTGGTTTTGTTAATTAAAATAACAACAACAATAATAATAATGAAATAGAAAAATTTAAAGTATCCTTCAGGCCGTGGAGATGGCTCAGAGAGTAACGGTGCAAACCTGACAATCTCTGGGACCCAGAAAGTGGAAGGAGAGAACTGACTCCCTCAAGCTGTCTTCTGCTCTCCATACTTACACTGTGGCAAGGCCCTCCAATCAATCAATCAACCAACCAACTAACCATTCAATCAAACAATGTATTAAATTTAAAAACAAGAATTAACAAGTACACATGTGAAATTAAGTACCAATAAAGGTCGTTAGTTCAAAGAGTAATGCTTGTGTGCTTGCTCAAATCAGTTAGCCAAGCTTTTCGGAGAATGAAACAGGCCACCTCGGGTCTAGCTTGAGCTGCCATGAGCGCCAAATAGATACACTAAACTACAAATCCCTCCATTCCTTGCGGCGCTCTAGCGGCACGTGCCTTAAGGAATGCGGAAGTCATGTTCTCACGTCCAATCGTGCCTCGAGGCTTGCGTAGCGGCGGCAGGCTGGCCAATCCTGAAGTAGCGTCCCCTGCGGAGTCCCGCCTCCGCGTTGCGCTGACGGGTCGCGGGCGGATACGCGTCTCCGAGGGACACGCGGCTCTCCGTGCCCGTCTGGGTTTCCTGCTACTCATCTCCCCGTCTCCGGTCCTTAGCTCTGCCATGGCTCCTAAAGGCGGCTCCAAGCAGCAGTCCGAGGAGGACCTGCTCCTTCAGGACTTCAGCCGCAACCTGTCGGCCAAGTCGTCGGCGCTCTTCTTTGGGAACGCCTTCATCGTGTCCGCCATCCCCATCTGTGAGCTGCAGGCGGGCGGTGGTGGGGACGTGGCGGGTGCGGTGGGGAGGCCGCGGGGAGGCGGGGGTCGGGAGCGGCGTCCCCGGGAAGTCATTCTTGGCGTGCGTTTGAGTCGGGCGCGGGGTCTGACCCGGGTTCTCTTACCGGTACACGCGTGTGGCCGCCTGTCCGTCCTCACAACCGTTGTTTAGTGCTCCAGATGAGAGACTCCACCGATATCCCTGAATTAGCGTGGCCGGTTGCGAACCTCTCCTCACCCCCAAGCATCCTTTTGATTTGCAGAATGACCGAAGTTGGGCCAGAGGTCAGAGGTCAGCGATCAGTCTTGTGTAGGATTTTAATAATCCTGAGAAAGCACCTCTAGACATCCCGTTCGGATATGAAACTGCAGACCGGGTATGCCAAGGCCGTTTCCAGGCTCAGGCCTTAGAAGTTTCTGTCTCCTGGCTCACACTGCCTCACCCTTGCAGGCCAGTCACATCCTAACGTTATCTTCTTATTTAGGCCTTGTAAAGACTCAGCGTGCAGTGAATGGGCGTGCATCCCCCTGCTTTGCTGGCCCACAAAGCATTATTTTGACTTCAGAGAGCTGCCACATCAGCAAGTAGACCAATGCTTTGGGACGGCAATTTATATCAGATAGTATAAGAGAACCCCATGAATAAAATTTGAATTCTTATTTGTGACTCTTTTTTTTTTTTAATTTCCAGTTTTGTTGCAAGTTATCTGATGAAGAACTCTCTAGACTAGTCTTGCCCCCACAACCCACATTTATGAATGGGAAAGCCTGAACTGAGATTAACTCTGTTTATTGGATTTCTCACTTCTGGTGAAGTACCCCAGTTTGGGTGGGATTTACTAACTCTTTTCCCTGGTTTAGCTGTAACTAATGTGGCAGGCTCGTGTGAGGGGGTAGTGATGCCTGTTCCCTTTTGTCTCGCCGCAGGGTTGTATTGGCGGATCTGGCATATGGATCTGATCCAGTCTGCTGTTCTCTACAGTGTGATGACGTTAGTAAGCACCTACCTAGTAGCCTTTGCGTACAAGAATGTGAAATTTGTCCTCAAGCACAAGTAAGTACGCTTGTCAGGCGTCCCTGTGGTGCGCTGCATGTTTTGTGGTAGAGAGCATGGTGCAGATGCCCCGTAGTTAGAGGCATTAGTTCTACGTGTCTGTTTCTATTTGGGGAAGGAGGGAAATCGATACCTGCAGAATTGGTAACCCCTTGAGCCACCAGACACTCAGTGGAAATAGGTGTCAGAGGGTGGGATTCGAGTCTTTATAAAAGCACCAGTTTGCAATTGCTGTTTTCATCAGAGAAACAAGTCTACCCAATAAATTCATGTTAGAAGAAACTCAGTGGAGTTCTTTCTAGAAATTGTTCTGGGGTGTCCATTTACTAATTTTGGAAGCAACTTTTTGTTTGTTTGTTTGCTTAATTTTATCTATGTGCATTGGTGTGAAGGTGTCAGATCCCCGGAACTGGAGCTGCAGAAGGTTGTGAGCCGCCATGTGGGTGCTGGGAATTGAACCTAAGTCCTCTTAAAGAGCAGCCAGTGCTCTTAACAACTGAGCCATCTCTCCAGCCCCATTGGAAGCAACAGCTAGTGTTGTTGCTCATGCCTGTAATCCCAATACATTCACCAGAGCAGCCTGGGCTACATAATCTCTAGCTCAAATAAACAAATCAATATTACAATCATTCCTAAGTCTGCAGTCTCCTATTTTACTTTAGGAAAGCAGACTATACATGTGTTTGTAACATAAACATTTACTGAAAAAAAAGAAAACTTAGGTTTTCTTCTCTAAAAGCTGTTAAAATAATCTCTGGCCTCTGTGGTCACCAGGCATGTCTTTGGTGCACAGACATATGTGCGGGCAAAATAATAAATAATAATAGTAATAACATTTAAAAGATCTTAGCCAAAAAAAGGCTCTCTAACATTTTCAATGCCAGTTACATTTTTAAATCTCATAAGGGTATTCACTGTAGAAGTTAATATTTCTTGAATTTTAAGATCACATATATTAAAAGACAGATTTTGGTGTTCATTTTGAATGCCCTTCACTGTTTATGTACTTCTTTGGGATGAAATTGTTCTTTTTTACCTGAGTCCTACTCTAGGCTTCTTGAGACTGCTATGTCTTTTGCTTTATATCTCTTAGAATGGTTAATGGTACATTTTAGTTTAATAAATTTCACTGGCTTGCTGGCTTAGTAGACTCCTAAGTAGAATTTCCTTTAGTCATAGTGTTGAGGTAGTAAGTATTGTAGCTGACATAGAAACTATAGATTTAGTTTAGGGCTGGCGAGTTGGCTTAGTAAAAGAACTTATGTATGCATGAGTTCATACGCACGCACACATACACACACACACACACACACACACACACACACACATGCCCATGCAAACCGAGAGAACCAAGTCCCAAAAGTTGTTCTCTGGCCTCTGCGTGCCCATCGCCCCAGTAGTCCTAATGTAAAACAGCTATAGATTTACACGATGTGATGTGTGAGGCTTCTAGATTCAGTGAGAGCATGAATGCTTGTAGGCTATGGTGACAGAGAAGACAGCTCCTGAGTAAATTAGCCTAGATTCTGGTGTTTGCTCTGCTCTTCTTAAATGTGTTGTCTTGAGTTATATAGTTTTCCTGTGTATTTTTACTCTAGAGCTGTAGGATAAAGATTCTTACAGTAACTCAGAAGTGGGAATGAAAGAGATGACAGAAAGGATGATTTTTATGTAATAAAGTCATGTGAGCTTGGGTCTTTGGAATAAAAATGTTTCCTGGAGGGTCCTAAATATCTGACCCCACAACTCATCTATTTTCCTTAGCTTTACCTCCCTTGGGTTATAAAGTTAAAAAGTAACAGTGACCCTTTAAAAACATTTGTACTTTTACCTTTTATGCATGTCAGTTCTAACTTTGTTCTTGTGTGAGATGGAGACGTGGGAATATCAGTTGCAGTCTGTGCTCACCATGCATTGAGGCTTTAGATTCTTTTTGTTTGTTTGTTTTGTTATGTTTTTCTAGACAGGGTTTCACCGTGTAGCTCTGTCTGTCCTGGAATTCGCTTTGTAGACCAGACTGGCCTCGAGAGATCTGTCTGCCTCTGCCTCCAGAATACTGGGATTAAAGGCGTTTGCCACCACTGCCTGACTAGACTCTAGATTCCTGAGGCTCTCGTGGTTGAATGAATGATCTTGGGTGTCCTACTGGAGTCCATCGTATTTCTCCACAGTTTTCCTTGGTGCACTGACCAGAACTAAATACAGTGTGGTCATGGGAGTCTGAGGATCTGAGCACAGTGACCAGACTGCGGTCTGTTCCTGTCCTGCTGCACTGTCGTGTTGAACACCTTCATATGGGAGCACTGTGGGGCTGGTAGGGACCCTGTGGAAGTTTGATGTTGTCATGGCAACTTTCTCTTTTGTGAAAAATACACTACATTGAATAGAAGTGTCTTAGTTTATGGGTGACATATTCTATTTAAATATACCACTTTCTTAATAACCCCACCTGATAAAATTCACCTGTAGATTTTTGTTGTTTGGATCTGTATACATTTTTGAGATGCGATCGCATGTAGCTGAGGCTGGCCTTGAACTCTTGAACCTTATGCTTCCACTTCCCAAGCACTGGGATTATAGGTATTTGCTATCATGTCGAACTGATGAGTATGCTTTTCTCACCCCCCCCTCCCCAATAAGATCTGGAGATTCCGATCTGACTTCTTAATCAAACTTTCTGTCTGTCGCTGTTAACTCAAGCCAATGGCTAATTTAACTAAAAGAGTTATGGTCAGCCTGTAACCTAATTTTTTTTTTTTTTTTAATGAAATTGTCCTTTGGATTGGAGCTATAGCATAACTTTAGGATACTCTAGTTATTTTCTTTCATGTTTTAAATCTAGACATCTGTTCTGTAGTCTCCTTGGAGTTGAATCACATGAGTAATAAAACACCCCCTGCAATCACAAAGATTCTCAGTGAGTTGTGCTAATAGCATTTGACTTTTATATCCATATTAAATACCCTGCTTTGGAAAGTGTTCCTTTTCAAGCAGCAATCAAATCATAACTAAGAAACTATCTCAAGGGTTTCTTGAACTTCTTTTAGGTTTGTACAGTGTAATAAATTTGGAACTTTCTATCAAGTTGATTTTCTTGAAAAGTAAAGTATCATTCAGTCACCAATCTAAAATATGAGTACAGAGTGTTTTGCAGGACTAACTTTCCTCTCTAGAGCATGTAGAAACCTTTTTTTTTCCTGTGTTTTCTTTCAGAGTAGCACAGAAGAGGGAGGACGCCGTTTCCAAAGAAGTGACTCGGAAACTTTCTGAAGCTGATAACAGAAAGATGTCTCGGAAGGAGAAAGACGAAAGGTTCGGTGTGTGTGTGTGCATGCACATGTGTGTGTGTACACTTGTATACCTATGTGTGTGCCCTAGAGGCCCAGGATGGTGTCTGGTATTTCCTCCATCACTCTCCACCATGTTCTTTCTCTGGCTGAACCAGGAGCAGCCCACAAGGGTTGGTGGCCGGCAGGCCCTGGTGAAGCGCCTGTCTTCTCAGGGTTGTGGCTGCAGGGTGCACCGGATGATGGCTGCTGGGTTCTGAACTGTGCTCATCATGACTGCTCTGCAAGCGATTGTTAGTCTGTCTCTCCACCCCCTCGGCTCCTTATTTAAAGTGTTATAACGCTTTGGAAAAAATAAGTTTTTGAGTTCTCATTAAAGATGATAGATGTTGGAATTGTGTAAGTAGTAGTAACGGTGATAGTACTAGCTGACATTTTTTGAGTTTTTGTTACCACTAGAACGTTTTCTTTGTGCAGCTGATTTGTTCGAAGAGTTAGGTGCACATCTGCACATGAGTCCCGCATTTCTGGCTCCAGAGTCATTACTGAAGGGGGAGAGAAAGATGTTAAGAGCTAGAGGAACAGGAACTCTGCTGTGAGATTGTGGTCGTTGGAAATGTCAGGAAGCTACACGCATGGACTCTGACTGAGGAAGAAGACATCGATAGACAGTGATGTGGAAGGGAAAGCTCATGAGGCCCCAACCCTACAGAGAACTACAGGCAGTTAAGAATGCTGAGGAGGGAATTAGTCTCCTCCAGGGAGGAGCACACCAACTGGTTATCTAATGCCAATGTCAGCTCTGAAAACACATGTATACAAGTAACAGACTCCGTTTCACGCCCAAGGAAAGTAAGGTCCAGAAAGCTTAGTGTTTGGCTGTTGAGTACCAGTAACTGTTCTGCCGGAATTTAGGAAGCAACAGAACTTCCTTGTATGTCCTTGCATTATTAACATTTTCAGCAGTTGTGACCCCACATTCCCTAGAGGTGTCCATGGCATATATGGACACTGAGTGCAGTGACTAGGGAAAAAAAGTACTGGGATTGAACTCAATTGCCCGAGTTTGGTTTGGTATGTTTGTTAACCCCCCCCCCCGTTTTTTTTTCCTTTTCGGCCAACTTCTCAGAAAACATCTTAAATAATCCATCAGTATGAAGTGCCTAAACCCCAAACTGATCAAGTAAATTAATACGTAAGAGTTACCAGATATTAATTGTTACCAGTATAGTTGTTTTCATAGACCTAAAACTTTAGCGAGGTGCTTTGTGGGACAAGACTTTCCTCCAGAAAGACTTTGTGTGGGCCTTGCAGAGTAATATAATTTTAATAAGAGTGAAAACTCTTTAAAAGGAATAAAAGGTGTTTAAACAGCAACCTTGGAATTAGCTTCATCATTTGAGCAGTGTACTTACTTTTGGGTCCCCAAGTATTCAGGAAGTGCGTTAGGTCACAGTGTTTTCACTCTGCTGGGAAGCCGCATGGTATGCAAACCCTGTGCAAAAGAAGTCTCCTGGCACCACCTGTGGAAGGTCTTTATCAAGTAGACCTAATTTAAAGAACTCCGAGTGACTTAATGAACATTGCTTCTGGGGTGGTTTGGAAAGGCACCAAACATGAACGAAATGATTATCTTTGTAGGGAGCAGTCATGAGGTTTGGCTGCATAGCTCTTTGGTTGCATAATTTTGAGTAGAAGTTAGAGAGTCTGTAACCCTAAAGCTCCCTTCTCCTAAATTATGTAGGACAGTATTTGTTAAAGTTGGGGACATGTCATAGTTAACCAAATTTCACAGGAATTGACCCAGCTATCAAGGTTCTGGAGGTGGTCGTATTGGAAATGGCAAACAGGTCTCACCTGTCCACTGCGGACTTACCTGCTGTGCTCTGTGTATTGGTTTTTGACCCTGGGATGTCTCAGAATGTGCCTCGTTCGGGTAGTCATTAGCAGTGAGTCAGAATGGGAACTGGAAGTGAAACTTCTTAGCTGTTCAGAGGTGTGTCAGGTGCAGATTATTTCTCTTGTCACCGTAAACATTAGTGCTGTTAGTATTTCTTTCCCAGAAATGGTTTACCCCAGTGTAGACTCGATTGCTCTGGATAACAGATGAGAGGTTCACTAAGATGGTAAGTTGCTCTTGGAGGATAAGCTCCTTCCAAGAGGTTTGGTGTAAGAAAAGGTGCAGCATCTGTGTCTCTCTCCGGGCTCCATTTATAGTTGTTTAGGCGTGTATCTGTTGTGCCGCTCGCCCCAGGGTGGAAATAAGCAGTAAGTTAGAGATTCAACAGGGGTTTTTGTTTGGAGGTGTGGTTGTTACTTCCTGATTTCATGAATCTCTTTTGTCTGTATTATCTCCTTGTTGCTGTTTGGTCTTTCCTTTTCTCCTTTCTTAGTAAACTGTTACTGAAGAATGATTCCTTGGGAGGTATTCTCCCAAGCTAATTTTTTCTTTTTTTTCTTTTTTTATTACTTTATTCTATTTTTCGAGAGTCAGGTTTCTCTGTAGCTTTGGAGCCTGTCCTGGAACTAGCTCTTTTTTTTTTATTTTTGGGTTTTTCGAGACAGGGTTTCTCTGTGGCTTTGGAGCCTGCACTGGAACTAGCTCTTGTAGACCAGGCTGGTCTCAGGCTCACAAAGATCCGCCTGCCTCTGCCTCCCGAGTGCTGGGATTAAAGGCGTGCGCCACCACCGCCCGGCTGGAACTAGCTCTTGTAGACTAGGCTGGCCCCAAACTCACAGAGATCTGCCTGCCTCTGCCTCTGTTGGGATTAAAGGCGTGTGCCACCACTGCCTGGCTCCAAGCTAATTTTTTCTACCAGTGAAACCTTGGTAGGCCCATTGGTAATGATACATTAGGATTTTTAAAATATTTCAAAATAACCAGTATGTGGGTGGACCAGAAGACATTTGGATGGTCCTAACTTGTATACCTTGTGTAACATGGGACCTAGGGTAGCCCCGTGGTCAGACTTTTATTTTGGTTGTTTTGGAGGTGATTCTGTTTGAGGTCATGATAGGAAGAGAGTTAGGGAGACCTGCTCAGATGTCACTGGGGATGATTTAATCAGCAGAGTAAAAGCATGCCGTAGCTCACTGGGTCTCATGCCAGAGTTTAAAATAGCTGTGTTGATTCTGAGTATATTTGAGCATTCAGGTACATTGGGCCTGTGCGCCTTCCTGTGCTTGATTTCCTTGAACAGTGTTAGGAGTGGTAAAATGTATTTCCTCCAGTTTAGATTGACATTTACTTTTCTTTGAACTCAGAATGGTTTTAGTTGTTGGCTACACTTTAATGTAATATTCTTCCTGTTTCCCAAAGTAGAGTAAGTTTATTAAGTTGTAGTGTTTGTAAAAATCAAGGAAATAAAGCGTTAGTGCTATTAGAGACTACAGATTCCGCATGGTGAAGATGGGTGATAATGCCCTCATTTTAACTCGTACAGCCAAGCTTCTTCAGTTTGGACAGAGCACATGATGTGTAGAAGTGTTGGTTAGTAGTCCCTGGGGGGATGAGTGGGAGAGCTCTGTGTCATTTGATCAGATGGATGGCTTCCGGGGAGGACAGAGCGGCTACAGTTGCAGTTTTTAATCTTTTGATGATAACGTCACAGTGACGCTGCATTTCATTTTTACCAGGTATAATAATTTGTACCTACAGACAAATGTTTCAGAAAGCGGTAATTACCATACTGTGTGTGGTGGATTCCCAGGGTTTGTTATTGTTGTTTCTGTGCAAATCTCAGCTCACCCAGTTAATTTCCTCACGCATTGAACAACTTCATTTCATATCCCATCAGTGGATCACAGTTTACTCTTTAAAAAAATGACTTTGCAAAGTTAATTAGCCAGGTAGAATAAAATCTGCCTTAATCAAAAACATTCTGAAATATTCTCTTGGCTAAATCAGCCAAGGAGGGATGAAAGGTAGATAAATATGGGAGCAATTGAAACAGATTTAAAAGTAAAAATTTTATAGAAGTTAGAAATATTGCTCTAAAAATCATGTTGATTCCTCTTTCACATTTAGGAAAGACTGCCGAAGATAGACCTGGTGAGATTGTGGCTGGCTTTGTTCTTGACGTTATCCCTTTAAGATGCGAAACTAAAGGCTGAAGCCCTTAGAGATCCTTAAGCTAGGATGCAGCCAGAGAAGCCCGTGCAATACCGACTGTTGAGACTAAGTGCAGACTTAACCAAGGGTCTCAACCCTTTGACCTGTGACGACATTATCTAACATTTGTGTTAGGCCACATCCATGGCAGGCCTGAGAAATGTGTGGCTGGTCCACAGGCTTTAGGGTGGGTACTCCCTTTCTGGGACTTTCAAACAAAGACACCTATTTTAGATGCTTATAAAATCTTGCCAGTTGCTGTAGCGTTGACGGTTTGGGAAAATGGTAACACGCCCAGTAAGTGCTATTATCAACAAAGAAAACAGAATTCAGTGGAAGAAAGGAGATAATTTGCTCTAAATTTAATACTGCAAATGCATTCTCACCCTTGAAAGCAAGGAAAAGTTTGTCTTGTAATAAATGAGAGCCACTTGGTATTTAAAGTTTTTGGTCGCATTTATAAACTTGTTTGACCTGTTTCTGCATCTATAGAATCTTGTGGAAGAAGAATGAAGTTGCCGATTACGAAGCCACAACATTTTCCATCTTCTACAACAACACTCTGTTCCTGGTTCTGGTCATTGTTGCTTCCTTCTTCATACTGAAGAACTTCAACCCCACAGTGTATCCTTTTAAAAGTTCGCAGAACCCTATAAATAGTAGTTTGCTTTATTTTTAAGCCGTCTGGTATGTTAGTGGAAACAAAAACTTGTCAGTTATTAGTATAACTTTAGGCAGGTGTCTGTGGACTTAGAACTAAAAGTTTCTGGCTTGACTTAGTGTTGTTTTTTTTTAGTCTGTAAGTTAGTTTTATGGTAAGTAGCAAGTATGATAGAGCAGTTGTATATTGTGTGTGTGACTTTGTCTACTTACCTAAAAGGAATCAGAGTCAAGAAGTAGACTGTCTTCACTAGTTCCATTGTGCGTATCTGCTGGCTTTGGGGGTTAGGTGAATGGCCAGGGGAGTTACAAATGGCAGTTGCATTTTATATACGGAATATTCAGGATGCTTTCAAAGTGAGCTTTGGTCAAGAGTCATTTGTCTTTTATTAAAGGGATTTTTTTTTATTATTATTAAAGGTGTTATCCAGGAAAATGTAGCCAGACTTTTAACAATCAGAGGTTGTGGTGTAATAAAACATCAGCCACCTTCCAACTCATATCTTTTGGGAATACCAGTGAGCCTTGCCAGAATGGCTTCAAAGAGCTGCAAACAGCATAAACTTTGTGAACCTCCTCTCCTTACAGGCCACTGTAGCAGACTCTGACATGAGAATTGGTCTCCTTTACTGTTTGGTGTCTGATGTTCTTGGCCAGTTCTTCTCATGAGGGCTTCAGTGGAACCAAGATGTGTTCTTTGTAATTGTTACTTCTAGTTTGACTCAAGTGTCTTTTTCAGTAAAAATACATTGCTTGTATCTGTTCATGCTTTATAGCCTTCCATATTGCAAATTGTGTCAATAAGGAAAAGCTCTTTTATTGTTGAAAACTAATTTGGAGGTCTCTCTTTTTCCTTAACCTTATTTCTGCAGGAACTACATTTTGTCCATAAGCGCTTCGTCTGGACTCATCGCCCTCCTCTCTACTGGCTCCAAGTAGACCCTGTAGCTTGGCCCCCTGCCGTTGTATCTATGGGTGGCCTATGGTGTGTGGAAAAGTATCAGGGTGGCCAGGTTGGGAGACACACAAGATATTTTTATAGTCTGGAGTTTGAAGGTTTAAAAATGCAATAGAATGTAATTTAGTGTTTGTTTATTGGTTCTTTTTGACAGATTGTTGAAATTAAATGAATTGAAAGGGAAACTCAGAGTACCAGGACATTTATTAAAAGGCAAGAAGTCTTGCAATGTGCTGTAATCACAAGAAAAGAAAATAACTTGTTTCCTACAACTGTCAGGGGTCATGGTAACCTGGACTGAGCTGTTATTATTTATAATAGGAGGAAGAAGCTAATAGCTGGTTCTCTGTGTTCCAAGCACAATATTACAACTTTTGACTGTAAATCTCAGAGTGAATCCTCTTCCCAAGGGATTAAACAGAAGTCTCCGAGTTTGTAATTTTTAATAACTCAAACACATGGCCTCTCCACTTCGACAGAGAGAATCTTAGAGCTTTTTTTTTTTTTTTTAAAGGCAGCCATGGTAGTAACCTAAAAATAGTACTCGGCTATGAGTGCTGGCCTGTGAAGCTAAAGCACACACTGTTGAGCAGTATGGCTTTGGCCCTGGGCGGCCAGGGCGGTCAGCTTGACCCTGCCTGACTGGTTTGATGTGTGAAGTCACTGGAATCATTGTTTTCTGTGAGCAGGCTCTCAGCACCACAGGCAGAATCGTAAGCGAGAAAGCACTTCTTTTCTCATTATTGACACTTGAGAGACCAAAAGACTTTTTTGTGAACTTAGCCCTGGAATGCAGTGACCTCTCCAAGGAATTTACAGTGGTTTCAAAGGATTGTCAACATTTTCCTATGAGGACTTTAATAAATTTGTCCCCTTTTGCCCAGGGTTCCTGTCAATTATGAGCAAACTCTGATCACAGGTATGGGGGTCTAGCTAAGAGCAGCCTCACATCGTGTCCCCCTACCCTACAACATGTGCAGATTACATATTCCATGATTTCCAGATTTGCATAACTTTACAGTTAGGGTCATTGACTTCATATTTCTATTTACTGTTCACCACACCTGGGCACTTCCTATAAATGGCATCTCAAAGGGAAATATTCCTAATCTTTAGTTTCTACCTGTAAACTTAAGAGGAACATACGATACTATTTGTAGCTTTAAAGATATATTTACCAAGAGTTGAGCTATTTTTGTGCTGGTAGATGGAAGTTTCAGTAGTCTGCATTAAGAACTTAGGAAGCCTGGAGGAGTGTCTTTATATAGTCATTTTACTTCTCATTGTATTGAAAATTGATTTATCATGCTTCTGGCCGTGTTCAGTTCTTTGATGTGGTGCATTGTTATCTGAGTGCCATCACCAGGTCATGTAGAACGAATAGGAGATGAGAAGAGATTCAGTGCAGAGTGCATTTAGGTAGCACACACGAGGTGGGGTATTTTGGTCTTCTGTTTTGGCTGGTAACAGTTTGTGTGCAGGGTGTTTATCTAATAAAAATATTGGGTGCAACATCAAGCTCCTTCTAAGGGACTACTGCAAGCATGCCACTGGGTGGCAGTGCCTTTGTAGATGGGAGGAAAGTCACCACCATTAGTTGACAATATTGTTAGCAGCTCAGGAGTGGTGAAACAGAGGTGCTAACCTCAAATTTTTAGTTCTCTTTAATTAGTAACTAAATTAGAATTTGTTGGGAGAGTAATTGTGCAGTTTTTTTCTGTCTTGAATGTTTCCTACAGCTGTCTTTGCTTTTAACTCTCAAAATGTCCTCTGTCTCTGCGCCCCCAGATAAATTTCTGTGTACAAAGTCAAAGCCAGATCATCAGCTCACTTAAAGGATTTAATGTCTGAGTCCTTCACACTTAGAAATGTGGGCCCTGTTCCTTAGTCTGTTCTCCATAGTCGAATGTGGCAAATAGAATTATGAAGTGCTGAGTTAGACACAGACAGTAAAATCCTATGGCAGAGTTTCTGTTTTAAAAGGACCCCCTACAAACACCAGTAAACCAGGGTACTCAAAAGTGCTTGTGGTTTTTGGTTTTTTTTTCCGTATCTGTGATAGGTAGAATCTTAGTGTTAAGCATTTTCATTTCTTAATTTACTCATTGCTTAATAGATGTCTTGTTTCTAAATTTACAACTTATACTATTTGGTATATTGTTTGAACTTGGGAAGAATACTTTGAAACAGGATTTGAAGTTAATTGGAATAATGGAAGTTGAATTTATATGCAACATTCTTAGAAAAAGACTTGTTTTTAACAAGTATGATTAAACTGTTTTTAAAAATGTGTTTTTTCTGCAGTTCTTTATGTGAACCATGTGAGTGTCTTTATTACATGTTTTATATTAACCGTCCTTCCTACAGATGTAAATGAACGGTTGAAGTTAGTGCTCGCTTGTCTGAGGTAGTGACAGGTAAAGAACAGTCGGGTCCCTGCCGTGCTGTGTTGCTGATGTGTGCCTGCTGCACTCTCCTGTTAACGTGACTTTTTTGCCTACCAGGTATTGCAGTTTCTGGGGACACTAAGGGAGGATTTGTATGTATGTACACACGTGCACATATGGAGAATTCCAGCATATTTCTTGGGGTCTGTACAAGTTTATTTCCCATCTTCTTTAGAGTCTCAAACAAGGTAGTTCTTAAGAGTTTGGGGGGGGGGGTCTTTAATTAATTTTTTAAAATTTTTTTGTCTGTGTGTGTGCATGCATGGATTATTGTATGAACACCACACATGTATTGAAAAGGAAAGAAAAGCTTGTGCAGAAATTTTCGAAGTTGTCTTCTAAGTGCAGTCTAAGCTGGCCAGACAGGTAAGGTCCTCTTGCCTCAGTTCGAGTGCTTTGATTACAGGTGTGTGTGCGCTGCACCCAAGGCTTGTAGTGCAGATTTGTTTGTTTCTGTGTTTTGTGGGAATGGGGATGGTTGAGAGTCTGATGCAGCTCAAGCTGAACTCTGGATCCTTCTGACTCTGTACCACCCTTCCTCGCTTCAGCCTGTTTTGGTCACTGTGACTTCAGTTAAGCATTCAGTGCATTGTAGCTGTCGGTTTAATTCATTTAGATGATTATTTATTTCGTGGTGACATTGTATTTTATATACAAGAGAATGTATGTGTCTTAAGCCTTATAATGAAAGACCCAAAAGATCTATTATGGGATTGCACAGACGTCTTTATTACTGTAAGCAAATGAATTGATTTTCCTTTAGATAGCACTCCACTCACTTACACATACAGTAGTTCAGCGGATTAAATTTACAATGAATAGCTGGAAAGTTAGTCTCCATCATTAGTCACATAATGGGCGGACTCCCAAATTGCCTATTAGACTCTAGGTAATAACAATCGTGTATTTGTTGGTATCCTTCCCTGTTAGTTTAAGATATAGGACTTAGCCATGTGATAAATACCTGAAAATGGTTTTAAGTTCATATATTTTTTTTGTGTGTGTGTAGATCCAAAGTGATGGAGAAGTAGAATTTTGTCCATCGGCACATGGACAAATAGAGTTAGAAAATGATCTCACTTTTACAGAGAAGAAAGAAAAGCACATCTTGCGATTTGTCCTTATTTGCAGGTATCCATACCGTGTAGTCTTAAAAAGTTTTTCTCAGCTGGGCTGCAGTGAGGCGAAGTAGTAGAGTGGACGGGGTGTATCTCAGATTCTGAGCACAAAGCTGAGCCCCTTATTTCATGCAGAGAGCTCTCATGCATACAGTGTAGTGTGTGATTAGAATCAGGAGCTTTTTGAATATTTTGCTTTTTCTCTGGGCAAATTAATTCATCCAGCATATGCTGAGGAGTGACGGCATTTTTTTACATTGCTTATGCTTTGCTTTTCATGCTAATAACTCCTCAGAAAATCAGGTTGTATATTGTAATGTCCCAGTGGTGAACTGGACACTTGCCTTTCTCGGTATTTATAGGTTTAATTAAAAAACTGAGCATGTGTGTATTTTTAAATCTCAGATACTTAAATTTGCACAAGTTGTGCCTATAAGCGCTTGAAAGTATATGCAGGCTTTAATAAAATGTAAAAAGTGAACACAATATTCAAAGCTGTTTCCATAGCGTTGTAACCCTTTTATAAATTAGCTATTGTGTATCTAGTAAAGATCGGGGTATTCATACTGATATACCTCTGTGTAAATAGACATGTTAGAATCCTGCAGGTACCCCAGATAAACTCTACAATGCCAAGCAGCAACAAGTAACTTCAACGATGGTGAAAGCAAGTCCCTAGAAACTTTAGAGTGACAGGTGACTTAAAACTTACTAATGTGAATATGAAACACGAAAAAAATAAGTAAATTAGTTCTGTTTATTCTCCCAAGCAAGACTAAAGAGTGAGGATATCCTGTTTCCTGTGTAGCCCACATACTCTTCTGTTCTGTCATTTTTGCTCTTTTGAAAAAAAAATAGGTATGTACAGCCTTCTTTAAGTTACGAATGTCTGAAGATAATAGCTTCCACTATTCCAATCTTCCTTCCATTGCAGAAGCATGAGGTGCATAGAGCAATGCAAGGATCGGGGACCAGTTCAAGATAAGAAAATAGAATGGATTTTCTGGGCTGTGAATTTTCATGTGTTCAGAATTCAGGGTGCACAGTGGTAGCAACAGCAGAAACCTCAGAGAATCCTGGGACACCAGAGGTTGAGCAGCAAGCTGCTAAGTGACTGAAAAGTGTCTAGTAAGGTCGTTCTGCACTGCCTACCCACCATGATTTTACCCATGCAGTTTCTGTGGCTCATGCATTGCCTTAGGATCTGTAGTCCTTTTTGCTGTAGGGCTTGTTGCGCAGTATGTTGTCAATCTCATTTACCACATGTGATGTCATCTTAGGGAGGACCTGAGGAGGAGAAACCCCAAGGACGGTGTTAGTATTGAGCATTTGTCTAGAGTAGTCGACATTAAGTAGTCATTTATACTTGCTTTATGTTTGCAAGCCATAGCTGAAATGAAGCCCCACCCTCATTGCTCGCACTGGACAGAGCTACAGAGCTTCAAGCCAGGGATTGTGTTTGTTGACTAAAGAAATGAGAACATGAGTGAAGTCTCATAGAGCTCTCTATACAGTGGAAATTCCATGTAGTAATCTACATTAGTTTAATTTTTTAGTCGGTAATCCAGCTGTCTTAAAATAGTATAATTAATACATTTTCATTCCATTGTATCCAGCTAACATATTTTACTTAATATGTGTATCATTTTAATGTGAAATCAGTATAGAAAATTAAGGTACTTTGGGGGTATTACTAAGTCCTTCAAATCCTGTTTAAGTATACACACACACATCTATAAACTCACATGTGCACACACATATTTGGAAAGGCCATCACCATCAGTCATGTACTCAGCCGTATTTGCTAGAAGCTGTGACAGTGGATAGCATTGATCTAGGGCAGAATAGAGTTCCAGCTATTGACTTAGAACTGTTGAAGGATGTTTGCATCTTCGTGGACTTCCCAGATTAGATGGAAGGCGTGGAATTGAGTAGTGAACTGGAGTGATACACAGATAGACTAGTGAGGTGGTAAGGATGAGGGAGAAGAAGCTGGAACGTGTAGGGAGCTTGAATGCCACTGGTGGCTTCATCCTGTGGGTTGGGGAACTCTAAGCCAGTGTGGCCGCCATGTAATACAGTTCCTCATGTTGTAGTGACCCCAACCATCAAATTTTTTTCTGTTGCTACTTCGTAACTATAATTTTGCTACTGTTAGGAATTGTAAACATTTGATAGGAGACCCCTGTGAAAAAGCTGAACCTCCAAACGGATCGAGACCCACAGATTGAGAACCACTGTTCTAAGGACTTGGTTCCATTAGATACCTGGGGGAAACTGGAAGAATGAGTTGGAGGAGGGTGAAAGGGATCAGGCGTTACAACACAGTCTTAAGGGACAGTACTAGTGATGGTGGGGAGCGGGGAGTCTGGGGAGTCGCTGTGGAGCAGGATGTGTTGTGTGCATATGGGCTTCCTGTAGAGCTGACATGCATGTAGGCCGCTGCTCACTCTCTGAAATAGCTTGACCCTGTGTAGAGGCTGGGCAAGATGCAATTAGGATGACCAGTTCTGAGGTTTGGGCCTCACCCTTTGCTACAGTCCTGCTGGCCGAGGTGACCTTGTCTCTACTCCAGGGCTATCCTTAGCAGCCTAGGGGCTTGGCACAAGAGCATAGCTCCTCCGCCTGGGAAACTTGTGGTTCTGGTTATGGCTTTTCTACCTGAAGCTAAGGAGTTTTGTTTTCCTGCTAGCTAGCTCTGGAGTCTCAGGTTCTAAGTAGCTAATGTTACTTGGAGACTTGACAATGAGACTGGAGATCATAAACTGAATCTAGTGGAAGAAAAATCCAGCGGGCTAGCCATGTGAGACAAAAACAAACAAACAAAATACATAGAAGCTAGGAACAGTGAAGACATTACTTGAATAAGACCTGGAGATGTGTGTAGTGTTGAAAGTTGAGTGTTTTCTAGAGGAGCCATACTTTCAGAATTTCATGTGAAACACTGTGGGTACTTTATAACATTTTAAGCTATTATGCAGATTTAATGAGATTAAACCAGTTGTACAACTTCTAAACTGTTGTGCAGATTTAATGAGATTGCACCAGTTGTTCAGCCTTATTGTTACACTGCCTGGAAGACTAGGCGGTTTACAGGGAAGTTTGGCTCCTGCTGCTGGGACTGGGTGTCGTCAAGGAGGCCCTCCAGGACTGAGTTCTTTGAGGATGATGGGGGTTTTGTGGGTGGACCACTATTAACTGGGGTGTATGTGGGGGTCGGGTTTCTGGTGACTGGAGATTAAAATCCCAGGGAGAGGGTGTGTGTGTGTGTGTGTGTGTGTGTGTGTGTGTAAGAATGTGTACACATCTGTGTTGTAGGCATATTCTGTTATGCAGTACAGCTACTACTTTTCCAGTCCTCTTGGAATTTTCCTTTCCTTATGGCGGCCAGCACATTTTCTGTGCCTTTGCAGCCAGTCCCGTCGTCAGTGTTTGGCTTCCACAGCTATCATTTAGTCCACTTTTCAGCACATCCAGGGCTTCCATTACATCACGTCTAGACTCTTCTGTGCTGGTGCTCAGGGTGAAGGAGAAGGGAGTTTGGTAAACCCTTGTGTTAGCAATGAGCCTGCCTGGGTATCATTCCTTTCCTTTGCTTTTTGGGAGTGAAAGTACCCTCTCCCTCACTGCCCAGTGGGCTCCTCCAGCTCAGATCTAGGGCTGCGTCTTCATGCCTGCCCCTGGCTGTGACTGCCCCTGGGATTGGAGATCATAGTGTTAGCATGATAGGAATCCTGCATTTCTCTTCCTGCCAAGATTTTTATCTGTCCTTCCCAAATCTGCAAATTCACCCACTCCACTTCCATTGCTTAGGTGATGACCACATTCTGCTTTCCTTGGGGACAGCCTCAGGAATCTGGACATTCACACAGAAGCCCGTCTGCTCTCTTTAAATCCTGTAAAGGATTCCATACCTATAAGCTATTTTCTCTCCCAACCTAGGTCCCTTACATTGCTCTATCTGTTCCTTGAATATACTCCTGGGTTTCTCTCGTGCTGTGGGAAGGCATGGAAATCAATCCAAAGACTCAGAATAAACATCCTATAGGGGGGCTTTTGCTATGTCAAGCAGGCCTACTTGTTTCTCAGTTGCTCTTTGGAACCACATTCTGTTTGCTTAGTAGCCTTTACATAATCTGAAATATTGTACATTTTTGTCAGTCTCGTAGTATGTATGTAAGCTTGTGGAAGACTGGACATATTTTGTATCCTGTGGTTTTGTCAGTACCTCTTACATAGTTAGTTCTCAGAGTCCAGCTTTAAAGTGTAGATTTCTTAATTTCTTCTTTCTTAGCCCACCAGCAGTTTGAGGGCAGGATCTCATCCGTACTCATTACAGTAACCCAACTGGCTAGGTGCCGGATGGAATAAGTATCCGATCTATGAGTGGAATTGAAACCACTGAGTCAAATTTCAGTTCTTTTGGGTACAAACTGTGCCCCTACCCCATCATCTTTGTGTAACTGTATCTTTTGCTAGTGCATAACTGAAAATGAAAGGAGATGGTGTGGCTCATTAGAGGGGGCATTCCCGGTGCAGGCAGGGTCAGACCTCACAGAATCTAGAAACTGGCTGGGCAGTGTTTAGAAACAGGCAGAGAGGGTTACCCCACTGCCTGGTCCTGAGAAAGGTGGTGGCTAGGCACGCAATTAGTACCATATAGTCTCCAGCACATCCTGGTCTGTTTCTAAAACAGGGTTTTAAATACTCTCGTCTCTACCCTCCTTTTGGGAGAGGTGGCAGGGCTTGTCTTAGGAATACATGGACAGAGGCGAAGTCATGACATTGTATTCCCCCGTGAGCAGAAGGGAAACACTTTGCTTGTTTCAGCAGGCTGTGGCTAAGTAGTGGATAGGCTCAGCCTTGGTGTCAGCAAAGTGGAGGGGGCAGGCTCAGGACTGAGCCTTGTTCGGTGGTGAAGAAGGACCCATCCCGTCAGGCCACTAACCCCACCCTTTCCTTAGATGCCCTGGGCATATTCCCTGCATATTCCCCAGGTGCTGCTGCAACCTCAATCCAGTACCTGGCCTTCAGGCCATCCCTTGGGGGGCAGATGGGCCTCCTGGATTCTCTTCTAGGGGGACGCAATCTGAAAATTCCAAACAGGAATTTATTCCCCAGTTACTACTGGAGTAATAACTAGGGCCACATAGTAGGAAGTGGGAAATCAGTGGAGAAGAGAGCCAGAGGTCTCTGATCTTTGGCCTTCCAGTCCAGCAAAGGGGACAAGCAGTTTTCACACATCTAATCCTAACTGATATGATGAGTGGGCATCACAGGATGCTGTCAGCTGACCGGAAAGGAGTAAGTCGATACAGTAGGCTGGCAGGAGTTTGTGACAGGAACAAATGAATGGATGATGTGTGCATATCGTCTTAGAAGCATTACATACTCAAGCAGGCAGCTAAACATGCTTCCGCTGCTAGACCTTGGAAGTCATTTGCTGGGTTTGACATTGGAATGCACTGTGGAATCTAAGAAACGTGTTAAATGCCAGAGGACAGCCCTAGATCCCATGTACTGTGTAAGAGCACTGTTGCTGCTTACAGCTTCCTGCCCCCCAATACCTTGTCCAGGACACTGCCTGGGGACACACTGTAGCGTCCCTGGAGTTTGCTGGAAAGGGCTGCAATACTTGCCTGAATGGCACCGAGGTTTTCAATGAGTTGCTCGGGAGTGGATGATCCCAGGAGCACAGAACTCACACCCTCATTTCTCAGGCACCATGCTGGAAAGAGCAGAGCACTGGGTCAGGATTATCGGTGAATTTAGAAGCATCAGGTACAGTTATGTTTGTCGTAGCCAAATTTACTAACCTCTGTGTGTGTGGGGGGGTGGGAGTGGAGGATACACAGTGTTCTCTGGGATTTAAAACTGGGACAGCCCCTCTCTTGTTCAGAGCTTTAATGAAATCAGTCCATGCATTTGAATAGCAGGTCTATTCTCTCTGGCTTTCTTGTATCTTGCTTTGGGTACCGGATTATTCAGTACAGCTTGCTACCCATCATAGGAGTACCTTGTTCCTGAAAATACCCGGTCCTCATTTCTGTCAGGCTCCCTTTCTGTCCTACATACCGTGTCACTTGTCCTCATCTGTCTGTCTTTCTCATTGATTATCTCAATTGCTTTTTTTTTTTTAAACCAACTCTCAAACCTCCAATTCTTCTCTGCACATCCCGTCAAAACGGACCCGTGTTTTCTACTTGGGGGTAGTGGAGTGTTCTGGAGAGAACTATAGAATCTTGTGGTTCGGTGCCTTACATGTCCCCATCCCCTTTGCCATCTTGCCATTGGGCCTCGGCCAACTTGATAAACCTCTCTTGACCCTTGGCCATCTCTTTTTCCTCAAATGGTAAAAGGTCTATTCTATTTTGGTGCTGTTTGTGGGTTGTTTTTGAGACAGGGCCTCTTGTAGCCCAGGCTGGCATCCAGCTTGCTGTGCAGTCAGGGATGACCTCGAACTGATTTTACTGCCTTCTCTCTGGAATTACAGGCATGGGCAACAATGTTGCCAGGATCTCTACCCTAAAGCCCTGTGTTCACTCTCAGTGAACACTCAGTTCACTTTCCTTGAACTCCATCTAAAATATTAAATCCACTATATAGACTATTCCTCATTTTTCTACCTACTTGGTTTTCATAATGATATTGTCCGGTTGCAAAAGAGGTTGAATGTTATTTTGGCCCAGGGATCCATTTTCCTTATCTTGGATTAATTAAACATTCCTCTGTCCCTTGAGTGTCGTTTCTTATTTTTCTTTGTCTACAAAGAATACTCAGTTCTCTTTCGCTCTAAAATAGATGGCCTTTAACTATATTTTCCTGGACACTTCTTCAACTTTTAGAAGTTCTGGGAGGTCAGTTGAGACTCCTGTACTCCCCTTCGCCCTGGTCCAGTCCCTTGCTTACCCTTGTTCTGGAAGCCACGGCCCCCAGGAACCTCCTGGTTCCAGTGATCTACATTTCAGCTGGATCTTCGGACACCGAATGCCTCTTACTACCTTGCTTGGCCAGTCTCACTTGACTCTGTCAGCATCTTGGCCCACCAGTCTAGAAATCTGAGGGTTTTTTAAATATTTATTTATTTATTATGTATACAATATTCTGTCTGTGTATATATATATGTCTGTAGGCCAGAAGAGGGCCAGACCTCATTACAGATGGCTGTGAGCCACCATGTGGTTGCTGGGAATTGAACTCAGGACCTCTGGAAGAGCAGGCAATGCTCTTAACCGCTGAGCCATCTCTCCAGCCCCGAAATCTGAGGTCTTTAAGGATTGTCTTTTCCCAATTCTACCTACCCTTTTAAATTCTGTGTCTAGTTGTTTATCCTGCAGTTCCTCTAATCCACTGGTTCTTACTCTTAGCATGTAACAGAGAGTTATGTGGGGGCTTGTAACACACCCTTTCTATGCCCCACAAAACATTATCCAGTAAGTATTTAGAAGCACATATCTTCACTATGAGATATGGATAACTTTTTTTTTCTTTCTTGTTTTTTATCCAAGTCGACCTAGAACTTTCTTTGTAGCTCAAGAATGACATTAAACTTCTGATTCACTGCCCCTACCTCCTGAGTCCTGGGATTAGGGGCATGTGCTACCATCCGAGGTTTATATGCTGTTGAAACCCAAAATCAGGGCCTTCTGAATGTTGGATAAGAACTCTGCCAATTCAAGTATATTTCCAGCCTGAAAATTTAAACTTTAAAGGGGAAGGGAAGAACATGCTTTATCGAGGTAGAAATTACATATCATAAAGAATTGTATCTGCTTTAAAGTGTACATTAGCTACCTTTTTGAAAAAGCTTACCAGCCCTGGGCAATTTTAGTATGTAACCATTACTATTTAAAATTCAGTTTTAGTAGAATGTTCCCATCACCCTAATAAAATCCCTCATGCCTACAGGCATTAATTGATACCTAGTCCTACTTCAACCCTAGGCAAGCACTTACTCCTTGTTTATAGATCTGTCTTCCTGAACATTTCATTTAAATAGAATCAAGGCATTGCCCTTTGTCTTGGCTATTCTTCTCCTCGTGGGCACATGGTCTCATGCTTCCGTGGTGTCCCGGTGTATCCTTTCCTGGCTCGGCTTCATCCCCCCTGCTGCTGCTGCTCTCCTCCTCCCGCCCTCAGTAGCTCTCCCTAGACTCACTGCCCCTCTCTCAGTACAGATCCCTTACTCCTAGCCACAGCTGCTCTAACTTTGCTGATTTCAGTTGTGCGGGACAAGATCACTTTCCTTTAAGATGACAGGCATTTCTTAGCTGGCAATCTTGTTTTTGATTCTGCCACTCCGGCTTCAAGGTTCCCCGCCTGAACTTTTGTGCTTCAGGAATACTGCTTTGTTAATCTCTTTTTTTCCTAAACATGAGTGATTTTTCCTCCTCTGGGAGCTTTTTGCCCAGAATGCACTTTTGCCCTCACGTTTCCTTTGCCTCATTAGCATCTCATCCTTTGCAATTCCTAACAGTCCTGTATTCTTATTACCTTCTGCTTTGCACTCAGAATCCCCCTTTGGAACAAGTGGGAGTTCAGTGCAAAGCAGTGAACTGATTTCAGCAACACCTGATCCCCCTAGGACTGTCAGGCCAAGGGAACCCGCTTTGCAGAGCTGGCCAATCCATGGGTTGCACCTGCAGCCGATTCTTCCTAATCAGCCTGCCTCACCGGGTATCACTGGCAAGTGCATCCATGGTGCCTGTGAGCTGCCTGCCAGTGAGCTGAGTGCTGGCTCCTGGGCATGTGCGCAACTGGGAGCACCATGCAGATCTGAGCAGTCTGTTTCCTGCTGGAAGCCTCCCCTCCCCTAGTCACGCTGAGTCCTTGGAGATCAGAGGCAATGAGTCTGAAAAACATTCCTTTTTGGGTCTGAAAATTCTGTGGATAAAAACAGCTGCTTGTTTGAAAAGAAGGAGGACGGGCAAGAAAAACATCTACGGAACTAGTTCTTAGCTTTCCTAATGCTGTGACCCCCTCATACAGTTCCTCGTGTTGTGACCCCCCCAACAAAATTATTTTTGTGGCTACTTCATAACTAGTTTGCTACTGTTATGAATTGTTAAGTAAATATAAGATACGCAGGGTATCGGATATGCAGCCCCTGTGAATAGCTTGCTTGGACCCAAGGGAGTTAGTTGTGACCCACAGGTTGAAGACCATTGACCTAAGGCATAGAGGTAGGAAAAGCCAGCATCTATTAATTTAAACCCACACTCAGTACAAAGGGTATGTCATGAATATCTAACTTTCAGAGGAAGTCCTCTCTAGGAAGATAATGTTCTTCCATTTCTTCCAGACTTTAATATATTCATCTTGGTATTTGTGGGGAATTGGTTCCTTCCTCCCTACAATGTAGACACACTCAATTCTGTTTTGTTTTTTAATTCTGTTTTTTTAAAATGGCATGATAGTGGCATACACATTCTTTAAGTCATCTCCATGTTACTGATAATGCCTACTATAATGTAAACGGTTGGTTGACTTTGTGGGTATGGAAGGCCAAGTGTACTCAATTCATGTTGCCACCTGAAATCTTATTTACTATATAGTAGATATATTTTCTTGTGTGTGTTAAGCAAACCTCAAGCCCAGTATGTCTGGTTCTATGTCAACACGCTCTATGGCTTCTGGAGATGGAGATCAGATCCAGATTGTTAGCCTTGGCACTGAGTGCCTTTACCCAGTGGGCCATCTCTCCAACCTTCATTTCCATTTTTCTAATGCTATTTGCTATAATTTTTAAATTTCTAACCTCAGCAGAGCCAAGCTATCAACAGATACTTCTTTGCAGAGGCCTTACCCTGGCCTGTTTATCTCCTCTAGGTCAGCACATCCGATTTGCTGCTGTTTCTTACTAGGACTTTCCCCCCTTGGAATTAACACCTATTTTACTCCTTCTTAGTTACCGTGCCAGTTGTAGCAAATCATGCAGTGACAGTTGTGAGCCAGGGCTGCTCATAGCATGTATCTCACTGGGTTATTCTGAGCCTAAGACACTAAGGCAGTGATTGTGGAGAGGACATGGCACAGCCGGGCACTTCCCCAAGTCCCGCAAGTTTGAATGCTTTTGTATTCAATTCGGGGTCACTAACCATGTGTGACTGCTGAGCTGAAGGTGCTTCACATGGAAAACAGATGCTGTGTTTTGAAAACAGGCTGAAAAATATTTTAAAAACCTCAGTAATTTTATACATGTCTAAATGGTAATATGGGGATAGATCATGTTAAATAAAATGGATTATTAAAATTATTTTCACTTTTTGTTTGACTTTAAAAATATTTTTTGAATTTTTTATTTATGTACGTGTGTGTGCATGCGTGTGTGTTTGTGTGAATGTATGTTACATGTCTTCAGGTGCCTGTGGAGGCCAGAAGTGGGTATTGAGCCCCTTGGAGGTAGAGTTACAGAGGGTTGTGAGATGCCAGACAGTGTTGGGAATCAAACTCTGGTCCTCTGGAGGAGCAGTGGACACTCTTAACCACTGAGCCATCTTTTCAGTTCCCGTTTTACTTTCTTAATATTGCCATTGGCAAATTTGAGATGAAGGAAGTATTTCCCATTATGTTTTAGTGGCCAGTGCCAGTGCATGTGGTTTTGGGCGGCCGTGACCTTTCACGGACTACACAGCATGAGAAGAACAATTTTCATGGCTGTTGAAAAGTTTCCAGGGGAAGCTGCCCTTGCAGTGTCAGCTTTCAGTGTGCAAGAGCCAAGGGCCTCTTTGAAGCCCTGTTTCTCAACCTCTTACCAATCTTGTCTCAGTGTCAACAGGGGTAGGAGCTTGTCAGAAGAAATGGTGTCATTGGGTAATGGCACAGTTCATCTTAGACACTTGAATATGTGTGTTTTTTCTTTTCCTTTTTTATTAAAGTTTTCATACATTTTTATCATTTTCCCCTTCCAACTCCTCCCAGGTCTTCCCTTTCTATCTGCCCACCTAACTAGGATTTTCCCCTACTGCCTGTATTGCCTTTTTGGGAACTTATTCTCTTTGAAGGGATACAGTAGTTCCTTCCCTGTCCGGTTGGAGTTGGTGAGCTCCCGCTAGCTCAGGTAAACTGTTTCAGTGCTTGTCCCCATCATGGTCTGTTTTCTCTTTCTCTTCATATTTTCACTGATCTGTTCTCATCATTTCACTGATCTCTCTTATAATAAGGGAGAAGAGAAAGAAAAAATGTTGTGACATATAGAAAATTCATCGGGAAAACTTTGAATAACTCCCTTTCTGCTGCATGTACCAGAATTGATGCTCGTGAGATCAACCTGCCCCACAGGCAACATGTGACCACGGCAGGGTGTCGATTAGTCGTAGAAAAGCCCATTTTTAGTCATTTCAGTGAAAGCTCCCCCCGTTCCAGGCCCGCTTCGCCATGCCCAGTCCTTTTCTTACCCACAGCCAGCTGAGGTAGTGTGCATCCCAGACGCTCAGCAATCGGAGAAAGGTCTTTTAGCTTGTTCTGCTGTTTTCTCCCTTCTTCACTTACAATTCTTTCCTTCAGCCACTGGTAGCACTGCGGATAACAATAGACGTAAGCAGTCGTGTCTTGTATGGGTATGGTGTCAAAAGCTGTTAACTCAGTAACATAAGAACCTCGGGGCGAGGCTGGAGAGAGGGCTCATAAGTTATGTGTGTCCTGCTCTCTCAGAGGGCACGAGTGTGATTTCCAGCGCCTGCATCAGGCAGCTCACAGCCATGTATAACTCTAGCTCCAGAGTCCAGGTGAGGAGTGGGAGGAGTGAGACTATGAACAAAGAGGTCAAGACCATGATGGGCACACCCACTGAAACAGTTTACCTGAACTGATGGGAGCTCACCAACTCCAGCCGGACCGGAAGGAAACCAGCATAGGACCAAATTAGACCCTCTGAATGGGGGTGACATTTGCATGGCTGGGGCAGACTGCAGGGTCACTCGCAGTGGCATCAGGTGTATTGTCTTTTTGGGAACTTATTTTCTTTGGAGGGATACCTTGCTCAACCTAGATATAGTAGGGAGGGCCCCAAAGCTATGTGCTTTACCTTCTCTGAGGAGTGAATGGGGGTGGGGTGGGGGAGGAAGGGAGGAGGGAGTGGGAACTGGGATTGGTATGTAAAATGAAAAAAGATGGGCCTCCAAGGGCACCTGAACTCTTGTGGCTTCTCTCTCTCTCTCTCTCTCTCTCTCTCTCTCTCTCTCTCTCTCTCTCTCTC
>JAQHUG010000039.1:4525115-4544733 GCA_028555095.1 Dicrostonyx torquatus | reverse complement strand
AAGAAGCATGGGGAAGAGATGTTTTAGGGGCTCCTGGAGTAGGTGGGAGAGGGAGTTTCGGGTGCACAAAACTGTCAAAGAATAAATAAAAGATACTGCAGTAAACAAACAAGCAAACAAAAAAACCAAAACCAAGCACTTTTCACTGGGACAGTGGTAAATCCGCCAGTCCCTCCCCAGCCAAGGTTCTGGGGCATACAACAGAAGCGTCTTGGAGAAGAAAGAGCTGCTAGGGCACCCTACCTGCGTGGTGCTGCCTAGGGAAGTGTTTTCCTGGGTTTTGTTGCCCAAGGATTCAGAAGCTACTGAGGCAATGGTCCAAGGTGGGACTGACCACTTAGAACAGTTATGCCATCGTGCATCCTTAGGTAACCTGGAGGAGAGCCCGCAAGGCCAGCAGCAGAGTTGGTTCCTTTCAGGGAGGCCCTGCGGGGTAACGCATGAAGTGTGCCGGTGAAACCTAAGTTGCCCTGGAAACCCCAGGAGAAGTAAGGTATCCGTAGAGGGAAGCTGCAGGCCATGAATAGACAGTCGAAGGTGGAAAAGGACATGTAGCCTACAAATGCCAGGCCATAGGAGTGGGGCTGCCCAGGCCTGTTGGAGCTCACCCCTGTTACCACCATGCGTCCTAGGTGCTAGACACAGACATACAGGAGCTATGATTTTTCCCTTCTGGGGCTTGGTTTTGGTTTTGTCCAACTTTTTTTTGTTGTTATCCTCTTGTTTTTCCTTTTTTTTTGGAATAGAGATGTTTAATCTTTGTCATTGTTAATTAATGCTGTTAGTAATAAGAAAATGTCCCTTTTGATGGTCAGGGGCTCCTAGTTAAGAGACGACCTTGAGTCACAGCAGAGACTGACTTAGAATTTTGAACAGTGTTGATATAAGAGTCTGAAGACTCTGGAAATGGACTGAGTTCACATTCCATTGTGAGGAGGCTGTTGGTCATTTGGAGCCAGTGGGGACTGTTCTGGTTTGAATATGAAATGTCCCCCACAGCCCATGGCTTGTGTTTGAATGTTTGTTCCCCAGCTGGTGGCAGCTGATCACAAAATGAAGGCTAGGAAAGCTAGGACTGACTTTGTGTCTCAACCCCAAGGCTGTGATCATTGATACTGACCACTTTCTATCACTGGGGTACTCTTATCTCATTTGTGTGTGAGCTGTTTCAATCTTTTGTTTTTCCAAAGCTCTACATGCCCATTTTAAAAAGCGTTAATATTAAAAGGCTTTGTAACAAGCCAGGTGTGGTAGCTCGTGCGTTTAATCCCAGCACTCAGGAAGCAGGGGCAAATGGATCTCTCTTGAGTCCGAGGCCAGCCTGGTCTACAGACTAAGTTCCAGGACAGCCAGAGCTACACAGAGAAACCCTGTCTTGCAAAACAACAAACCAACCAAACAAAAAAGGCTCATAGCAAAAGTCTCAGGCCCTTGAACTTGTTTCTTATATCCCAGAAGTGGGATATCTGTTTGCTTGTGTTAATTTTCATATTTCTCAGAAATATTTATGATTTTTTTGCCTCGGTTTTTTGAGACATTGCTGCCTTTCACTCATATGCAGTTATACCTCTATTATCTTATATATTGCTAGTTTATCCATACCTTTGGGGTCAAAGTTGTATTTTGCATTTTTTGTTCAGTTATTTTTAAAGAGAGGATCTCTCCATGCAGCCCTGGCTGTCTGGGATTTGCCATGTAGACCAGGCTGACTTCAAACTCACAGAGGTTTGCCTGCTTCTGCTTCCCTGAGGGCTGGGCTTAAAGGCGTGCGCCACTGTGCCTGGCCCATTTTTGTTTTTATATTGCTCACAGTCTTGGCACTTGTGAGTTTAGTTGGGTGTTACTTCTTGTACTTGTGGCTGGGGAGTCTGAGCTTCTTTACCGACATACTAAATTCCTAGGTTGAGGGGCTCAGTGGTCAAGAGCCCTTGACCACTCTTCTAGGGGACCCAGGCTGTGATCGCAGCACCCACAGGGTGGTTCGCAGTCATCTGTAACTCCGGTTCCAGGGAACCCCATGCCATGTCTTCCTCTGGCCCGTGAGGACACCAGGCACACGAATGGCACACAAACACTCATGCAGGCAAAGCGTCATACACAATTGAAAACTAATAATAAATTCCTGGCTAAGATGAAGCTGAGGGATGAGTGTGAGTCTCTGGCCTGGCCTGTCTTTAGTGCCTAGAGCACACAGAGCATGGGAAGTGCGAGGCAGAGACTGTAACCTTTCAGTCCTTGGCTCCCAAAACGTCTGAGTAGCTACAGAGCCGTTCCAGATCCGAGGGGAGGGTTTACTCTTCAAAATAGCCCATTAAAAGAATCCAAATGGTTGGGCCTTTGTTTGTTTTTTTTTAGATCTTATTATTATTATTATTAATCTTTTATAGCACTTAGGGTGGTGCTGGGTGCATTCTAGTGGGAGGGAAACACACGATTTCTTTCGTTTTCTGAAATGGAATACACCCATCACCAACCAAACTAGCAGTGGTGTAGTTAGGATCTGTTAGCATGCCTGTTTGGCACCACTGTGACTAGGGACTAGAGGATAATTCCCTAGTTTTGGTTCCTCCGATATTTGGTTACTACACCTTTGCAAAGTCCCTTCTGTTGTGTCTGTATCTTGATGTTCCATCAGAGGATCATGCAAGGAGATTCATTCGCATTAGCTCACAACATCAGGTCTTCTCAGATAACTTTGTTGGCTGCTCGGGGGTCTTAGCGTCTCCTTTTTGGCTCATCATTTATATTTCCTCCTAATTTTATCACTTAATCTTTCCAACAAGGGTATTGTTAGATAGCTGGCATGAGTTAAATATTGACTATTCATAGACTATGGTGGCCCTGTAAGAGAAGCACGGAATGTATGACCTACGAGAGCAAACATAAGAAAGACACAGGTTCATTTTACTTATGAATATAGGCACAAGAGCCCTAAATTAAGTGTTGCCTTACCTGATTCAATAATATTTATTGAAAATAGTAAAATCTGGAACAAGTGTGATTCAACTGCCTACCAAAGATGTCTTCCGCAATTCCCTTCCTCTTGTTAACCAGTGCTTCATTTGCTGTCCTTGGAAGTATAGCGCCCCGTGGTGAGCTTCCAGAGGAACTGATTCCTTTCTCCTTTCTAGTGCCCTCCCTCTAGATGCCGCTTCCGGGAGCTCTCGGTGCCTGCTGTACAGCCTGGTGCTTTCCCACCTTCGTTGGGAGTGCCCGCCTCTCCTCCAGTGAGTAGGACCCC
This sequence comes from Dicrostonyx torquatus, assembly GCA_028555095.1. Classification (NCBI taxonomy): domain Eukaryota; kingdom Metazoa; phylum Chordata; class Mammalia; order Rodentia; family Cricetidae; genus Dicrostonyx; species Dicrostonyx torquatus. The sequence goes on along the minus strand of JAQHUG010000039.1, from coordinate 4,541,492 downwards.
ATGGCTTCCTCTCTGTGGTTTTATCCCCTCATTTTCATGAGCACACTTTCTGGTAGTTTTTGCGAAACTATGTTTGAGAGACAGAAAGCCACCATGGCTTTATTTCTTCACCTGTGGTGGGCAAGTTGCTTGTTAGGTCCCAGTGTTCAGAGTTTTCGGGGTCTGGCCTGCAATGTTGCTGTTGAGGATGGCCTAGGCAGTCCTCCTTCTGGTCCTCAAATCATGAACAATAAACCTCGGGGGTTTGGGGTGCTTTTTTTGGTATTCTTCAGACTTTTCTCAGAGGTGCCCTTCATGTGGCTCTCCATTCAGGGTGCAGGCCGTGGCTCTCCATTCAGGGTGTAGGCCATTGCTCTCCATTCAGGGTGCAGGCTGTGGCTCTCCATTTAGGGTGCTGTCTGTGGCTCCATACAGGGTGCTGGCCGTGGCTCTCCATTCAGGGTGCTGGCCGTGGCTCCATGCAGGGTGCTGGCCGTGGCTCCATGCAGGGTGCTGGCCATGGCTCCATGCAGGGTGCTGGCTCCCCTCTATATAGCCTTGTTTTGAAAAGATACTGGATCTCTTAGACAGGCATAAATAATCTTATGTTTTTGCATGTCTTGTTTATGTTTTTTCCCTACATTTTCCGGAACATTTCGGCTTAAATACTTTAACATCTCTACTGACAAAAAAATGTAGCCATTCTATTTTTAACTTTTTCTAATTCTTTGGAATACCTGTCACTCTTGTATCTTTTCTTGTGTTCGACTGTCAAAATGTTTTTCAAAATTCACTAGGCATGTTATTATTTCTCTGGAAATTTCTATCTCTGTATTACTCATTTCTGCTTTTCCCTTCTTTCTATGCACTCTTTTTCATGTTAGCGACTTTCTCTTTAAAAAGATTTATTTGTGTGTGTGAGAGAGGGGGGGGGGAGAGAGAGAGAGAGAGAGAGAGAGAGAGAGAGAGAGAGAGAGAGAGAGAGAGAGAGAGAGTATGTGTGGGTGTCCATGCTCCTCTGGAGATGTCATGAGTACCAAGTGAGTTGAGGTTGTCAGTTCTTGTTCAAGAATAAAAGATTTTGAAATTATGCTTAAACAGTGCTTTTAAACAGTAAGCCAACCAAAATCAACCAACCCATCAGCGAACTAAACTCCTCCCTTTTCTCCTTTAATCTACATTGTTCCAGGTTCTCAGGTGTCTGTTACTTGTGGTTGAACCTTCTGTTTCTGTTCATTGTCTTCTGTTTACTGGATGAGCTTTGCTTTTAGGATGGTGAGTAGACATTCACTTTGGTATTCTAACTCCAGAAGTTCTCTCACTTTTTTTTTTTTTGGCAAATAGAACCATCAGTAAAGATTAAGTGGCTCTTACTAAATCTCCCACTTTCGCTTGCCATGTGAGTTAATGACCTCCACACTGCTAATTCTGGTGGGCGATTCTGTGTCCACCTCACCTGACCTTTAAGTAGCATTTGATGCACTGATCTCTGTGTCTTCCTGAGGGGCAGTCTTTACCTCCTTCTTAGGTTTCCTCCCTCTTTCCTCCAAACTAACAGATGCTGGGGAACTTAAGGGCTTAGTTTTAGTTCCTTACTATTGTTTTTTCTCTGAATATGATATTATCAATTCTTAAGATTTTAAACACCTTCCACATGCAGTCGGCTGCCAAATTGACATCTTTCCATGTCAGGTTTAGCTTCTGAGTTTCAGATACAGTGTCTGTATTTTTCTTTAACATCTCTATTTGGCTATTTAAGGAATGTCTCAAACTCAAAATGATAAACCTAAAGCTTCCCAATCTTTCTTTCTGGCTACATCTGGAATCCCTGTACCTGGGTAGAGAAGTGGTTCTCAACCTGTGGGCCACATCCCCTTTAGTAAACCTCTGTCTCCAAAAACACTTACACTGCAGTTTATATCACAGCAAAGTTACAGTATGCAGTAGCCATGAAGATAATTTTATTGTTGGGGTTCACCACAGCCTGAGGAACTGTCTTAAAGGGTCGCAGCATCAAGAAGGTAGAGAAGCCCTTGAAGTTTACGTCTAAACTTTAGAACATCTCTGTTCTTCTAGAGATTCAAGCCTAAAATTTGAAGCCACCATTGTTCTCCTCTTGCTGTCATATCTATAAATAACCTACCTTACTTCAATAAGGTCCAAGTGCAAACCACCATTGTACTTCACTAGGCAGCTCCCTCATCTGACTGTTGCTATCTTACCGAGATTGTGGTAGCCATTTCTTTTTTATTTCTGCCCCGAGACAGGGTTTCTCTGTAGCTCTGGAGCCTGTCCTGGAACTCACTCTGTAGACCAGGCTGGTCTCAAACTCATAGAGATCCACCTGCCTCTGCTTCCCGAGTGCCAGAACCGCCCAGCATGGTGGCCATTTTCTAAGATTATTCCTCACTGGTACATTTGCACCAACAATCCATTTGCATTCAGGCTGAGGGGTCCTTTTGAAATGCATCTGAACTCATACCACTTCTTGATTGAAACCCCAGAAGGCCCGAGGGACCTGACCCCACCACCTCTCTTGTCTTCTACGTTTTCTCTCCTTATTCTGCGGCAGCCTCACTGATGTCCTCAAACAAGACAGGCAGCTTTGGTCCAGGGCCTTTACACTGTTTAACCCTTTATCTCTTTATCGTCCCTCAAGTCATATGCAAATGTCATCTCCCTGTGGTCACTGGTAACTTTGTGAGCTTTTCTCTCCTCATGACCTGCTTGCTTTCTCTCCCCCATAGCATGTCCCCTCTTCTAGGTGTCTACTTATTGAACATTTTTACTGTCATACTGTTCATTTCCTAGATGACATTTGTCCCACAGGGCGAGGCTTTCTTCTCTTTAGAATGCCTGTGCATGCCATGGTGTATAGTTGGCATGCAGTCAATAGTAGTTGAGTATAAACAAGTGAGAGAACCATCTTTGGACATGGGTCCTGTACTCTCCCGTGGTTCTTGATTTGGCTATCCTGAGTTTCATATGATGACATTTTAAATGTATCCTTTTGGTGTTTCAAGAAAAGATCTTGACAATTTGATCTTTCTCGGGAAGAGAGTGGGGAAATGGGAAGGAGAAACAGAATTGCATCCTTCTTTTCTTAAGATTATCTTGGTTTTAATATTTCCAATTTCCTGTCTGTTTTGTTTTATGTGAATTCTCATCACATGGTACTTTCTTTGTCTCATTTTATAAAAACACTCATTTCTAATGGGACATTGGGCTTGTTCTATAAAAATGCTTTTCAGTTTCAAAGCCAATGATGGATTATGTTCCATTTCTTCCGATAAATGACAATATTGGTGACACTTTCTTTCTTTCCTGACTGCTTTGCACAAATCCTCCCCTCTGTTGGTCCTTAAAACTCACAACCTGGTCTCCTTGTATGAGTCATGTATGGCCTATATTTGGATTTTGAAAGTTAAGTTCAAAACAGTATTCTTGCTTAGCTTTTGTTATTTTTCTATGGTTGGGTCAGTTGAAGGCAGTCAGCCTCAAAGATCTCCTTTCTGAAGCTAGAACCCAGCGTGGAGATGTGGTGGACAGGATGGGTATGTTTCGGATTGAGAGCCTGGGGTTTCGTGGCATGCTTTCTAGGCCCTCAACACTGGCAGTAGTTACACTGGAGTGGTACGTCTAGATGTCTCCTCAGGAGGTATGAGTGATGCCTACCTGTAGTGTATAAACACTGCAAAGGTGGCCAAACACTCCCTCCCTCTGTAGTCTGTGGAAGTTTGAGTCTGAAGACACAGCACATTTCTGCACTCTGGTTCTCTGGGATAGAATGGTATCTTGTTATAAAGTAAACGTGTTTTCTAGAAGCAATAGAAGGTCCTTTTTTTCCATGTGGAATTTAAGTCAGATAGTTTTAAAACTACGTATTAAAATATATAAAAATACAGCGTGAATATGGCTGGTAATGTAATAATCTGGTCTCACTATTGCACTGCCTTTTGTCTTTATAACCTTGACCCCAGTGAAATTCCACACTTGTCCAGGAGCTTTTCTGTCTATCATCAAGCATTTTGTAGATAACTTTAAGCACTAAACATATCCTTCATAACTTCAATTAACAGTCTAAGTTAGAATTCTCTCTCTCTCTCTCTCTCTCTCTCTCTCTCTCTCTCTCTCTGGAGCCTGTACAGCCTAGAAGGTGAGAATAGCTTGAAGTATGGTATGTTTCCCTATTTTTCTACTCTCTGTACCCCTCCCTATCCTTGGCCCCAATTCTAGAACCCTCTAAGAGGCCACACATCTTCACTTGAGCACCCTGCCACTGCCAGGAGGACACCACTTAGCTAGCTGTGCCTTCAAGGCAGATGGTCAGCCCCACAGTCCACTTCTGGTGTGGGAGAATTGTCTGTATTCTGTCAATCATGTTTTAAATAAACACTGATTGGCCAGGCATGAAGTATAGGTGGGACAACCAGACAGGAAGTAAAGGTGGGGCAATGAGAACAGAAGAATGCTGGGAAGGAGGAAGCCCATTCCTCCGCAGTCCTGCCTAGACCATCAAAGAAGCAGGTTGTGAATTGCCCCACTGAAAAAGGTACTGAGCCATGTGGCTAACACAGATAAGAATAACGGGTTAATATAAGCTACAAGAGCTAATAAGAAGCCTGAGCTAATGGGCCAATCAGACCTCTGTGTGATTTTCTTAGGGGCTAAACAGCTGTGGGAACTGGGCAGGACAGAAACCCAGACAAGCAGGCCCTCATGTTACACACTTCTAGATTTTTTTCAGACAAAAGCCAGGTCCCAGGTCACTGTGCTCCTCAGCCGTAAAACTTGCATTGAAAATCCAAAGACCCTGAAACTTTCCCACCCAACCAGGGTTGTGGTGAAGGATCAATCTCCCCTCCTCCCTGCTGGGGCTGGCAGAGCTCACAGAACTGGCTTTTTCAGAGTTACCTTTCTCCACTGGATCCCTTCCCCTCCCTGCTCTCATGAGCTTCATATTCTTATACTAGGGTGACCCTCAGATTCATGGAGCTGAGTGGAGGGGGGTAAAATGGTGCCAGCAGTAAAACTGGGCTCAGCCCTTCACAGGATTTCAAAGAAATGGTGCCCCAGTGGGGAATGCCTGTCAGGCTACACCCTACAAGGTTCCCTTGAGCTCAACAATAATGGGACACAGTGAGCCTTCTTGAACCTTAAAGAGAGACACTGGGGAACACCTGTGAAGTGTTCTTACCAAAAGCACTTAGCTCAATCTGATCATCAGAAGTGATTAGACTGAGGTTGGGGGCATTCTCCAAAATAACTCCCAGGGCATTTTGTTTGTTTGGTCAAAGAGAATAGAGGGTAGAGAAATCATTTAAGATGAAAAGAGATTGAATAGTCAGAGCAAGAAATCCTATATGACACTGTAGGAATCTTTATTTTCTCCCTCTTCTGTTTTAGTGCTGGGGTTTGAAGCCGGGGTCTCACGCATGCTAGCCAACGGCTCTACTCAACGACAGTCCACTGCATCCGTCTCACTCACAGGGGAATTTTCAAATTGTGGTTCTGCTTCCTTCTCAAGAAAACACAAAACAAAACAATCCAAACAAAAACCAATATAAACAAATCCCATAAAGGAAATGGAGGAAATAGGAAGACAGCCTGAGTGCTATGTTATGGGAGTGTATTGATGTCTTGCGTGTGATGCCTGTGTTGTTGTCATATCAGGACTGCTTTGCAGTGAGAAGATGCTAGAGAAAGCATTCATGTATGACATGCTCACAGTGAGCAAGAACGGACAAAGCCCATAGCGGCTTCATACATGCAGGAGAAGCATAGCAGGTGTTCATTCTTCTGACTTTTCTGTAATTTTTAATTTTCTCAAAAAATTGGGGGAAGAAAAAAAGTCATGGAACCAGCTTTCAACCCTTTCCTATAAAAAATGTAGTATTGATTTTTCCCATCCTTCTCATATTTTGGTTGTGTCTTCGGGCCTAGCTGAAACTCTTGGTGTGGGAGGTCCTTCTATATATGTGTTGCTTTTATTGGTCAATGAATAAAGCTGCTTTGGCCAGTGGCTTAGAATAGAACTAGGTGAGAAAACTAAACTGAGTGCTAGGAGAAAGAAGGTGGAGACAGTGAGAAGCCATGGAGCTGTCAGAGGAGAAAGACGTAAGATGCAAGCTGGAACCTTGCCTACAATAATAGAAATGGGTTAATTTAAGATATAAGAGTAAGCCAGAAATAAAATTAAGCTATTGGCCAAACCGTATTGCAAATAATATAGTTTGTGTGTGATTATTTCATGGCTTGGGTGAAGGGGAATGGCTATTAGCCTGATAGGCTAGGACCATTCCCCTTCACTTGGGCAGCCAGGAATGAACAAGTGACCTCTGCCTACAAACTGACTTCATCTTATGCACAGAGAATTTAAAAACATAAACATATGTAACAACAGTAAGCACCTTGAAATATTTATGCTGGATATTACGGTTTCTAGGACATTTCCATTTAAACAAACACAGTTCTTCACAACGATGTTTGGAAGAGAATGTGATTTTTCCATTCTTCCTATTTATAAATGAGAATCGGAGAGGAGGTCTAAGCAGCTCATCCAGATACACATGGGGCGCCAGAGCCCTCTCACTGTGTCTTCTCAGCATACTATAAACACTCAGAAATTTAGGAAAAGGACTCACTCCCATATTCTTTTCGTACAGAAAGTAAGAAAGGGATCGTGAGGCATTTGCTAATCCTATTGCCACTGCGGGGGAATTACAGATTCGGGACTGTGCACGTGCCCCTGCTCACCCCATTAAATATGCATGCTGTGGAACCCTTAGAGGCAATGCCACAAAGATATGCAGCCCCCACCTGTGCAGGCTAGAGCACCAGCGTGGGTGATGTCAGTCTGCAGTCCTGTGCATGCCGCTGCAGATCTACAGGGGTGCAAGGAGGAACCTCTAGAAATGTAGTCTCCCGAGAATGAGTCAGGGTATCCTCAGAATATTGAGTTAAATCCTGTCACATCTCCAGATGTCTCTCAGGGAACTGACATCTCTCAGAAGAAAGGGTACATGAGTCACAGGAGAACGCAGTTCTGTCTTCACCTGACAGCTGGGGCGAGCAGACGCCTTCTCTCTGTCTCCCTCCACCCTGCCTCTCTCTCCATCTCTGTAGTGGAAAGCAGCTTAAGGAGAAAAGAGGAGGAATAAAAAGACACCAACATTTAAACCTGGTGGGGTCTACAAGCTAGAGAAGACACGTGGCCCACCTTGTTTCTTTTTTTTGAATGTACTATTAGGAGCTGAATCATTCTATTTTTACAACTGAATGAAGATGGAGAGAAAAAAAAGAGGTAGAAATGGGAGAAAAGATATTGGAAGTTGCTAAGTTGCATAGAATATACTCATGCCTTTCTCAAGATCATCCATTCCCACCCGGATTTTACAGAATGACACTAGGAATCCGAACTCCAACCACAGCACTATAGGACTAAGAACTGGATTTTAGGAAGTAGTTTACTTTACATCAGTTCCCCACATATACCCTTCAGTGTTGGCAACCTTAACTCTTCAGTATCCTGTAATTCTTCTGAAGCTACCTTCTCACGCCACAGATCTGGAAAAACAGTGTTAATCAGTGATCCATGTACAAAACTCTTCGGACCGCTCTTAACTCTGGGGCACTTTTCACCAGACTTTTTGTGAAGTAGCATGCCAGCCATCCAATGAAAACTCTGTGCCGTGACCTTATTGCATGACCTCCAGGAAGAACAAACAAGGAATTAATGATAGCAGCTTGGAGATGGAGGCAGAATTCACAAAACAGGATTAGTGATGGGCTCTCCAACAGGTCCAGACATTACTAACTTGACAACAGAGGGTCTTGCCCTTCTCCCCCTTTCTCTCTTGCTAACCCATTAGATTACATCTCTAGTCTCCAAGGTCTGTTTCCTTATTTGGCCACATCCTTATGCCTGACTAGATTCCAGGGTCCAACAATCAAAACAACAAGGTCCAGCAACTGAAATTCATCACTTGGCTACACTGGCTTACGTGTCCAGTCAGGACTTCCCAGCTCATTCTAGCATGCTTCCCCATCTTTATCTTTAAAAACCACTAAGAACATCTGCCTCTGTCTTTGCCCTATCCAGATGCAGCCTCTGCCCATCTTCACCCAGGGATAGATAAATACATCTTCTTTGTGCTGAGAATTTGGTGTCTGGGTGTGTTCTGTGCAGACTCCGAGGCCCCTTAAAACTGGTAACTACTGTGTGTAGTCAAGTAATTAGTAGCCAAGTAATTAGTAGCCAAGTAACTAGTAGTCAAGAAACTAGTAATCATGTAACTAGTAGTCAAGTGATTATTAGTAGTAACTACAAATTTAGTAGCCAAGGCATAGAAAGGAAAGAATGGGGATATGTGCAATTCATAACAAATTTGTATTTTAATTTTTAAAATTGTTTTTACTTTATGTATGTGTTTCGCCTGCATGTATGTACGTGCGCCACATGTGTACCTGGTATTCACAGAGACCAGAGGAGAACACCAGGTGCCCTGGAGCTGGAGGGACTGATGTTTGTAAGCCACCATGTGAGTGCCGGGAACTGAACCTGTGTCCTCTGCAAGAGCAGCAAGTGAGCCACTGAGCTGTCCTTCTAGTCTCCCGAGTATGTTTTTAAAATCTGAATACAAATGAAACATAAGATCTTCAGTTAGCCAGCAACTGGCCTCTGTCCTAGCCTTGACCATGCATTGCATAAGACGTGCCAACAGTCCTGAGGCATGCATCCGGCGGATGGGTGAACCACAGCTATTGGTCAGCTGACTTGTCCCTGTGGGTTTCCAAACTCCACGCACTGACCGAGGTGCTCTGCTGAGTGCTATTGTTCAAATATCACATCTGATCCCTATAGCCACATCACTCTGAGGAAGGCCAAGGAGGAAGAGAGAGAGAAAAGACCCCAGGGCCTCTGAGTAGCCTAAGATTTGGGCATCTGGGTCTTTCCACGTTTCAGTCCTAATTGTTTCAGCCATCCCTGACGGTTCTCCACTTCTTCTTGCGCTATATTTGAATGGATTTGACAGATGATGTGATTCATGCATTGTCTTCATTTGTTTACATATGTGCAGTGTGGGAAAGTTTACATATGTACGTGTGTGAGGTTATAAGTAGAGGCCAGAGAAAGACGTCTGGTGTCTTGTTCCATCAGTCTTCCTGTGTTACTCCTTCTCACCGAATGTGAGTCATCAGTTTGATCAGGGTAGCCAGCTCCTGGGACCTGCCTGTCTCCTCCCGACCCAGGAGTTACAGGCATGCACGACCATAGCTGGCTTTTGTGTGGTTGCTGGGAATTTGAACTGCGGTCCTTGTGCTTGTATTGCGAGTACTCTTACCCATGGAGCCATCTCTCCAGCCCCAATGTAGCTTTCTCAGTTATTATCAGTCTACAAAGCAATCAGGGCTTTAACTTGTATAAGGGGAATTTTTTGGTCAGATTTATTAACTTCTAGTTCTCCTAGGTGCTCAGAAAAATGCTTGACATATGGTAGGTATTCAGAAAATATCAACTAAGAATGAGCTGATCTTCTATGTCTTTTTTTTTTGTACATAGCTTTGAAAATAGCTATTGGCACAAGACCATCTTTTAGACTGAAGCCTGGAAAAATCTATTATTAAGTTAATGCAGGACAATATTCCAAAGAGAAAAGAAATCGCTACAGATAAGGCGTGTGCTCCTTTGCCTTCGCTGCAAGCGAGGTGGTAAACCCACACTGTTAGCTCATTCCCTAGGTGCTTGGATTTTATGCAGTTTCACTTTCAAGTGGGGACCTGAGCCTGCCTAGGAACAATAGCCTGCTTGAGTGTAGCGTGGCTGCTGAGAACGCCTGGGCTTACAGTTGTCTCTTCTGCCTTTTCCTTCTTCCTGACACACTGCTCCAATGAAGAGACCCATCACAGATCATGGAGTGAAACACCTTGGAGTTAGAGCCACCTCTCCCCATGGCTGGTTCTCTATTTTGGCTTACATTGCTAAAATCAGTAAGACTGGGTTCAAAAGTAATGGACATATTTACTTGGTGGAGGAGATTTCAAGACGGAGTGACGTTCGTTCTGTAGCACGGTTATTGCTAGTTGCCTTGAGTCAAGTTTACAGTGTGAGTCAGGGAAAAAGCAGAATAGAATGATGTAAAAAATAATTTGTTGGGCCTGACAAGGTACAGTTTGAAATATGTATACTCAAACTTGCAGACAAGTCAAATATAGACAAAGGGTTCAGAAACTAGTACCATTAACAAGAGCAAAACAGTTTGCACAGGGGAAATAGAAAGACGTCTGGTGGGCAAGAGCTCATCTGTCGATGCCTCCAGGGTATAAGAATAGAAACGCATTTGAAAGACTTTCTTTTGAAAGGATGCCTAAAAAGAGAGGGTAGCCAGGTGCCTTGCTGGAAACAGGGAAGTAGTTTTCTACACTACGAGGTCTCTGCAGCCATGGTCCAACGAGGCCTGATTACTCCTCAGACTCAACGTAGAGCTTCACATCATCCACATAATATTGGCTTTTCAGGCACACAGAACACGAGAATTGCGAGATTTTAAAGAAAAGCCACGGAGGCCAGGCAGTGTGAGTGTGTGTGTGTGTGTGTGTGTGTGTGTGTGTGTGTGTGTGTGTAGGATTGTACCCCCTAGGGGGAGCCCCTGAGTAGGCTGTGCACGAAGCTGTCAGTGTAGAGCAAGTTGAATTAGAGACCCCAGGAGCTGTGGGATGTCTGCTGAGGAAATCTGCAGCCAATGAGGGGAGCCAACTAGGAGGGAGACTGTGTGCGTGGCAGGCCGCACAGAGGTGGGTTACTCAAGTGCACTGGAACTCATAGGATGCCATCCGCCCCCAGTGCAGGGCGTGGAGCTGTAGGACTTCATCCTTCCCTCCTGGTTTCTTTTCTTTTTTTTCTTTTTTCTTTTTTTAATTTTTTACTTACTTTATTTTTTTTCAAAATATTCATTATGTATACAATATTCTGTCTGTATGTATGTCTGCAGGCCAGAATAGGGCACCAGACCTGCAATGCTCTTAACTACTGAGCCATCTCTCTAGTCCCCCCCCCCTTCCTGGTTTCGATCTTGCTTTCGTCCAGCTTTTCCTCATGTTTCCCTGTCCTACCTTGTGTGCTGGAAATGTTTACCCTGGCCATTGCACATGGGAAGTGTGTAATCGATTTTACTTTTAGAGAAACTCGCCAGTGAGAGACGGACTGCAGAGACAGTAGAATCTTTGGATTTTGAACTTTTTAACAGAAGGGGGACTGTTAAGACTTGGGGGGTTCTTGGAGCTGGGCTGAATGCTTTTGTAAGATGTGAGCCTCTGGTGGGTCAAGAGCAGAATCTAAAATCTTTCCCACAGGCTCATATTCTGAACACTAGTAACTGACTGGTGGCTGTATTTGGGGAGGCTCTGGGACTTTAGGAAGCCTGTCTGCCGGAAGTCACTGGGGGCATGCATGGGGAGCTTGCAGCCTGGCTCCCAGGTCTGGCCTGTCTCTGGTTGCTAGGATGTCAGAGAGAGAAGAGCCTCTGTTGCATGCTTGCTGTAATGCCTTCCCTGTGGGGCTGGGCTGAAATGGCTCTTGGAACTCTCTCCAAACAGCTTGTGTTGCTTCTGGTGAGCATCGTAGTCACAGTAACACAAAGGGGCTGGTATCCCAGGCTTCTGTCAGAGTGTGAAGAGTTTTTTACTTCCGTGGTCATTAATGGTACTCCCCCCCCCAAATAGCTCTTGAGCGTTTGAAATGTGTAGGTTCAAACTATGGTGTGGTGTACTGACCAAACTATGGTGTGGTGTATGTGTAGGTACTGTGGATTTCAAAGACTTAGGAGGAAAAGAGTAAATGAAATGATCACATTTATAAAATTACTGCATGTTGAAATAGTAATTTTTTATATATGTAGTTAAGATAATATTGTAATGAAATTCATCTGTTTATTTCAATATTTTAGTGTAGTTAATAAATAGTTTAATTTGCTTAGCTGTCTTGCTTTATATGTTTCTGGGACATCATATAGCTTGTGGAGGATTTCTTCTTGATATTATAATTTTGGGGACAAGGTGGGGGCACCCATCAGGATAATAATGAAAGTTAGAGCCAGATGCACTGGACAGTCATGGCTAAATGACATATGGAAATTCAGGGGATCACGTTTTGATTCTAAAAGCTTTACTTTGAAAGATAAAATACCTGGGTTCAGTATTTTGGAACTGATAAAATATTGACAATCTAAGGCTGTTGAAATGTTTCCTGTGGTCTCTTATTTTCTGCATTGTCATGGATATTCTAGATTCCCAAATATCTATAGATTCCTGGTTGCATGTAACGACAGTGAAAAATATGACTCATGAGGAAGTAAGCACTTGCATGATTTGCTGTTTGGTGAACACTGTGGGGATTAATGAGAGTAACCTGGGTCTTACCCCTCTTATCTGAAACAAAGACATCAAGGTTGCTTTATGCCTGCGCTGTTCTGCAAGAAGGAGAAAATGAGCAGCGTGAACAGTAATTAGTAGAGGCATAATATTCAACCATGCAGGAATTCTCGGAGATTTGGCAAGGAGTTCTAAATGAAAGGCCTTGGTTTCAAGCATGTCTTAAAATTAAGTATTTATTAAAATGTAATTTAATTTGAGAAATCATCATATTCTGCCAGTAATTTTAAAATCTCTATATGAAAGTGCTTCTTCTGCTATTACTCACAAGTGGTCCACACATATCTCCATTTCACCACTGTAGTGGTACTCAATGGCTTTCTTCCCAGATAATTGCCCTGCCATTGGCCATAGCAGAAAAACACAGCAAACTCTCCTAGCACGGGACACAGTGTCTCTGTCGATCCATGTGCAGCGTGACTTAAGTTGCCTTGAACCTTCTCCTATGGCCAGCTCAAGAGAAGACTCGGAAATACGTCCTGCCTTACAAAGTGAAAGGATTAACAGTTGGAGTTCATAGAGACGAGGAACTCTCAGTGAGTCCATGAGGAGGGATACTTGTTATAAGAAGGAGATACATTGTTATAAGAAGGAGATACAGTGTTATAAGTAGAAGATACATTGTTATAAGAAGGAGACAAGAGATGTGGGGCTGAATTTTCTCCTCCGGTTGGAAAACATCTACCAATGCCAGATAGTATAGCAGAGACAGATGGCGCGGCAGCTGCTGTGGAAGAAAAACGCCTTACTCCTAGGTGAACCATGAAAAATAACGAGAAGGACGGAAGGAAAAGCACACAAGCGCCCCTCTGCTGTCACATCTTCCCGTCACCACGAAATGTCTAATTGTACTCCATCACGCGGCAGACTGCAAATGAAGCGCCTTCCGGGTTTCTCCACTGACTGCACATTTGGAATTTGCCACCATTCTCTTTGACAGAACTTGGTTTTTTGTCTTTTGATTTTCTGGCAGGACTGGGAGCAGGGATGGGTAGCAATGACTAACAGGATACACAGTGCCCATATATGGTAGAGAAGGTGCCAAGACTGATCCTTTTCTGGCTCAATTGGTTGCATTTTGATTGCAGAAATTGGCCAGGCCTCATCTTGGTTTATTTTAGAGACGCCTCCCAATTAACACTGATTCATGCTACAGATCACATAAATGGGGATGGCATTTTAATCAGATTTAAATGGAAGTTATTTAAAGATGTGGCTTAGAGATAGCTGAAGCGGGCACACGCACGATCTTGATATCCGCACAGTTCGTGCCCAGTGTTCCGTGTTGGTTGTTTGAGTCCACTTCTTGAGTGTTCAGCAATGCTGAAGGGCTAGTGGTGTCACGGCTGGGCTGCCTCTGTAGGGAAACGCTTCTGCGTCTCCAGTTTAAAAGAAATGCCCCAACTCAATAGATTTGGAAAGGAACGGCTAAACGAACGAAGACCTACAAATGCCAGGCCTTGTAGTTTGGATACATATGCAATTAAACAATGTCTGTTCGGCAATTACTGTTGTATAACTAAAGCGAATAGAAATGGGTTCAACTAAGTTGTGATGTCCTGAGACAATGAAAGGATGTGAATGATATTAAAGTTTGTTTTTGTTTTTCTGGCTATTATTTAAAGAAATTGGCTGGGTGAATTTCTGAAGATGTTTCTGCCATTTTGTCTAGAGGAGTTGAATACAGTCTGTAGAGTTACACTAACAGTCACTGAAGGGTCACAAAGGGAACTTTTGGTAAGACACAACCTCTTAGGCATTGTTTGAAGAAACGCTAGTTGTCCTCCAAGGTAGCCTCCTTGTGTGCAGACGACTTTTACCGAAGCACATACACAGGATTTACGATCACCACCATCATGAATCTTAGCAAAGACTCTAGAAGCAACCCAGGTCGGTCCCCATCCCTGCATCTGAGGAGCTAATGTCTCAGTTCACCTGGCGGTCCTTGTCTCTCTATTTCCTCTTTCTCTCTATTTCCCAGAACAGCACTCTCCTCTGTTAGAATAAAGCAGAAAGGGTTGATTGTAAAATCTGTGCTGCTGGGACCAGAATGCAACTCTGGTGTTTCTATTTGACCTACGAATAAGTAAGTATAAATTACAAAAAAGTGTATGACTTTAGATATACGTTTTCAGAAATCGAGCAAGCTTCATGGAAGCCATCTGAACTTGGGAGAAGTCGTCATGAAAACACCTGAAGAGCATCTCCACTAAGCCCTTGCAGAGAATAAACTTCACTTGAGAGGCTGGTAGGCCTGGGGTGGGTCCCTGGTTGGGGGTGGGGAGAGACAGCAGGCCACATTCCAGTAGAGGCAGGTGATTGCTGCAGGCAGCTGCAGAAGTCTGTGTTTTGTGACTTCATCAGAAGTGGGAAGTAACCACTCTTAAACACTCTTCAGGACAATGACTCATTATGAGATAGCTTCCTACTTCTCTTTGTGGAATTTTACTTGAGTATCTTAGGGAAAATGAAATTTTCTCTCATTTCAGTAGAATTAGATAAGGAAGGCATTTGCTGCAAACCCTACCAGGCTCAGGTAGCAGAAATCTATTCTTTAAAAAATACTTGGGAATTTCTTTTAACTAAATTTCATATATCAGTGGTGTTTTTAAAGAGGAGCTTAGCCTGTTAGCATCATGTAGCTGGAGGAGTTCCGTCTTGTTTTACCCACATACTGTAACTATGTTTTTTCTTTGAGAGACCTTGTAATAAAGTTAGCCTTCTGCAGATATAACGCAACTTATATTTCCTAATTGAGGGACTATAGTATATCTCTAAAATTAAAGGTAAAGTATGATGTAGGAAGGGTGAAACAAAATAAAACAACAGCAACAAAACCCCAACTACCCGCTGTCTTGTGTGTGTGTGTATGTGTGTGTGTGTGTGTGTGTGTGTGTGTGTGTATATATATATATATATATATATATATATATATATATCCCCCAGGCACTTAAAATGTGAACTAATTAGCCTTTCAGAATCCACTACCTTTTGCTTTATTTCATAGTTTTGCTGACTAAATGGCTTTGGTGTTCTGTTTTAATGTATTTTTGTGAATTGTGTGACAACATATAATCATTGAAATAAATATCTCTAATACTGTTTATGATTTGCTTTATCAAACAATCTTTGCTTTGACAGATATATACACAATGTATGCTATATAAACACAGATAAAATGTTTATATAGATATAGTTATGCATGCTTCTCCATTGGAAAAGATAAATGGCAATGTAGTTTAAAAAAAGATAAAAAAAGATAAATGTCTCTAACAGTTTTGGTGTCTGGTCAGAAAAGCAACCTAGAAAAATTCCTATGAACTTTAAACATTTTTATTTCCCTTTAATTTCTATGATCTGACAGCAAGGATAAATCTTTACAGAACTAAATTTATTACAAAAATTTGAACAGCTTTTTGAATTAACAAGACAAAATTACTTTAAGTGTAATTTTATGTGAATTACATTATTTGAATTGTTAAAAAATTGATAGTCCAAATGTTGTAAAACTTAAAAAAAAAACAAAACCAATCAAATATTCCTAGTTCATCTTGAAATATCTCTATACTTAGGTTATTGTGATCCACTTCCTTGTAAATCTCAATAGTCTTTTGTATGTTGTTGCCCATAACCATCCCAGCCATCCCAGGCAGGATTGGAAACAAATACAAATGAAAAAACGTGACTTTAGGAGTGAGTGTTCTGAAAGTTTCTCGGGGGACAAACTGACAGAAGGTGACAGTTACACAGTTTGCTAAGGAGCCACAACCAAACCACAAAGTTCTTCTCACCTCCCCACCCTCGGCATTTATTACCCAGGAAACTAATCAGACAGTATCACGGTTGAAAACGAAGGCCCTTGATCCTAGCCACTCTGACTGGTGGAGGATGGAATCTCAGAATCGTTTTGATTTGCATTTCCCTGATGGCTAAGGATGCTGAGCATTTTCTTCGGTTGAGAATTCTCTG
>JAQHUG010000039.1:4484793-4519841 GCA_028555095.1 Dicrostonyx torquatus | reverse complement strand
GAACTCACAAAGATCCGCCTGCCTCTGCCTCCTGAGTGATGGGATTAAAGGCGTGCGCCACCACCGCCTGGCAAAAGTGAATATTTTGCAGCCAAGAAAATCCATTAAGAATCAGGGTGAAGGAAGAAGTCGGAAGAAGGAAGAGAAGCAGAGGAGAAAAAATAGTCTAAAGGTTTTCAGGGTAAATGCAGTAGATAAAGGACATCGGAAGGGTTTTGCTTTTATTTTCTTCTATCTTATTGGTCTGGATATTTATTACTTACTGTGAGTAGAAACGGTCTTCAGGCTGGGACCAGCAGCTCTGTAGCTTCTTTTTCTTAAGAAATCCCTTTACTCACCTTCCATGGGAGTGTTGCTGTCTGGACGGTTCGCGAAGACCACGTCCACATATTCCAGCTGCAGCCTCTGGAGGGAGCCTTTGAGTCCTAGCGGCCGAAGCAGAAAACAGAAGAAAACATAGCGAACGGCCCAAGAAGTCCAGATGGGAACACTATTAGGAGTTTGATTTCTTTCAAGAATTTACTTAAAAGCAAACACTGAATTAGCTACAAAAATTCTCTGAAAAGGGCATAGTGAGACTGTAGTAATTACCCACAGAAACAGCAATCTGCATTATTTACGGAAGAATAACTAGAGTTAAGGAAACCAGATGAGAGACCTGGTTTTTTAGCATAATAATGGAAAAATGGTTGAGAAATCTGGGAAGGAATTCACAAATCCAAGAATCAAACAGCCTAGAATAGTGGTTCCCAACCTTCCTAACTCTGCCACCCTTGAATGCAGTCTCTCAGGTTGTGATGACTCTCCATCATAAAATTATCTTTGTTGTTACTTCATAACTGTAATTTTGCTCCTGTTATGAAATGTAATGTAAATATTCACATTTTCCGATGATCTTAAGTGACCCTTATAAGGGTCATTTGATCCCCAAAAGGGTCTCTACCCACAGGTTGAGAAATACTGATCTAGAGCAAGCCCCCTCCTCTTGGGAGGGGAGGGGAAGTTAACGCTTTAGACTTGGACCCAGAACCAGTCTCACTAGGGTGAAACTGTATTGAGTAGACCCCACCGCCCTTACTCCCAGGCTACTGTTCCTCCCCAGAGCGAGGCAAGAATCTCTGACCTTGGTGCAATGGCCTTGGGTTCCCACCTCCACTAACTAACTGTGGTCAGAACTATACCAGTTCTAAAGGCTGTAGCTTCAGGTGGGACACAACTTAGCACCAGCATTGCTGGTCAAGGGATTGACCCCAACTATTCATCCTCAACCTCAGGCAAGAAGTTCAAAGAGATCTCATTGGCCAGTTGCTTATGGCAGAAATAGGTGTAGAACTTTGCCTTGAAACTCAGCACTGGGGCTGTAGATCGCCCCCTGCAGCTAGAGCCCAAGAACAGCATCCAGGCAGAAGCCTGCATGTCACACGAGGAGGACTTCTGCTCCAGCTAGCATCACCCATGCATCGCTGCAGTGGTGTCAGGCCAAGGGTGGACCACAGCACCATGCAGGCCAGAGAAGCACAGTTACACAGGTCTCAGCAAGCTGGCTCTGCACTGGACCCAGAACTTTGCGTTTTGCCTGGATCCTTTGAGGGAAGACTCAGGACTGGGTAGGATCCTATTGTTTCCGAGAGCAGCTTAGTGATTGTAGATGACGTGTTTGGTCCTGCCTCGCTTCAGATGAAGCCTAGCTGATCTTTAGGTTGGATTACCTTCTCTAGGCAGTCCGACAACCTATCATGAACAGCATACCAATTATAGACCTGTAACAAGCCTAAGCTAAGGATGCCATCTCTCACATACAAATTAGCAGCATTGGTTTTGGAGTTCCCGGGACTCGTGCTGTCTAGTCTTGGAACAGTGGCCATGACCACAGACTCCAGAGCAAACAGCCTGCTTAGAATTCCTGGAAGGCCAGGCACAGTTAAAGCTAAATAGTAAAGCTAGAGTCAATGTCAGACATTTCAACCCGTGGATGCTGTCAGATACTAACAAGCATCAAGAGTGTCCAGGAAACTGTCAGACGCCAGAGCTGATAATGAGGTGATGTTTATGTGTGACCTCTTAGACAAGAATTCTAAACAATGGAAACGTAATGAATTTCAAGAAAATCCAGAGAAGCTGGGCATGGTGACACATGCCTGTAATCCCAGCACTAGGGATATAGAGGCAGGGGCATTGCAACTTAGAGGCCAGTCTGAGTTACATAATCAGATCCTGTTCAGTGAAATAGGCAGCGGAGAGCTGGAGAGATAGTCTCCCGTAGGGAAGAGCATGCCGAGGGCTTATCCAATACCAAGTGGTCGGCTCTGAAGACAGTCATACAAGTTATGTTAGAGATTTATGAGTGAAGGAATATATGTATACATATGTGTGTGTGTATGTAAGTAAAAATGAATAATGAAAATAGAGGCCATGATTTGGAAGGAGGAATACAGGGGAAGGTTTGGAGGGAAGAAAGAGAAGGAGGAAATGATACAATTAAATCTCAAAAGATAAAAGAAATGTATTTTTTTCAAAGCCCAAAATGGTCAGGAGTGGAAAATATATTGGAGGCAAGTTACTGAAACAAGCTCCTTAAAAACAGAAGAGAAGCCCATTGGTGGTGATCCCTGCCTTTCACCCCTGCACTCAAGAGGTACAGATACAGTTTTGAGGCCAGCCTGGTCTACACAGTGAGTTCCAGGAGAGCCAGGGCTACATAGAGAAGCCCTGTCTCAAAAAACAAAAACAAAACCACAAACAAAAATATAAGAGAAACAATTCAGAAATCATCAGGCACCCTTACTACAGAAAGTAAAGTAATTTTTTAAAAAATGAAACAAATCCTGAAGCTGGAAAGCACCATAAATGAAATCAAAATGGAACTGACAACATCCATAGCAGAATCTATTTAACGGAAGATTCAGCCGACGAGAAGACAAGATATCTGAATAAACACGAGGAGTATGGTGAAGGGGCGTGAGGAATGCTCATAGGCGCTTAAGAACATCATTGAAAGAACAGATATTCAGGTCTGGGGTTTCCACAAGGTGTTGTAATTAGGGGAGCGGTGTGTGTTCCCCAGCACCCAGCTCCCATGCCCCCAGCCACTGGCCCGCACAGCTACTGGTGGCTGCCTGCACCCGAAATAACCACATGACAAACTGGATTCATTTAAACTCTGCCCGGCTTATTATCACTAGCCTTTTCTTGGCTAGCTCTCATAATTAAACTAACCCATTATAAAAGTTTGTAAGTCACCACGTGGTGACGTACTGGAAAGGTCTCTAACCTGCACCCATCTCCGGCGGCGGCTCGTGGCTTCTGCCCTCACTTCCTTTTTCTCCTCCCAGAACTTCCGTTCTGTCTACTCCGCCCACCTAAGGGTTGGACTAACTATAAGCCAGGGGCAGCCCTTTATTTACCAATCAAAACACAGAAATACAGGTGGACCCTCCCACAACAAGGGCTTCAGAATCCTAGAGTTAACATTTGTTGAAAGTAACAAGGGGCTGTGGAGATGGCTCCACAGCTAATAAGTCTTTTCTGCTCAGCCAGGGGGCTCCAGGTCAGTTCCCAGGACAGTTGGGTGACACAGAATGGCCTGTAACTCTAGCTCTCTTCTAGCCTTGAGCGCACCCTGCACACAGACGTGTGGCATCCACTCACACAGACATAAATACGTACACATAAATTAAAAAGAGACGCAAATACATTTATAAAAGGTTTAGTAACATGAATAATGTTGCATGTGCTGAGGAAAAGTGATGCTCAGGCCTAACGAGGGCATCTACACCATCTTACTGATGCTCAAGGGTCATTGTAGAAAGAGGGGCCAGCAAGAATGTGAGAGCCCGAAAGGCTCTGAAACGTTCAGCATGATTTCACAGCAGCTGAGGCTCTCTCCACTGGACTTGACGTCAGCCAAACACCCATAAGAAAGAGGCTCATGGGCCCTACTCCTCCCTGCTGGATTGTTGGCTACTGGTGGACTCTGGGGGAGGCTCAGTTGTTATATTTAGTTTATACCCATGTGTGACTCCCAATGATCAGTTCCAAGCTCATGATCACACCCTGTTTAAACTCAGGGTGTCACAAAACAAAACAAAAGCATATGAATGTAAGAAAGAGCCTTGTAGTGAAAAGGGGTGATTGGCAGGACTGAGAGGAAGATGGGAGAGAGGGAAGAGAGGAGAGAGGGAAGAGGGGAGACAGGGAAGAGAGGGTAACCAGAATGTATATTGCACACGTATAAAATTGACAAAGAACATTTATTAAAATGTATAATAAAAACTAATTCTATCAGAATAAACATTATTTACACATACATAATGCAGAAAATATTTTCCCATTATCCATCTGATTAAGGATATTAAGAATATTGAAGAAACTCAGTAGCAAATTGGTGTAGGAGGTCCTTCTTTCTATGTGTTGCTTGTATTGGTTAATGAATAAAGAAACTGCTTTGGTCCGACAGGCCAGAACTTAGGTAGGTGGAGAAGACAGAACTAAATTCTGGGAGGAAGAAAGCAGAGTGAGAGAAGCCATGGATCCTCCGCCTGAGACAGATGCCGGTTAGAATATTTTTCGGTAAGCCACTGCCACGTGGCGATATACAAATTAACAGAAATGGGTTAAATTAAGATGCAAAAATTAGCCAATAAGAATCTAGAGATAATGGGCCAAGCAGTGTTTTAATGAATACAGTTTCTGTGTGGCTATTTTGGGTGTAAGCTAGCCAGGTGGCTGGGACAAACAAGCAGCCTCCTTCTTGCAACAGCAAATCATTATCAACACTACCACCATTATCATCATTATCATGATTCAATTATGAAATGGGTAATGGGCTGGAATACACAGTTCTTAAGATAAATGAAGAAAATGTGGTATTTATACATAAACATATTTTATATGTTCATGCGTATTATAGTCAATCATTAAAAAGGGTATATCTCATTATTTATGACAACATGAATGGAAAGAAAAACATTATTCTAAGTTAAAAAACAGTTACAAGAAAATGAATACCAAATGATCTCCCTTATACGAAGAATTAAAAACATTGTGGTGGGGCCTGGAGAGATGCTCAGCAGTTGGAAGCTGAGGGTCCTCTTTAAGTTTGGTTCCTAATGCCCACGTGGCAGTTCACAGTTGCCTGTGTCTCCACTTCCAGGAGGACCTGATGACATCTTCTAGTTTCCTTGGACACTACAGGCACATAGTGCACAGATATACATTCAGACAAAGTGCTCCTACACACAAAATAAAAATATATCTAAAAACCGAGTGGGATAACCTTTATCAGATGCTGGATGTGGGAAGCAGTGAGGAAGGAGAGATGGGGAAAGGTTGGTTAGCAGATGGATGCTAAGCTAAGCTGAATATATAGAATAAGTTCTGCTGGGAGGTAGAGTAAACACAATAGCAATGCACTGTGTATTCCAAAAACAGGTTAGAATTCGAACGTTTCTAACAAAAGAATTGATATCTGAGAAGTTAGCTTAACTTTTTTTGTTTTTTGTTTTTTATTTTCTCAAGGCATTCCCAGCTGTACTGAAGCTCGTTTTGTAGACCAGGCTGGCCTTGAATTCACAGCAATTCCCCTGCTTCTGCGTGCTGAGATTAAAGGCGTGTGCCGCCACGTCTGGCTGGATTTACTTATCTTGATTTAAATGTTATCTAATGTGTGCACACACAAGGTATTCCCCAAATATGTGCAATTTTTTGATAAAGGTATTCCCCAAATATGTGCAATTTTTTGATAAAAAATTTAACTAAGAACACACAAAAAATACATTGAATGCAATGATTACGTACTCCCTGTAACCGTTACAGTATATTAAAGGCTGACTTTGTGTCAACAGAGAAAATCTCAGGTCTCTCTCAAGATGGCTTGCACTCTCCGTGGGAACTCTGCAAGCCAGGTAATAACCTTCCACAGTGACACTTGTGGCCATCACTGGAAGCCAAGTTTAACATAAAAAGCAGTTTCTTTCCAAGATTCTTTTAGTTTCTTTGTATAAGTCGGGAATAAAAGACTGCTTTAACACCATTAAATGAATGTATGTTTAAACATACATTCTCCTAAAAATAGGAGAGCAAATAAAGGCTATGTTTATTTACTAATTCTATCAAAGTTTAGAAAAAACTAAAAGATGGGTCAAGCTACATCCTTTTAGTGATCCCTCCCTCTTTCTCCTTCTGCGATGCTGGGTCTTGAACCCAGGACCTGTGGATGCCAGGCAAGCAGTCTGGGATTGAATTATCTTTACTCATGGTTTCGCTTTTCACTATGAGACAACCTGCCCAGGCTGCCCTTGAATTTGAAGTCCTTGGCCGTAGCCCCTAGTGTACTGGGATTACATGCCTGTACCAATGAGTCCAGCTTCATTTTTCCTTTATTTTGGAAAGAAACAAAATGCCAGAAGCCATAAGGTTGTAAGATCTAATACAATAGAAGGAGTGAAACTCAGGAAATCTGGTAGCAATAGCTTATATTTCAGTCCTAAACTTTTGGTCAAATTCTTAGGAGAATTCAGGAAAAAAAATAATTAATTTCACTAATATTAATACTTCCCCGAAATAGAACGTATTTTATGTATTATGCAACCAAAAGGAGGGTGGCATTCAGGGAACTGTTTTGTCTCCTTCCCGGGGGCACAGAAGTTCCTTATCAGCCTCTTTAATCCCTCAGAAAGATGGAAGGGTTTCTCTTTTTATTATAAGCATAAAATTAATTGCCTGTTAAATGAGGCCCTTATAAATTTAAATTTGGCTCATTTAAGTTTGATTTTTCAAGCTAGTTTATTGGATAGCCATAATTACTTTTTGGACAGAAAAATGAAATGCTGGAATAGAGCCCCGGAAATATTTCCCGTTCATGGAGAAAGGGTGGTCTGTCGCGGCTCCTGTAAAGAGCAGATGGTCAAGTAACTCTTCCTGGTTGGGATAGCACTGACTTCCTCAGGGAGCACCTTGAAGGGAAATTCACCTTAAAAAGTACTGTTATATGAGCCAATCTGGGGAAAAATTATTACAGGCAGAACACAACACATAGACAAATAAATAAGGTTTGTAATCATTCTCCGTGACACAAAAAGTCCCTTTTGTGACTTAGTTATGCAACCTTTTCCTGGGCTAACAAATTTACCATCTTCAGAACTGGAGAGAACAGAGTCTTGGAACTGTCTAAGGTGCTGGACAAAGAGTGATGTAGTGTAACCGGAGCAGTTGTGTCTGAGGGGAGAGTGAAAGACTAAACAGCAGAAATGTCTGGAAACCCCTTGGTGGAAGGGAAGCAGAGGCATTACTTTGGCTCCTGCCCACGTTCATGCCCGGCTTTGGAAACAAGTGTCCTCCTTTCTGGGAATGCCCCTCACCCCCACAGGGCCTCATTAGTGTGGGCAAGAGGAGGAGAAGCCAGAGTCACTGGGCACTGCTGCAGCACATGTAAGCTCGTTTATCATTTCACCTGGCAAATCTTAATTTGATCCCCAAAGTGTGCCAGATTCCAGGACTATGAAGATATATAGACACAATCTACAAACCCTAGGAGGGCATCCATTGGCCTATGTTCATTGTTCAGGCGTAATGTCTATCCATAACAATGACCTCACAGGTCCATCCACTGTATTTGGTCAATATGTGGTCACTCTCTGTCCCTCAATTATTTCTCTGGAAGTACCGTGTCTTGGTGTGTTGGCAGAGATACAAATGTGTTCATTTGAGAACATGAGACACTGTGTGTTGGGTCAAGTTAATGGCCCCATTCTGACATGCGTGCCATTGTATCCCCAATACTGGTCACTCTGAAAGCCTTCTACATATTTTGTAACTCATGGCATGTGTTTGGAATTTCATTCTTGTAACACTTTGAAACACTGGCAAGGGATGCAGGAATGATGGGGTGGTATGAGCAACAGACAAAGCAGGCCCAATGCAGTAAGATTTTCATATTGAACTGATGGATTTGCCTGCTGAGCAGAGCTCAGAAATAAGACTGAAAGGGGGTCTGAGGCCAGCTAGGAGATGATTGCAACAGATCAAGCTCAGCCTGAGCTGGCTAGGTGTGTTCAAATTCAGAACAAGTTGTGCACATAGAAATAACCAGACTGGACGTTGTTATGGATACAGGGTACGCTGGCTACACAAACCAACGATGACTCCTAGATTTATGGCCTCTGCCAGGTGATCATAACTAGGGTGAGGGTCTGAGTGGCACTCATCGCACACGGGGAGTGCTTGGCAGCTGGGCGGGCCACTCTTCATCAAAGAAGGTGAAGCAAGAGTTTAAGAGATGCTGAGCACTGATGTGAAGGTAGCGTTAGTGGCACAAAGTCTCAGTGTCTCTGAACCTCCTGTTCCTGTCCAAAGAGGAAACTGTGCCAGGTAGTCCCTCCTCCCTCCTCTCCTTCCTCAATTATCCCTTTCCTTCCTCTCCTTTTTCCTCCCTCCCTTCTCTTTCCTTCTTCCTCTCCCATTTGGATTCTCTCTTTCCCTCCTGTCCTCACTCTCCAATGCCCCTCCCCTTCTTTCTCCCTCCTTGCCTGCCTAAGCAGCCCAGACTTCTTTAGAAGTCCTGGTTCTCCTGACCTAGTCTCATGAAGGCTGGGTTTAGGGCTTTAAGGGTGCATTGTTCCTACCTTACCTGATCTTCAGCTTTTGATCTTTCACATGACGTCAGGACCTTCAACCATTTGCGGTTTTGATGCTTTAATCTTGGAGAAACAGGTAAATCACAGCTCTACAGTGAGGTGCTCGGCAAATGTCTCCTGAAGAGCCAGTTAGGAATTCACTAAAATAATCTTCATTTAGCAAATGTTTTGTTGAGCACTGACTTGGAACCAGGGTCATTTTAAACTTTTTAAGTTTAAAAAGATGTTCAAAAATGCACGAATCCTGACCACAGGAGCACGTGAGCAGCTAATAACAAGTTAGACACAGCTGCAGTGAGTGTGCTTGCAGAAGGCGCTAAGGATCTTGGGAAGTGAGTTCTGAAGGGGCGGAAGACATGCCCTGTGCCCTAGACATGGTATCTAGAAGTTAACTGGCCAGTTTTCAAAAGTTTACAGAATAAAAAACTAAGTACTTTCAAGTGACGTAAAAAAATAGATCTATTTTTCTTTTAGGTTCTGATAGTGTTTAGAATTATTTATTCTCTGTTTTGTTTTTTCTTTTTCTTTTTTAAAGATGTGCTTGTTTATGCATGAGTATTTTTGTCTGCATATATATCTGCACTCCAGAAGAGGGCGTTAGATCACATGAATCTACAAGTTACAGAGCTGTTATTTGGATGCTGGGAATTGAACTCAGAACCTCAAGAAGAGCAGTTAGTGTTTTTAATCACTGAGCCAGTCTCCCCAACCCTCTTGTTTTTTTGTTTTGCTGGTGGTTGGTTTTGAAACAGGGTTTCTCTGTGTAGCTCTCTTTGTCTCACTCTGTAGACCAGATTAGGCTTGAACTAAGAGATCTGCCTGCCTCTGTCTACCCAGCTCATCTTAGAACTGATATTTTTGCACAGGTTTCTAAAACAATGAGTTTATTGCGTACTTTAAGCAGATGGGCATGGTTGTAAGGGCATCAGCTGCTCAGCGTTGCTGCTTTAATCATGGTACCAATAGCTAATTAAGGTACACAGTCTGCAAGGGCTCGATTTAAACACTCTCTTTTTTATCAAATCTATCATGTTCTTGCTTTCCTAGTTAACTTGGGAAAATGTGGCCTTAAATAATGCACGTGCTTTCCCTACTCAGCCTCCAGTTTCATCTGTGGGGTCCTCTCAGCTGCCTGCTTCTTTTACTAAAGGCACCTACTCCATTCAAATCACATGTAGCTTCACATTCCATTGTGAAAGGTGCTTGGCATGGGGCTTAAGTGTTCATGAACATGGTATACAGTAAAGAAACACTGTGGTCACTAGCTTTGCTATGAAAGTGTATTCTTTGACTGAGAAATTGTTGATAGCCTTTCTTTTAAAGGAGGGATTGGGCTTTAACATTTGGCCCTCACTGAAAAGTTCTGAGCTGAGATTTGCCACCTGTTTTCCTCTCCCGAGCCTGCAGTGATAGCTTGTGATTTGCCTGAGTTTTTGACTGTAGAGTCTTGTGAGGAGTATACTTATTGTGACAATGTAACTGTGATGTCTGAGTGAGAATGGCCCCCAAAGGTTCATAGATTTGAAAGCTTGGACACCAGAGAGTGGCACTATTTGGAGGAAGCATGGCCTTGTTGGAGAAAGTGTGCCACTGGAGGTGGACATTGGCGTTTCACAGTTTCATGCCAAGCCTAGTGTCTCTCTCTTCCTACTGCCTGTGGATATAGATGTAGGACTTTCAGTTTAGTTCCTCCTCTAGCACAGTGTCTGCCTCTGTGCCACCATGCTTCCCACCGTGATGATAGTGGATTTAACTCCGGAAACTATAAGTAAGCCCTAGTTAAATGCTTATTTTATGTGCATTGGTGTTTGTCTGCATGCATGTCTGTGCAAGGGTATTAGAGAGCCTAGAATGAGAGTCACACAGTCGTGAGCTGCTGTGTGGGTGCTGGGAATTGAACCCGGGTCCTCTGGAAGAGCTCTCGACCACTGAGCCACCTCTCCAGCCCCCAGAAGCTGGTTTTACGAGTTACTGTGGTCATGGTGTCTTTTCACAGCACCAGGACACTGACCAATACAATGACTTGTCAAACTGCTCCTCTTTCTTTATGTGAGGCACTCAAAGCTTTGAATCTCTCAGATTCTTAAGGCGCAGTTAGGGTCTTAGTAAAATGGCTGTGAATCAGCTCAATGAGTATAGAGGACTGTAGATCCCCAAAGACCTTGGGATTCAGAAAGGATATAATAAACCCCTTAGCAAAATGTCTTCTTTCTCCTTGCAAAAATAAAAAGGAAATCACACCAACTGGGCTGAAGTCAAAGACTGCCCATGATAAGACATGTCTTAGCTTTGTCTTATTTTCCAACATTGCTCCTTGGATTTAATGTGCACACGAATCACCGGTGTTTAATAAGGTCACCTTCCTCACAGGGAATGTGCCAATAAAATCCATGTATAATTAGCTGTAAACCTCTTCAAACTGTATTTTTGGTTTAAGAATCTCATGGCGGTCCTCCTCTGCAGAATTCATTTAATTCTTTAATTTCAATTTGCATACAAATGTCCTCTGGGGGTAAGCCTCCTACTCATTAGCCCTTGTCTTTGGTTAAAGCTACAAACTTCAAAAGAGCACCAATAAAATCACAACAAGCCCCAATCTCAAAACTCTCACAGTTTGTGTGAAAGTCTGAGTCTGGCTTGGCTTAGATTCCTGCTGAACTGATTTACCATCCTTTGAGAATTCCTCAACCAAAGAAAGTAGAAATTTAAGGTATTGCTATTAAGTTGCATGAGACCTTAAAGAAAACTTATTGAAAAGAGAGAATTCTGAAAACACACACACACACACACACACACACACACACACACACACACACATCTTAAAACAGTGGGTATTCAATGAAGAGTTTTCTTTTTCTCTTTGTTTTTATGTTTTTTTTTTTTTTTGGTAGATTCCAGTGTGAACCTTTTTCTGAATTTCTTTTCCTAACCAATTATATTAAAAAGAAAACATCTTTTTGGGTATCACACTGCCCTTCTTAGGCACCTGGGTTGTTGGGTACTGATAAGCCCCATGGTAGAGGATACACCTATTGGGCCATGCAAGAGCAGGAATGGTGGTGGTTCAGAGGGGCAGGCTGGGCTTGACTTCAGTATCCAATTGTACACTAAACTTCAGCGGATTGTGTTTAGAAGAGAAAATTGGAAGCTTTCTTTAGGGAAGGGGGTGGCCATTCATCATGGCGCCCCAGGTTATCACAGGCTCAGGACAGAGTGTCCTCCATAAAGCAGTTATGCCCATTAGGCAATGCTGACTGTTGTGACAAAATGACACTGTGCTCATTATGTGATGGCCATTATGCTTCATGTGAATAAATGACTTTTACTCTCCATATTGTAACCCTATAATATAGGGATATTGTTATCTGTGTTGTAGCCTAGGGGAAGAGGTTAAAGGAACTTGTAGTTACTGAGCACATGTGTCATAGTTGGATCGTAAATGCACATAAGTAAAACCAAGAAGTGAGAAATACAAACCTCAGAGAAAGACTTTAGAAACAATGATAAAATAAACTTTATGGTTAAAAGTGTGTGTGTGTGTGTGTGTGTGTGTGTGTGTGTGTGTGTGTGTGTGTGTGTGTGTGTGTGGAGAGAGAGAGAGAGAGAGAGAGAGAGAGAGAGAGAGAGATGCTTTCAAAAGTCTACTTTTAAAATTAAAATTAAGTAGTTGAGGGTTGGTGAGATGGTAACAGGTAAAAACTCCTGCCAAGTAAAGACCAACAGCCCAAGTTTGCTCATCAGGACCACCATGGAACAACAGAACCGACTCCTGCAAATTGTTCTCTGATCTTCGAGACCTGGCACCCCACTCCCCCTGTACTCAATAAAATAAAATTTAATAAAATAAAAATTAAATAATAGAATAACAGAAATATCTCTTTCTACTATGAGTCTGACATATTTCACGGTAATATGAATATTCATATCTCAACAAAGATCTCCAACGTCCTTTTGGAAGAAGTAAGCTCAAGGTAACTGTTAACTTTTAGATGAGGCTGTTGTGGACAGAAAAAGTTCAAGCTGAAACAACCTCCTGGGGAAATATTTGCAACACAGAGAAACAAAAAAGAGTAAAACCTGCAGTTTACAAAGGGTTCCTGAAATTGAGAATTCCAAACAAAGTACTCCAAAGGAAACTAGCCTAAGAGCACGAAAGATAATTCTCAAAAAAAAAGTCATAACGTAACAAAAAGAAGTTTGTACTCAGCAATATATGAGTAAATAAGGAAAAGTACCTCATTTGATATGTGTTGTTTTAAGAAAGTAATTATGTTAAAATGCACTTTATTCTTTGACTAAAAAATGCTCTTAGAATCAACCGCATTTACAGAATGATGATAACGCACATAATTCTTTGTCATGATTAAAACTGGAAGTATCCAATAAGTTGTGTGTAAAAATATATTTTAATTGAGAAAAAAAATCCAAAATCTAGGTTCATATTTACAAATTGATTCAACTGTTTTATATTTTCATATTCATACACGTGGATAATGTATTTTAATCAAGTCTACCTTGGAATCCTTCCCTTCTAGTTCTTTCCCTATCCCCCAGCTACTTTCCCTTTCCAACTTCATGTGCTTGCTTTTAAAACCCGTTGAATGTACTTGATGCCATCTGCATGCGCTTGGGTCTAGGACTTCCTACTGGAGCATGGGTGGCCTTTCAGGGACTGCATCCTTGGAACCAGACTATCCATACCCAGCAATCATCAACTGCAAGCAACCCCTCAGCTTGGGATGGGACTTCATGAGCCCCTCCCTCACCCATGCCAGGATTTTGGGTTGGCTTGATATTGAATAGGTCTTGTGCATGCAGTCACAGCCACTGGGAGTTCATGTGTGCAAAGACCCCACCGTGTCCAGCAAATGTCTCCCTGCAGGTGTTACTACTTCTGGCTCTTAAAACCTTTCCATTTTCTCTTCCTCACTGATCCCTGAGCCTTGAGAGGAAGGGGCATGACATAGATGTCCCATTGAGACTTGAGCGTGCCACTATCTCTTACTCTCTGCATACTCGCCAATTGTAGGTCTCTGTATTAATCACCATCTAGTAGGGAACAAAAGCTTCTCTGATGAGGGTTGAAAGATGCCCTCGTTTAAGTGGGGATATGGATAGCCAGAGAACAAATTAGTGCAATGGAAGGGGAAGGCTGTGAAAAACTTGTCCAAGGCAGTCATAACAGAGAAAAGAATGAAATGGACTAGTGTGTGTGTGTGTGTGTGTGTGTGTGTGTGTGTGTGCGCGTGCATACATGTGTGTGTGTGTGTGGTTTTATTTTTATTTTTTTTAAGTTTTGGTGATGTTGGGATTTCATGAATGAAATTATTTCCAAGGAAGGAGAAATCTTACTTAAAAATTAATCATAAAGATATAAAAGTCTTGGGTCATGTGTATGTGTGTGTTTTACTATGACTGAACCCAGGCCTTGTACCTACCTGCTAGGCAAGCGCCATACCGTTGAGCTACATGCCAAACCCTTCTTGTAGTCTATGTCTGAGACAAGGTCTCACTAAGTTTCCTAAGCTGGCCCCCACTCATACTGTAGAACCAGCAGGCCTTGAACTAGTGATCATCCTGCCTCAGTTTCCTTTGTATTTAGGACCACAGGCATGTACTACTAGGTGTGGCAAAAAAATCTTAGATTTTCTGTGAATTTTCCTGAACTTATATAATGAGACTGAAAGTATGTGACAGGGCCTTTAAGACTCCCCCCCACCACTGTAGCAAAATGTACAAGTGTAAAATCTTTTTATATATAGGCAAGCAAGAAAGAAATAAAAAAACACTCAAAACTCATTCCTTACAGGGAAATAAAATAGCTGTACCTTACTACATAATGGCTTTTGCAAGCTGTTTTATTTTTTGTTTATTTCTAATCTATATAAAATTTTGATTACCATGAGGAAAACAATGGCACTGTTAATTTATCTAGGGGTAGTGTATATGCTCTTTTGCTCCCTCCCTCTCTTTCTCTCTCACTCTCTTACACACACACACACACACACACACACACACACACACACACACACAGAGTTGGTTTTTTTTTAAATTTTTCCTAAGACAAGGTTTCTTTGTGTGGCTCTGACTGTCCTGGAACTCGCTCTGTAGACCAGGATGGCCTCTAACACACAGAGATCCACCTGCCTCTGCCTCCTGAGCGCTGGGATTAAAGGTGTGCACCACCACCACTGCCAGGCAACACATAGTATAACAGTGTTAACATGTGCTCAAGTCAAAACAGGAACATTTACACAATTATCCACATAGCCTCAGAGAGAGAACAATGCAAACGCACATTCACTGATACAAGGATGACTGATGTAACTATCCACAGAGTGGAATTGTATTTGGAAAAAAGAGAAAGGTAAAGTACTGGCTCATGACATTGTGACTAGTGAAAGAAATCAGCCACAAAACACCATCAAATATGGGATCGCATTTCCAGACGGCCCAAGTGTTTAGAGACGAATGGTAGGTTAGTATTTTTGGGAGGGTTGTGGAAAAGGCTGTAAGAGTGGGATGGTGAGTGGCTTACGTTTTTTTTCTAAAGATATATTTTTTTATTTTTACTTTTATGTGTGTGAATGTTTGCCCTATGCGTGGCGGTGCCGGCAGAGGCCAGAAGGTGTCGCTGGATCCTCTGGAGCTGGAGTGCTGCTCAGTGTGGATGCTAGTAATCAAACTCTGGTCCTCTGTAAGGTCTGGAAATGCTCCACCCCTGAGCCGTCCGTCTCTCTAGCCTTGGTAAGTGACTCCTAATGAGTACAAAGTTACTTTTGGTGTGATGGAAGTGTTTTAACATTGGTTATAGCGATTACTGCGTAACTCTGTAATTATTCTCAGTTTCAGTGGGTCCCCTTTCATAGTTATGATAACCACAGCCCAG
Organism: Dicrostonyx torquatus; assembly: GCA_028555095.1. Classification (NCBI taxonomy): domain Eukaryota; kingdom Metazoa; phylum Chordata; class Mammalia; order Rodentia; family Cricetidae; genus Dicrostonyx; species Dicrostonyx torquatus. The sequence goes on along the minus strand of JAQHUG010000039.1, from coordinate 4,504,319 downwards.
GAAGGCTGTCTTCGGTCTCCTGTGGTCTTCACTACAGCAGCGGTGCTATCCACGAGAAGAGCTCTAGACAATTCACCTTCCCCTTTTGGGTCCTAATTCTTGCTGCATCTCCAGGTTCCCTGAGCTCCACCCGTGGAAGAAACTTGGTTGATGGTCACTCTTTTCATAAAAAATACCCCCTAGCCACACGTTTCCAGTGTATTTTGAACATATTTGACTGGTAACCTTCCTTGAAACAGAAGAAACTAGAAGAAACTGGAAGCATCAGTACGCACCTTCAATGATGTGCTTTCTTGACAATCCTCTCTCGGTCTCAGCTCTGCAACAGAAAAGAGGTAGAGAAATTGGCTGGGGAATGCTGTTTTATTTTCTTAAAAAAAAATCTGTTTCAAAATGCAGAATAATGGCCATTCTTAACTTTCTTTTTATTTAGTCTTCATGTCTTCCACATTATGCCTCCTGATCCCACCCATCTCCCCCACCCAAAAAAAGTAAATAAATAAATCTAAGAGAAAAAATTGGTGGGCATGGGGAGGAAGAAAGAGAAATCTCATCATGGAAGCTTCAGTGACAGAGTGAGTTGCACATTAAACTCCTTTATCCAGACGTTTTTACACGTGCAGGCATTCGTTGAAAAGAATCATTGCTCAGCTTCAAAGCCCCTGGAGCTGACCCTCACCAGCCGCAGCACTTGGGAAAGTGGACCCTGCACCTCGCCTTGGCAGCGCAGTAGAGCTGATCCTATTGGCTGAGGTGTGAGTGAGTCAGTTCCGATGGAGCCAGTTCCGATGGATGGAAGAGCTGGTCCCTTACTCATTTGTTATGTAGTTTCATGGGCGGGAGAGACAGCCCCTTATCCCCAGGAGAGTGGTCCCTGCCCTTCGTCAGCTGCAACACTCGGCAGAGTGGCCCCTAAACCTCGCCTGGGCAACACAGTAGAGCTGACCCTGAAGGTGTAGGTGTGAGAGAAATTACCCAGAGGACCTGAAAACCAGAGAATTGACCCTGCCTCTTGCTCATCAACTTCAACAGGTTTAACTGACCAGGACAATGCTGGAGAGCGCACCCTGGTGGTGAAGACAGGGGAGAACTGGCGGGCTGACCAAGCCGGCAACTACCTAGACCTGGAACTAGGGTTATTTGTTGGCCCACCCCAATATCCATCCTGCAGCACAAGGCGTGGGGGGGGTGTTGAAGGGTGAGGGGGTGTTGGTTTTGCTGACCCAGGGCTGCAGGATCTCCACGACACAGGGCAGCAATGGGATGTCCAGGAAGAGTCTCAGGAGGGCCCATAACCATTCTTAGTCTGCACTGCTAAGTTTTTACCATGCTGCCAGCAAACCTGCATCACTGGCTGCAGAAGAGAGAGTTAAAAAAAATAAATGGTGGGCAGCACCAAGTGTGGGGACCCTAATGTGGCCAGGCTATTGATAACACTCAGCACCCCAAGTGTGGGGACCCTTGAGTGTTGCTAGCACTCAGCTCTAGGTCAAGCTGCCAATCAGCCATGCGCATCCTTCCCTTAGAGAACACAATACACAGTTCAATCTTCTAGCCAATCTAGAGAAGAAAAAAAAGTCTTGGCTTAAGTTCATAGGTTTACTCTGTGGTGGGCACACCACTGATGTTAAATTTTTGGGTAAAGCAAATTTGAAAGCATCTTTGGACAATGAAAATGATTTAACAATGATTTTTCTTTAAAGATGCCATAAAGTAGCCTTAAGTTATCATCTAAGGGGACGGGACAAGACTTTGATGACAGAGTTTCTGTTACTCCAGAAAAGCCCTAAAGTCTGGGCAAGCAGACAGGATGAGGTGGCTGGGTCTTAAGTGCTGATGAGGTATTCTTTCAACATCAATACTTTGGACAGCTTCCACAGGCCTGCGTGCCACCATTCACCCGCTTAATGTATCTGTTCCCAGACTTTTACAACTACATCAGTTAATATTGTGTGTAGCTGGCCCTGCAGCTGGTCTCATCTCTGGATTATCTTTACCTTCAAGGCAAGGTTTCACCTTCCATTGCAAACCCAGCAATCGGGAATTGAGGAGACCACGAGTCAAACTACAGAAAATGGGCACCTGGATTTCTTATAGGTACCGTATTATCTAAAAACGAGGACCTTAGGAATAAAACTCTAAATTACATCTTTATGTCTTCACGTCTTTAACAAGCTCAAGGGGCGTCACCATGTGAGCATCTGTGTGCACACGCAAGCTCTGTGATTACGATCTTCCCGGAGAGCTCGTCCTGGCCTCCTATTTTAAAACACAAACTGACGACAACAACGAAAGAGAAAAACAGATACTTTTCTGTTTCTCCCCACCTATTTCAGGGTGGTTGGTAAGGGTTTGCCGGTGTCTGGTTTGTTGTTATAGTTGTTAGAATGCCAGCATCTCTGAGATTTCGACAAGAAGCACAGGCCAACCATTGCTCCGGTATAAGGACCAGTGTGCTCTTTTCTTCCATGTTTGGTGAAAACAGCCAGCTCCCTGGCTCTGTTCAAACATTAACAGGCTGGTTCATCAGAATCCAGCTCAGCCTGGGGATTTGTTCTGCATACAGCAACACCAAGAGGGCTGCTCTCATTTGTCCTGCTGGAGAGTGACACAGGATAGTGTCTGTCGCCCCCCAATGCGACGTCCTTTTTGATCAGCACTCTTAGAATCCTCTGCAGAAACAATCAGAGGCTTGAACTCAGAGGTCAACGGATACTTTTATCTTTGCCTTCTGTGGAAATCTTTTCGTTGTGGCAGATTTAAGGAGCTTGTCTTTTGTGGTGCTTTATCTTCTTTTCCTGAATTTTGAACTCTGTTTTGGAAATGGTTCTAAGTGTGACCCTGAGAAATCTACACCAGCCATTTAGTAGTGAGTGGCTGCCTGCTGTGCACTAAATTTCCTTGAGAACACTCTGCTAAAGTGTAGTCTTAGACTAGTTACTATTTCTTTAGCAGAAGAGAAAAAAACCATAAACCAGCCAATTTTAATATGAGCTAAATGTAAAAAAAGGCAAAAGCATGAACTGTTAGTCATTTCTCATTGTAGTGTGACTTCTAATTGGTCTTAATAATAAAAACCTGGAGTCAGATATAGGGATTGATGCTGAAAGATCAGAGAAACAGAGCAACCAACCACTAGTTCTTACCTCTACTGAAACCCAGGGGGCAAGATCCTGTCTCTACAAGTCTCAGACTGAATGCCGTGAGCTCCCTTCTCCCCCCGCCTTATATTCCTCTCTCCGTCCAGCCATATCCCTTCCTGTCTCTACTTCCCTAGGGTTGGAAATAAAAGTGTGAGCCATCACCACCTGGCTCTGTTTCTCTTTCAGATTGATCCAACCTTATGTAGCCCAGGGTGACTTTGAACTCCCAGAGATCCATCTCCTTCTGTCTGCCAAGTGCTGGGATTAAAGGTGCGTGCCACCACTGCCTGGCTTCTAGGGCTAACTAGTGTGACTAGCTCTGCACTCTGATCTTCAGGCAGACGTCATTTGTTACAGCACAAAGTATCACCACATCTCATCCTCATAGAATGAATAAATAAACAAATAAATAAATGGTGTTTAACTTACTTTCCACCCCAGTAGAGTTTGGTTGTGATGACCAAGCTGGACCTCCTGCACATCAAACAGACACAAAGAGAGAGTAGATCACTGTGGGTCCTTGATGGCCTGAATCATTTTGATAGCTCCAGAAGGAACTGGTGATAGTACCTCACTACAAAAAGAACATGGAGACGTAGTTCTGAACTCACAGCCCCACAATGTAAGACCAAGGGAAGCTGCTGAGCAGAGACTTGAAGCCAGACGCTTGAAGGGACTGGGGGGGGGGAAGCAATCTTTGCCGGAGACCCTGGGAGGAGGAGGGCTGCCCAGCATGCCCGTGTGTGGTGCGGCAATGTGTGCTTTTGACAGCTTTTGGCTGAGGTGATCTTGGAGGTCAGAGATGGCTCCTGAGAATGTAGGTGACCCACAGGAGGAGCTGCCTTGGTAGCTCAGAAGAGCGGCCACTAATTAACACTTATTTAGAATTTGGCATGATGTTGATGGCCCGTGAACCTTTCCTGGGAGGAAGCCTACTCTCTGCCAAGGAGCATGGGCGTGAGTATCTCCTAGTTACTGTCTTATCCAATCAATAACTTCGCGGGCAGTGGGAAGTGACTGAAAGAAACAGGAGCAATGAGCTAAAGGCTCAAAGTCAGTAGGTGCTTGAATCCTCTATCAAATGTCCTTCCACTTTACCGCAAAGGGATGAAGCACGGACATCATGTCAGCAAACTGGCTCCCTACTCGAAAGCCCCACTCCAGGGCAGCAAACGTTCTAGTGTTAGGATCACGAAGAACTGTTCTTTGGGAACCACACAAATATTATTTAAACTTGGGAGGCGACTAGAACTCGGTGTATGTTGGTTTAGAATAAAATCTTTTGAGGTTCAGACATTAAGACCTAACTTTGGGATTATTTGAAATACAAGGCATTTATAATTCTGTCACATTATAATCCTATTGATACCTTAAAACTCTTGGGCATACAAGGCCTCTGTGATTAATGATGACCAGTGGGGAGTGATGGGGACAATTGTGACAGCTTGGTGGCAAAATGGAAAATTTGTTGGAAATATTGACCTCTCCATCTCACTAGGTTAATTCCCTGAAACGTAATTTGAGTTACAGGAATGGAAGGTCTACAGATATATCGCCCTGGTTGCGTACTCCTAACAGGCTACGTCCTTTTCGTATTAACGCATCAGCCTTCCACGACCGATGATAACGACAATCTGCACAGGGGAGCCGGGTCTCCTTTAGCAAACACTTTCTATCTTCCAAAAAAAAAAGGTTGTTTGAAATATTATTAAAAGTAAACATAAGCCCTTCTGATTAGTCAGAGCAAGTATTTTGCTAAAGCCGCACATTCTATGCAAACACTGAAGTGAGACTCCACAAAATTGTCCGCCCCACACTAACGTTTAGGCTCAAGTGGCAAGATTAGATGGAAGCCTGACAAACAGGCTGGAGAGATGGCTCAGTGCTTAAGAGCACTGACTGCTCTTCCAGAGGACCCGGGTTCAATTCCCAGCACCCACATGGCAGCTCACAACTGTCTGAAGATCCAGTTGCAGGGGATCTGACACCTTCACACCAATGCACATAAATTAAGTTAAATAATCCATAAAAAAATTTAAAAAAAAAAAGAAGCCTGACAAAGGATCGCTGAGCCCTAAAGGCTCTCAGAGTAACTGTTCCGGGTGGTGGAGAAAGATAGTGTCATAGAGAGATTGCACAGTCCCCCAAGGCTTTGCTCGCCTCTCACTCTATCAGCAGGGCATCCCTGCAGCCATTTTACAGTTGGGGAAATCAAGGCTCAGAGACGTGACATCACTTTCACTGGGCAATGCTGCTGGCGAGTGACAGCTGAAGGACAAGCAGCCAAGCCAGCCAGTTGAACAGCTTGGATAGGCTCCATGCTAGGACCGCACGGTTTATCTTCTCTCCAGTCTCCTCTCGGGGGCAAATGTGAACCGTGTAAATGGTTCAGAGCCTAGGACTAGCTGGGGCTGTTATGGGCAAGGTTGAGAGGTGGCTTGTAGAATAGTCACGCACATCTCTTTTCCACAAGGTGTGTATGATAGGTTCTGCGAGTAAGGAGGATGGATCAGTGCTCGCGGAGGGAAAACCACTGCGTGTCCTTCCTCACGCACAGGGCAGTCTTTACTTGGCTGTTGGTCTTGCTTTGCTGTGTTGCATGAATTCTCCCCCTCCCAAGCATCATGTGACCCCCATTGCCACTTGCTTTGTGTACAGTTGGTGGAAGGGATGGGTGAACACACTCCTTGAATTGCTTGGAGCCCTGAAGGAGAGCAGACACTCCTCTGAATACTCAGAAAAGAGAGCTCTAAGCACCCAGCTGGCGGCTGTACCCGGATGAGACAGCTTTCGGCAGTTATCCTAAGGGCTTTCGGTTTCATGGTCTCTGTTTGTAGAGAGCTGTTATCAAAAGGAGAGGAGAACATAAATCTGTGTGTCTAGATGGTTTCCTGAGGCTCACTTTCTTCACTATTAAAAAGTGCAGTCAGAGCTATGAAAATGCCTCTCTCTGTGATGCTCAAATACCTCACAAATGGCTCTTCTTCTCTGCCTGACCTCGTGTCACTCACTGGAGTCAGTGGCTAAGGAATATCTGACATACAAGTAATGAACTCTCCGGCATTTACTTCCAGACCACTGGCGATTATTTCTTTACCACGTGTTGGTTACTTGTGGGGACAGCCTTTTCTGCTAGTGCCATATGATTTTCTTTCTGTTCCTCTGGGACAAAGCAGGGAGTCTTTAGAACGGCAAACACGCAGCTGTGGTAGACGCGGTTTACCTCCAGCCTTTCTTCTTGATGATGTTCCCCAGGATCACCTCAGCCCTGAAGGAGGAGAAGACAGCGTCTCAGAAAAGCGAGAGTCAACCCAGCGCTACAGCCATCCCATTTTTGAACTCTCAGGGCCTACAGAACCCCAAAATAGAAGCTCTCTCAGCTGGTAGCACAACCTCCACGGTTTCTGCTTGTGCCGGCAGAATCCTGCTCCCAGGCATTCCAGAAGCACTTGCCAAATGCTGGCGCTGGCAAGAGACCGCCTGTGGTCCTGACATAAGAAACAGAGGAGTCATCTGGCAGCTTGATCCCACATAAAAATACCCTACTTTGTGGCGTTCAACGAGAGGCAAGGTTTCTCTCTCTAATTGCGGTGGAGCAATTTAGTTGTGCCCAGAGGACAAGAGACCTCAGACTGTTTAGACAGAAAATATTGAGTCCTAGGTGATCTTGGAAGAAAAAAAAAAGAATCTACATGTGCATTCAAATGTCCCCAAATCCAGCAGTTATGGTGACCCATATTGAAAATGTCTTAGGATAGAGTTATGTTTGCCATAGGACTAAGATACAAGGAGACACTACAATACCTCTCCTGTCACCAAGACTGGGCTGGGGAAAGGTGCATTGGAGACATCTTATTTTTCTCTCCCCCTTCCACTTCCTCAGGCAGATTCATGAGGATTGAGGAAACTAAAATGCTCTCCTATATCCCTGCCAGTAAGCTCCTCAGCATGAGAAGCAGTGGGACTGCCAGGGATCGGAGGCAGGAGGTTAGTGCAGTTAGCACTTGGATCAGCAGTGTGCTAGATACGGATGCCATTGCTAACTCTTCTTTTATGGACACAAATGGTGTTTTTGTACAGCCTCCAAGACATCATGACGCAGGCTAGCGGTGGGGCCTGCTCCAAATGGACAGACATTGGATGGTACTGGCATCTTTTCTGTTTCTTCTTGTTTGGCTATTGTTCCTTGTAGCCTTACACAGTGAGACCCTATCTCAATTCCACAATTCAATAATGGTTCAGGTGACTAGCCCTCATAATTGGAGTTACCGTCAGGTCTCTAGTAGGCTCACTATGTTTCCTTTCTATGTGTTATCCTGTTTGGTGCTGTACAAGATTCAAAGAAAACCCCTGACAAGAGGGCATGCAGAAAGGAGCAAGGTTTTACAACGTCTTTCTTTTATTGGACTCTTAAACAACAAGTTCTTTGACAGTCCTTAAACACACACAGACCCTTACAAAAGAGGAAACAAAGTAAGGAAATTGTTCTTCTATCATCTGGGGTTGATGGGGCAAGCCTCAGCTCAACTGTCGCTTGCTTGAGGGAGGGGCAGCCGGACTTCTGGGGTCGTACCCGACAGTTCCCCCGAGAGACCCGCAGGGATGTCTGCTTCCTTGACTGGTGGAAATTGGACATTCACGTTTATCCCAGGAGACCAGGGCTCCATCCCTAGTCTAAAGCCCAATAGTTACATTGTGTGGCATATGCTTGGTGACCTGGCCTGACGGAATAGCCATGTTGAGAATACCGACTCAACACTCGGGTCCAGACACTAGAAGTCACTCCTTGGCAGAAATGAGGACTCTCTGCTACCTGCTGCCTTCAGAGGAGGCTCTGAAGTGCCCTCTTTCAAAAGCTGTTGATGCCTTGGCATGATTTGGGAATCACAACTTTCATGAATATCAGCCCAGGGACAGGTGGTCACATAATTAGTTAACACCTCTCCATCTCCACTGTCATTTCCCTGGCACGTTTTCCTCATGTTTGCCTCCCCTCAGCGCATTTTTCTTACAGGAATGGTATGGGTAGACCAAGACGGTCCCAGGATTCAACACTCCCCATTCTACCGATGCCTGCTGAGACATGCCCAAGAGAAGCAGCCCCTCCTCCCCAATGCCACAGTAATGTCTGGGCACACACTCTTGGTTCCAGGGACGCAGGGTGAGGCACGGAAACTGGTTCTGACTTACTTCCCAGCGGCATAGACCTCGGCAGTGTCGAAGAGATTAACTCCACTTTCATAGGCAATTGTCATCAACCGTTCAGCAACCTGCAAGAGTGCAAAGGTCAGTCAGAAATGCGGAACATGTCTTCCTAGCTGGGAAGCGGTGTTAAATCCCTTATCTGCCTTTCACTCTGAGATCTCATTACCATTTCTCATTTTTCTCAGTTGTGGTGACTGACAGAAGAAAGAAGACCTGAGCACAGGGCATGTGATCCTTCTACCCTCCAAATAGAAATAGGCTGTAATCCCACCTCTCTCTCTCTCTCTCTCTCTCTCTCTCTGTGTGTGTGTGTGTGTGTGTGTGTGTGTGTGTGTATGTGTGTGTGGCGGGAGCCGGGGGAGCATTGTTGATCATCCTCTAGCTGAGGTGTTCAGATCTGTGTTTCCCTCCCCGCTGGGAAAACCTTGTTTGATAACACCCTCTGTGACACGTAATCATGCTGACAAAGAGGGTCATTTGTATCAACGCCGGCTCCATCTCTCCACTCCTTTCTGCAAGCCGATAGTTTCTGGCAGTTGGGTGACTCCTGACCTAAAAGCTTGTGACTTTCCTCAAGGCCTAGCCAACTGTGCTGATGAGTCACGAGTCCGACAACCATGACTGTTGTGACGCTCCTGGCACCCGCAGTTCGGTGGAACAGTGAGCGTCATCAACACAGGGAAGGGAGCAAGACCCTGACTCACTGGGGGAACTGCTCCTCTCTGCTTAGACTGCAGCAGAACAGAGCTCCAGGATTCACCGAGCTGCTCTTAGCAAGTGAGAAGTATGGGGGGGGGGAGAGTAGACAGTTATCCGGGTTATCTGCCGCAACTTGCGGGAGGTGTGGCTGCACTAAAGGAGTCTATCTTCACGTTCCTGGTTTATTTATGAGAAGCTTGAACAGTTTCCCCACTTCACAAATAATTACAGTTGATTTTCCAGTATGTTCTTTGACGGTGGACTAGGGTTGCTTCATCAGCATTTCTAGGATAGACCGTGTTTCTGGTGTTTTGAAAATTAGCCTCCCAAGACCATGGCTAGGCTGGTGTGCACAACCTTTGCGTTACCTGCAAGAAAGCAGTTGCGGCCTTTAACCTGCTACTGTGAAAACATCATCCTTGAGCAGAGCTGAAAAGTAGAGCAAATGTCGTTTCCTCCTTCTGAATCTCCCGTGGTTTAGAAGTTACTGTGCGTGCAGTAAAAATGAGTATGGCATGTCACACGGCATATTGGGGGATTATTATTGGGAAGGGTAACAATTATGTCTTATCTCCAGAGAAGGTTTGAGATGGAGGATTCTGGATGACTCTTGGAGTGACTGAGAGTAGGAACACTTCTAAAAATACAGGATCTGAAGACCTCATGAGGAATAATGGGGAGACATTGAATTAAGACTGAAGACTGGCTTTAGTCCTTGATAGAGTTTTTGATCCGAAATGTCTTATGAAAAAAGCCCCTGTGTTTGGTCCCTATTCTGTAGCATGATTTGGAAATGGCAGAAACTTTAGGAAGTGGGACCTAGTGATAGGACGTTGTCACCAGAACCCTGCACACCGTCCTCTAACGCACATTCAGTCATGACCGGCTGGCTCACTACAGGATCCAAGTCAGTAGAGCCAAAGGATTGAAAACCCTGAAAGTTTAAGGCAAAATAAACCTTTACTTCCCTAAAAGTGGATGACTTGAGGTCTTTGGTCAATGTGACAAAAAGTGAGCACAGTCCACGAATGACTCCTTACTCTATAAATTTGAACAAATCATTCCGTCTTTGCAGATTTCACTTTCCTTCTCTGAAAACTGAAAGGGGGTGTATGAAGGGATCTCTTTCTCCTTCACGGAGCCTGGAGGCAACAGGGGAAGCTGGTCTCACTTCCTTAACAAGGGCCTAATGGCCTGTGAGCCACGTGGCCATGAAAAGTCTTGTGAGATATTCACACTAATGAGCTGTTGCAAAGAATTCTGGGAATACATTTCCCTTCTTCACAGAATTTCTAGAAATAGAACTTTTGCCTTGCTCTTTTTTCGGTCTTAAATATTCCTGCAGCTATTCCATTCCTGGTGGCTGAAGAGGAAGATGATGCAAAAGGCTGTTTAGGGCCCAGAAAATGGTTCTCTTCCTGATAGCTTAAAAGTCAAAATGAAGCCGGGCGATGGTGGCACACACCTTTAATCCCAGCACTCGGGAGGCAGAGGCAGGTGGATCTTTGTGAGTTCGAGACCAGCCTGGTCTACAAGAGCTAGTTCCAGCACAGGCTTCAAAGCCACAGAGAAACCCTGTCTCGAAAAACCAAAAAAGAAAAAAAAAAGTCAAAATGAATGCTCTCTATTTGGATAAATTAATGTGAGCAGGGTTTAATGCTACCTCCTATTAAAGTTACTTCAACTACATTACAGAAGAGAAAACATGGAATAAATCCCCCAATTCAGTGCTTTTTGGATACTAAATATGCTCTCTTAAAAATTATTTTTAAGAAATTATTACTCATATGAGTAACATATTATCTCGGTTTTGATTTGAAAGGCATACGATCGAGTTACTAACTTTGTTGATATCCCTGCTAAGTACCCATCCGATATGTTGTCGAAATCTTCAGGGATAGAGACTTCACACCCTCCTGGGGTGGCATTGGTAATTACAGCACCCAGCAGATTATGGTATGGTCATTTGTACCTGGAAGTCTGAGAGGGAGCTGAACCATCAGGGAGGTGAATGCATTGTTGCTGGCTTATCATTTTACCCCTAGAGAACAGGTGGCACTGAGCCAGCCAGTGGTTGGCATTGGTTCCCAGCTGGCCTCTCTGCTCAGAAGGCTCGCCATCTTTGTCTGTTTTCTTCCACACAGTGCATTGGGCAGTAGCAGGTCACATGCAAGCTGGAGACCCTGGCTAGGAACTTAGTTCCCTTCTAACTTGCTGTTGTCTTCGTGCCTGACAGTGTCCATGTCCTTAGCTGCATTCCTTGTGAATGTGCCTCTGCACACCGCCATACGTCTCTGAAATTGAATGACACGTATGCCCTGGCCATGCTGAAGCAGGCACGGGTAGCCCGTATTTGGCAGTTCTGTTGAACTTGTGAATACTGGGTTTTATGGTCTAAGTTGATGAGGACGACTGACCAGGTCTCTTCCTCTTTATCTTTCCCTACCTGATGCCAGTCATAAGGCCTCTCGATTGTCACCCAGGTCCTCCTGTAGGGAGGAAGGACTTACTTCCATAGCTATGGGAAGTGCTGCCATTGAAAGGCCTTCTGCTGCCAGCCCCTGAAAGCGGTACTTGGATGGAGTCACCTCACTCAAGATCTCATTCTAGGATAGCTTTTCCCTGATGGCTGAGCAGTACATAAGTGGGCACGCGCGCGCGCGCGCGCACACACACACACACACACACACACACACACAGACACACTAAACTAAGAATCCAAGAAGAATAATCCCACTGCACATTTTCTTCATCAGAACTGCGGACGTTGAAAGTGACTCACCTCGTCTGAAACTTGACCTCCAAATGTCACCCATGTTCCTGGAAGAGAATAAATATTTGTAGCCATTTTTATAATATTGTACACAATAAGAGAAGACCTTTATGTCAGAGCAGGTAGCTCATAAATGTGCCTAGATGGGGGCACATGCACACTCTAGTCTAGCCTTTGCCCCACTTCCTAATATTCCAGGAAGGGCCTGTGTCCCTTTGGGGAAGGGTGCCTCTTCAAGCCACCGTGGATGCTTGTGTTGCACGTCCCTGCCTTACGTGAAGCTTTGCTTCTGCTCTAGGACCAGATGCACAAGAAGTCAGTGTTACAGAGCTCACACTGGCTGCACGCCTATTTTCACTCCTCTGCAGCAAGTGAGCACAAGAAAGCGTGGCAGCCGGAGTGAGCCAGGCCTTGACTTACGCTGCTGGCCTTGTTTGCAGACTCTGTTTGGAATTTTTAGTTACATTTCCAGAGGACTTTCTCAGACATTTTGCCAGAACCTGTTGATAAGACTGGGTGGTGACCCTTCCTGTCCCTTCTCTGTGTGCACTGCTCTGGGAAATTTCTGTGGGTTTGGGGTGAAGGTAGAGGCAGGAGCCAGGACGTGGGCAAGGAAGGCAGAGGGAGGGGGGCCATAGCTAGCAGCAGCATGTGTGAAGCAAGACACTGAGCGGGCACACGCCGTGCCGGGCTCCAGCAAGCCTCTTTAGTCGGTCCCTTCCTTAGCCACTTTTTTTTTCTGAGCCGCAAGTCCATCAGACAGAGAAATGGCCTCGCGTACCAAGGAGGCTAAGGCGCACTTCTCGAGTCCCTAATTAGCAGTGCATCTTGGTAAACACTCTGACCAAGGCAAACACAAGACATGCCAGCACAGAGTGCTCTACCTAGGCTGGAGGAGCAAGGACTCATAGAGGACTTCCTAGAGAAGGTGACACTGTGATGGAGTCTTATGGGAGAAAGGGAATGGAGAAGAAGGGGTAGGCGTTTCGATGTGGACAGGATCTTGAAAAGACAAGGTGGAGAATGTGAAAGTGTTGATGAGCTGTATTTGAACCATCAGGGGTGAAACATGAGTCACAGGGAGACCTGGGAAGAGTAGAGGCAGCCCACGGCTGATGCTCAGCTGCAGGCTCGTTCTGCCTCACTACAACGGAACTTACCAACTGGGATTTCAGAAAATTTTGAATGAGTTACTGACATTTAAAGACTTAGGATATTTTTCTGAAAAATTTTGGATTTTTGGCAAACATTGTCAACAAAGGGCCAATGTCCTTTCTAAGCAGGCATTCCCCAAACTGAGAGGGGGAGGGCGCTTTTGTGAAAGACTGTGCCAGTTTGTGAACCTCCCCACCCCTCTTCCTGGTATATTCTTAACATTAAAGGAAAATGGCTACAGCTTTGTACCGTGTGCTTACTGATGTTTTTCTTACAGCAAAAATAAGAGGATGCGAACTTGTAATTTTAAAAAAACAGAGTTAATTGTTTTAAGAAAAAAAATAGGCATAGACATTTTTTCCAAAGAGTATTCCAATCAAAGAATGGAAATAAAAGAAAATAAAGAAAAATCCCACCCTAAGGAACCAAAAGAAAACCAGTCCTGACCTGTACACAGCAAAGATGGTCTTTGAAAAACTTAATGGCCCATGTTTGGAGTGGGAAATAAGTGAGACGCTGTGAAATACAGCTGTGTACTAAGTGAAAATAATTGCCTGGGCATCAAACCTCTTCACAGACAAGATGTTTAGAAAGAGTCCCTTTGAATGCGCAGAAAAGATGAGTCCAGAGAACAAACACATTTGAGAACGTTAGCTGATCTGGCTCAGCACGTCAGGCAGAAAGTGAAGAGGGCTCAGCACAAGCCAAAGTGCTGGAGCCATTTTCTGTCGCAACAAATGAGAAAGCAGATCTGAGGGACAGCACACTGTTGACTATTTATTTGTGGCATCGTGAGAACTTTGAATGATAAGGGCCATGAAAGGAAAAACATGTGTGTATGGGGGGGAAGTCTCAGATCATTTAGAAACATAATAATCTGGTCAAAGTCACTGTTGTTGGAGGTGGGTGGGGTTGCTGCTGGCCCTGTCAAGCTACATACCAAAGATGGCACTATTTTGTCGGAGCATTGTACCTGAGTCCCTAATTTCCCCATTCATTAAAAATGGCTTTGGGCAAAGAGCTAAAATGGGACAAGCCATGGACTCAGTAATGAATCTCACAAATTAGCTGTTCTTCTATCTTCAAGCAAAATCAGGTCAATGTTTGCTGAATGAATTTGCTAGCTGGCTTGGGCTGTGCTGTGAAAGCAATTCTTTTGTTTGTTTGTTTTTTTAATTGGTCACGTCGTCAGTGAGATCAGACCCATCTCTACCGAGTCCCGCAGACTTCCTGGAGCCCGAGGTTCTTGCTGATGCTACAAATCAGCTGTGCTCGATTACTTCTCTATGGGGACAGTCCCAGGAACAGATGTTCCTTGACTGGTAAATCTAGCACGTGTTGACAAGACCGTGAGCCAAACGCATTTCACATACCTCATTTACCAAATACCCTAGCTTAGCAGTTAACTTAGCAGCCTAATGCTCAGAATCAGCTGTTCCCTGCATGGTGGTTGGCTGACCGTGGGTTCACTCACCTGCTGCTGCCCAGCATTGCCGCAGTATTTAACGCAAATTCTACCCCAGGGAAGGGTTGAAATTCACAGGCGAAGTGTGAAGGTTCGGGGTTTAGCGCAGTGGTGGAGGACTGGACTAGCGTGCACAAGGCCCTGGATTTCACACCTAACATCACAGCAACAATCAAAGTATGGCTTCTACCAAATGTTTATTGCTGTTGCACCATCAACAACAAATTATAAAACGTAAGTTGAGCTGCTATTAATTCAGAAACTGTATTTGCCTAGATTTGCTCATCTCAGATCTGACAAAGCTTGGGGAAGTCACTTACTGAGAAATGACAATCAGTTTCTAGAGGAGAATTATAGCCTAGAATTCAACCTTCAAGACTCTGTTGTTCTAAACTGGATTGCCAAAAAGGTCTATGATTTCAACTTTTATGCAAATAAACTAGCATCATTTAGCTCACTTTTATTGGTATTGAAAGCAAAGACTGAAAGGCAGAACTATACATATATCTCAGAGGAAGACAAGGCCATTTTACACTTGAAAACTGACAGTGATTCCAGTCATGTTGGGATAATACTAGTTTTAGGAGCAGTTTCATTCCAAAAAGAAGCAGAAAAAAAACCAAAAAACTCTTCCATGTCTCTTTTAAGAACTTACGGTTGTATTGTATACATCACAGTGAAGACAGCCTGAAGGACACTTTCATACAGAAGAATAGATGTGAGGATAAAATTGTGGTGAATTATGATGGAAAATAGTCAATGTTAAATAATTTTCTTTTTATATTGACTAAAAACTATTATCATAAAACAGCATATGTATCACACATGCTTATGTTACTGCTGTAGTTTGAATATGGTTTTGTGCCACCAAGGGGTCTTACGTTGGGAATTTGGCTTGGTGCTATTGGGAAGTGGTGAGAATTTAAGAGGTATAGCCTAGTTGGAGGTCAAAGGTTATTGAGGATAATCCCTGACAGACTTCATGAGGTAGTTGTTACAAAAGGAGCAATTTTTGTCCTTCTATCCTCTCTGTTCTTGTTTGACATGTAGTCACCTGCTTGTTCAGACACGTACTCCTGTCACAATGGGCCAGCACCTCCTGACCTCATAGAGGTCAAGTGAACTGCACCTGTGTACCTCCCACCTCCCCTACTCCCACTTATCCTGGGCTTTGCACCTTCAAAACTTTAAGCTAAATAAGCAGTCCATGTCAGATATTTCATTATAGCGATGGCAAACTAATAAAGCTATATATATATATATATATATATATATACACACACATATAACTTAAAAATAAAATAGTATTTCCCCTTTTGGAAGTTAGCCAGTGTGACATTCATCTTACTTTGTTCAAGGGGACCATCACCCTGACCCTTGACCCACTCATTACCCTCCAAAAGCCCTAGAATAAAAGTGATGACTTAGTAGATGGTTGGTCAATGTTGGTTAAGTTTAACCGAATTGCCTTTTGCCTATATCAGTAACCTTCAAAGTAAGGGGGTAATTTCCTATCAAGCATAATTACTTTGATTTCTTGAAATGAATGATGCTCATTGGTAATTCATCAGTTCTTTAAGTTTCTAGGTGGTTGAGATGTGGCTCTACCAGTCGTTTCCTTTACTAGAGAAGGGTGCTAGGACAGTCCCCACTTTGCGGCAGAGACTTCGGTGAGAAGTGGTGACACTGTGGGCCGATGCGTCAACTGTCGCTGGAGGACGAGATGCCATAGTCCTTCTCCCTGGAGGCGGGTGGAGCAACAGCTGTGTAGTCAGGAGTCTCTGATCCTAGGATTTAACGCGCTACTATATTTTCCTAGGTGCGCTAAGGTAAGGTGGTTTTCTATTTATCGTGATTCTCTTAATCAGATAGTGTGGAAAGAACTCTGCTCACTCATTAAGAGAAGTTCAAGAATAAACAGAGTAAAGAACCCAGAAATCCTTGGCCTGAGGAGGAGTCTCCAGGGACAGGTCTAGGGTATCTAGACAGGTGGCTGAGGTAAGGTTGAGGAATTCACTTCTTGGATGTTTCACCTCCCATATGGAAAATGGAGACGCCAGCGTGCTGAGGAAGCAGCGTAGCCAGGCAGGCCAGGACTGGAGTCCTGAGTCCTCCACTCGCTAGGAGGATAGCTGCTGGTGGCAACAATAATAATGCTGACGTAGATGGTGATGATAATGGTAGTAATAATAGCGATACCATAGCATCAACACAGGATTTTTAGGAGGCAGGTGAAATAGAATAAAAGGTTAACAGCCTCTGCCTCAAAGCCGCCGTTAACTCCCCGTCTTCGCTGCATGAGTGTTAAGCATTCAAATTCCCTAGAAGCTCCACTCTGAGATTTTGATTACTTGTATCTGACCAGCAGCCAGATCACCTGCGTATTTAACAAGCAACCCAGAGATCTGAATGCGACCTGTCGCACTGAGAAACCCTGCTGTGGTCACAGCACAGACGCTGCGGGCTTGTCAGGCTGTGACTGTGAAGCAGCTCAAGGCCATGTCTCCTGTAACTGAGGCCGAGAAATCATCCCTCCGTGTTCCAGCGCACATCTGCCAGTGTTTTTGGATCCAAGCAGCAGCCTCGTCTTCCGCTTTTGGTGACTAGGGCGTTGCTAGTGAGCATCTGGCCAGAGTTAACAAATGGTATAGCAACGGAGCCTCTTTTGGCTTTGATTAACTTTCCTTGCAAGAACCAGTGACACTACCCACGCTCTCAGGGGGTGAGGGTGGTGGCCTTTCGCACCTGCACTTTTCAAAAGAGCTTGGAATAGCAATAAAACTAGATGAGGACGCGGTGAGGGCCACGTGGAACTCAAGTGTGCCTCCCAGGCATGTGAGGTGCAGGTAGTATCCCCGTTTACTGCTGAAGACAGTGTGCTTACACACGTGCACACACGTCTAAGGACTAAACATCTAAATCCTTTTCTCCACCGCTTGGAATAGAGTAAAATAGGAAATTACAATGAGGAAGAACCGCTCAGTGTCTGCCATTCAGATTCACGTGTTTTGTTTTGTTTTTTCTAGACCAATGGTTCTCAAACTGAGGATCACGACCACTATAGCGGGGGATTGGATGGTCCTTTCATAGGGGTTGCCTAAGATGAACGGAAAACACAGATATTTACATTATGATTCATAACAATAGCAAAATTACAGCCATGAAATAGCAACGGAAATAATGTTATGGCTGGCGCGGGGAGGGGGGGCGGGTCACCATAACATGAGTTACTGTATTAAAGGGTTGCGGAATTAGGGCAGCAGAGAAGCCACTGTTCTAGTCTCTTCTGTATGCATCGTATGTTTCAGTTCTAGCCCATGCAGAGGTATTTGAAAATAGCTCATTTTCTACAGACCAGGAAGTCTGCCAGGGCTCTTTAGCGGTAGATTGTCTAAGCTGCACTCTCCATGGCCCCATGCTGATTTTGGTTGATGACATGCCTTGCTCTCCCCTCCTACCCCACAGTCCGTTCCAGCCAACTGTACATTGGGCTGTTTACAACACCACCCTGCTTTAGGGCTCTGTTCACACTGCTCCCTCTGCCAAATGTCTTTCCTGTGGAAACCTTTGTTGTGATAAGCTCTACACCTCTTCTCTCAAACTGTCCATTTGTGGATGAAGACTGCCACATAGCTGTCCCCACGCCTCCAAGTCACCTCCATGTTTATGCATTCTCTCAGTTTTACCAGTTGTAGTAAGAGGAGGCGTGGGCTGTGTCCTGCCCAGCTCCCGGTGCAGGCGGGCTGTGTTCCTGGCACCCAGCTCACATGGCTGTATGGCTAGCTTATACCCGGAATAATTACACTCAAACTGGATTCATTCAACACACTGCCTGGCCATTAGTTCTAGCCTCTATTGGCTAACTCTCACATCTTATTTCAACCCATTTTTAATAGTCTGTAAGTCACCACGAGGTAGTGGGCTTACCGGGAAGATTCAGCATGTCTGGCCCTGGTGGCTTCATGGTGGCTCTCCCTGACTCAGTCTTCTTCCCAGCATACTGTTCTCTTTTCCCTGCCTATCTAAGTCTTACCCTATCAAAAAGCCAAGGCAGTTTCTTTATTAACCAATGAAAGCAACCCAAATACAGAAGAACCCTCCTACACCAACCAGTGATCAAGGTTTGCCTAAGGACTTTGTGATTCTATGAGCAATGCCCTAATCTCATGCACAGAAAGCTGACCCAAGCCTTAGTCAGCACGCTCTTCAGAACTCAAGACCTGCTGGAAGACTGGCTAATGACAGGGTGTGGCATCTGTGGCAGGGGTCCTGGGGCAGATTGTCTGGGAATGGAACCTGTACCAGAAGAGAGCCCCTAACTGATAATGTTGTCAGGATACCACAGAAACACCCAAGGAGGGTGGATTCTGACCTTCTGAGCCTGTGTGCTTCACTGATGTAGGCAAAAGAAATGAAAGAATTCAAAGAATAAAAACTAAGATACACGATGCTTTTTCCCTATGAGCTCTTTGCACAGTTCCTGGAATTTAGTCTGTGCTCAAACACATTAAAAGAACATTTCTTTTTGGATTGCTCATGCTTTTCCACAGCAAGTTACTATGGGAAAGAGTTCTGGAAAAATACTCTAACCGAGAAATCGCAAAGTCAGTGTGACTTTCTGTATCATTCCCTTTGTGAGTGTTGAGCCCTTTTTATCACTGATGGTTCAGAAAGGTGTCCTACCTCAGACAGCGATAATGTTGGAAACTTTGGTGTTTCTGAATATAAAAACACAGGGTATGTGCATGAGGTTGTTAGGATCTGTTAAGAATGCATTTCAATTTCCTGAAAGGCAAGGAAAATGTCTAGGTGAAAACAAGAAGATAATAATTGTAAAAAAATGAAAAAAATGTTTTGCAACATTCCTTTCAAAGTCTTCTTCCTGGGCCATGAACAATCAAATGTGTAGGATATTAAATGTTATTAAAAGACCACCTGCCTCTGCCTCCTGAGTGCTGGGATTAAAGGCGTATGCCACCACCGCCCGGCTGACTCTTCTATTTCTTTCAGCGTGATAGAAATGTTCCTTTTTCAATAATTATATGCAGAAATTTAGCTCGACTTTAAGAATAAAGTGGAGCCGGGC
>JAQHUG010000039.1:4459221-4479941 GCA_028555095.1 Dicrostonyx torquatus | reverse complement strand
AGAGAGAGAGAGAGAGAGAGAGAGAGAGAGAGCGTGTGTGCATTTCACAAATGTGTGCAATTACCAGGGATGTGTGTGGAAGTCAGAGGACAATTTTTTCTGGAAGTTAGTCTCTTTCCACTATGTGCATCTCAGGAATCAAACTCAGGTTGTGATCCCTCCTCCTCAAATGCTTTTATTCATGTGAGCCATGTGAATTAATTTTACAAATAAATAAATAAATAAAATAACCACCCATGATAAATTTTAGTCATTTTCACACTTCCTATTTCTTCATATTTGAGTTAGACTTGACTACTTTCTATTTGTCTTTGACCTTCTCGTTAAAGAAGACTAGTATAGTTTCATTCAGTTTCTGGAATTTTGCAACTTACTATTTTTTTAATGGTATTTTATGCTTTGAAAAAACATTTCAAGTACAGACCCACCCAGCCGTGCTCAGTCTGGGTGGGTGGAAGACGCCTTGAGGCACCAGGCAGGTAGGCACCATTACAGTGAGCAGCTCTATGGACCTGGGCTCATGATGACACCCATGCCCAGGTTGCTGCTGAGAACCATGTCTAGGTCCTGCTGCAGCTGGGGTCTGTGGTGATGTTCATGACTCATGTTGCCACCAAAGGACAGAGGTTGCCTAGGATCTGGACCACACCTAACACTATGTTGGTGTCCAAGAACCATAATGCCACCAGAGCCATACAGATTGGCATGCCCTGTGCTTCTTCCTGAGGCCATGCTGACATCTGGACCTGAGATGGTGCCAAGGGTCTTGTCTGGGTCCACGACCCTACCACCAGCCAGGCTCTGCATTGATGTCTGTGGTTCCTGTATCCTACAACAGTCATGCAGATGCCTGGGGATTGAGCCGCCATTTGAGGCCATGCTGGTGTCTGGGGGCCATGCTGCCACAGGGGCCATACTGATCTGAGAGGCGTGAGCTGTCTCCCAGGACCATGGTGACATCCATACCTGAACTTCTGCTAAGAGCATTGTCTGGGTCAGTGATTCTGCTGAAGCTGGGGTCTGTGCTGATGTCTGGGACCCATGTTACCACCAGGGGCTATGCAAGCCATGAGTGTTGAAATTTGAGGGTTGTGCTCACCTCTCTGGGAGACCTGGCCCTGCCCCACACAGGAGAGCTTGCCCTGATGACCCTAGTCCTGGGAGAGCTGGCTCTACCCCTCATCACAGCTGCAGGATATCTGACCCCGGTGACGTGGGTGCAGGAGAGCTGGCTCTGACCCTCACCTGTGTAGGGGGAGGAACAGTACTGGCAGAGGCCTGACTGGCCAACTCAGTTACTACCCAGGCCCACATACATACAGGGCTCTGAGCTGGCACTGCCCAACATCTACCCCACGGATGACCTGCTGGTGTGTGGACCATCAGTACGCAGCATTTCAATAAGCAGCCTGTGGGGGCGCTGTAGCCCGAGAACCAGGCTCCTTTAGTACAGACAGTCCCAGGATGTGCCTCTGTGACCTTCCCAGCATAGAATCTGTTTGTTAATAGTTCTGTCATGTACACACGGAAGGACCAACAGTGCCCTGGACTTCCCTCATAGGATGCACTCAGGTTAGTCAGCCTCAGAGAACTCACGAGACAAGACACAGGCGGCTCTTGTAGTTTCTTCCGAGTGAAGGCTGAAGGAACAGCCTGGTAGAGCCTAGAGTGTGAATTAAGAACGGGAGGTAAGGTCAGAGACCAACAAAGAAAGCGAAGCCATGGCTGAAAAAAGCTCGTTAGAGTTCAGAGTGCCAGGTAAGCCTGTCGTCGTCGCCCCCCCTCCCCTCTCTTCAGCCGCAAGTTGTCCTCATGGTTGCCTGTCAGCTCTGATTTAGCGTCTGCTCATTACCTCATCACCCATTTTCTATAATTACACGTTGGGCAGCTCCTTCTCTTCTCATTTTAATTAGTTGTCAGCTCTGAAATGAAGCGGTCCTCTCTGCCTTGTTCTCTCAGATGCCCTCCTTTGCATGTTTTCATTCTCCAGGTGTCAGGATGAGGCCTTTGTTTGCAAATGAGCCACTAATCTCACGGATCCCTCAAGATTATTGGGAACGTGTAGGAAAGAATAGATTAAAAAACCTGGCATGGTAAAATGGCCCAGGAGGAAAGGCGCTTGCTGGGTCTCAGATGTTGCAAGGAGAGGTTTGCCCCTGCAAGCTGCCCTCTGGCCTCCACGCGCCTGTCGGAGCAGGCACCCTCTCTCACGAATGCAACTTCAAAAATTAAAACAAAAATATATTAAAACGTCACAGCTAGGGTGTGGAGAGATGGCCCAAACAGTAAAGAGAATCGGCTGCTCTTCCAAAGGACCCGGGTTTGATTCCTAGCACCCACATGGCCACTCACACCTGTCTGTGACTATTTGTAAGGGACCTGACACCTTCTTCTGATTTCCACAGGCATTGCACACACATGGTGCACAGAAACACATGCAGGAAAAGCACCCATCACATAAAATAGAAAGAACATAAATCTTAAGGGGATTAAAAAAAAAAGGCAAAATTGAAGAAATTGCCCACTAGGTAAACTGAGGCAGCAGGAGGTGAATGTGGACTGACTCCCTAAACCCTGAGTGTGCTTCATGTCGAAGAGAAAGTGAGAATTTAGGTATTTGACCCCAGCTATTAACAACCCCATAAAGACTCAGGGAGGCTGAACACATAACTTGTCATGGCGGTCACGCGCGTGTTAGAGTCAACTGAAGTCTCCTCTCTTTAGAAAAGAGTCCTTGACATTTCTTCTGAGAATGCAATTTCAGTTGTGTGTAGTAATTCCTTTTTAAAAAAAAATATTATTAAAGAAGATTTATTTTATGTTTAATTACACGTAGATGTCTGTGCCTGTGTGTGGGTGTGTTTGTGTGAGTGTAGGTAGCCATGGCGGCAGTGGTGTCCATTGACCTGGAGCGCTACAGATTGTTACAAGCAGGGGTGAGCTCGTAACCACTGAGCATCTCTCCACATCTGTTTATGGGGTACTAGGAATGGACACAGGGCTTCATTCATACTAGGTAAACGCTGTACCACAAAACCATATCCACAGCTGGAGCAGTTCACGGTTGTCTGAAGTCCTTGAGGAACTGGTTCACAGAAGGACACCACAGCCAATGAGATATGAGGCTTGGAGCTATGGCAGCCATTTTGCCACTCAGAGATCAGCCTGGTAATGGAAAAACCTTGCAGAACTCACTCTGATTTCTCACAAACACCATCTGAGTCTACTGCCTACACAGACCTGAAGAAATTAGTATCTCATCTAGAAACTTCTGTGGGTTTTTTTTTTTTTTTGGAAACTGTTTTTGCATGGCTTGGATCCAGGATTTTTGCTCAGTGATCTTGGAAAGGTTTTGATTAATTCATACTCAGTCTATCTAGCAAGACCTGAGACTTTATTTGTATCTTGAGCTGTGACCCCTATGGCACGTGAACACTGACCCGCAGGGAGAACACTAGGATATTTAGGCTGTCCTTCCAGAGATAGCTGTCTGAGGAGTCATTCTCTTCACTGAACACCCTAGAATCCCAACCCCCTCACTGTGCTGGAAGATGGCACCCCAAATGATTCCCCCAGTGGTTTTCCTTCACTGTTAAAGGAACTCAAGTGTACTACTGATCAAGATGACTGAACCTGAATTTGAATGTTTGCGCTGGAGAAGGTTTTGAAGGATAATCTCTCTATAAACTTAGCGTGAACACTGGGATTCGAACTATATATATATACACAACACACGCTGTGGCCAAGATGCTCAGTAGAGGAGCTATGGGGAAACACATAGTATCTATCATCTTGGTAGTGGACCAACAATTAAAAGGCAGGGCATCATTCAAGGCATCTACACAAAACCAAAACCATCTTTGCTTGGTAGCATTCCGACTTTGAAATCTCACAGTGGAGGTGGACCTGACCCTGGGTAGAAACACATTCTGGTTCCGGTTACATCCAGGGAGCACTGATGGTTGTTGCCACCCTAGTGCTGGGCAGGGATGCCAAGACTCATTTCATGTTCTAACAGTGTCTAGTTGGAAGCTGGCCACTGTAAGAAGTGCTGAATCTGCCTATGTGCACGCGACCTCTGTTAGAAAGCTGAAAGAGCCTCCCGGGTAATGCAGAAGTGTCACGTGTAATGCAGAAGTGTCTCGGGTTTTTTTTTTTTTTCTGTTGCTGTCAGAAAACACCGTGACAAAGACCGATAAGGGAGGAAGGGTTTACTTCAGCTCACAGCTCAAGAGTAGAACCCGTCACAGCCGGGAGGTCAAGGCAGCTGGGACCTGCAGCAGCTAGTCATATGAAATCTGCAATCAGGAAGAAGAGAGCCATAGATGGTAATACTCCCCTCTCTCTCTCTCTCTCTCTCTCTCTCTCTCTCTCTCTCTCTCTCTCTCTCTCTCTCTCTCTCCTGTTCAGTTCAGGATTCCTAGCCAGGGAATGGTCCGACCCGCAGCTAAGATAGATTATCCAGCATCAATGAACCGGATCAAGATGCTCACTTGAGGACATTCTCTGAGGCTAACGAAGAGGAGAATCCCTCCCAGGTGTGTGCAGAGACTTGCCTCCTAGAGGATTCTCAACCCTCTCAACTTCACAGTTAACACTAACCATCAAAAACTACTGTCTTCTCATCCAGGAAGCCAAAGTCCAGGATGCAGAGACAGTGGGCGATGGCAGTGGCTGCGTGTGCCTGCCGGTTACATGTGACTGAGGTTGCCGGTGAGGGAGAAGGATGATGAGCCCCTGTTGTCAGGTTGGTTGGATCGAGAGACATTCCGGGCAGTAGTAAAGCACAGCTCTGAGGGTAGAAGAGAAGGTGTCTCCAGAGACGATGAGATCCCGGGGGCTGTGACCTAATGCACATTGTTCCATTGATGAGCTAAAAAGTCAACTAATGGGAGATGGTGGCTCTCAAAGATGGAGCCTGATGGAGGAATCAGGCAGGTCCTTAGAAGCATGCCTTTGGGGCTGTATCTTGTCCTAGCCCCTTCCTGTTGGGATTCCCCTCTGCTTCCTGTTCGCCATGAGGTGAACAGCCTCTTCCTTCCTGCTGCTTCTCCTGTTCTGACCCACCGTGAGCTCAGAAATACTGGCAGTGCAATGAACTTTTGAAACCATGAGCAAAATAGATGTTTCTTCCTTTAAATTGTTAAATGATTTTTCTCCCCCACAGTAGTGAGAGACGCAAAACAACGGGTTGAGACAGCTTTGGGCAGGGGATGGGCTCTTCCTGAGTCTGTTTCCCTCTTTTGTAAAGGAGCTGGTGATTGCAAAGACTGAGTCTCTCATAACGGTGTTGCTTTTTTAAAATTTTTTATTGATTTTAATTGGCCTCTACATTTTTCTCTGCTCCCCTCCCTGCCTCTCCCCTCCCCTTCAACCCTTTCCCAAGGTCAATGGTGTTGCTTTTTAGGAAAGCCATGTTTATAATTTTTTACTCTTCCTGCCAATTATTGAATCATGGATTCTGATTTTTTTTCTATTTGCGTTCTTCTAATTGCTGTATGGAATGTCCGGCTACTATTTTCCTCCCTCCATTGTGTCTTTGGTCCTAATGGACTCTTTTGAGCAAAGGCAAGTGCTCAGTGGCAACGTTTGTCAGCAATTCTTAGGAAGCAATTTATCCATTAGCTATTCACTTAAAATCCCATTTGGCTAGGGCCTGGGAGATGTAAACACCAGGATCAGAGTTCAGCCTCCACAATCTGTTTTAAAAGGCTGGGGGTGGGGTATGGTGCTTCTAATCCCAGCCCTGGGGAATGGAGACCGGAAGATCTTGGGAGCTCACTGGCCAACCAGTGCAAGCTCCAAGTCCATGAGAAACACAGGTGGCTGGCTCCTGAGGAATGACACCAGAGGCTGATTGCTGGCCTCCACACACAAGGCATACACACAGGTACCTGTGCACACAAGTGCACTAACATGCACACATTCCCACACGTGCACATACAAGTCCTATTTTGTAGAAAAAGAAATGCCTACCAATTCTTCTCTGTGTGTATCATGGTTTTGTTAGAAAGCCTAAAAGGCTCCTGTGCATTTACTATTCATGTACCACTTGGATGCCGTGGGTATTTTGGTCTCCTGACACTTCATTCCATTTGCATTACACAGAAAAATTGTTAAAAATCTTTGAGGAAAGAAATTGTACTTTTAAATGGTCTCTCAAGCGTCTGGAGGCACTTTTATAAACGCTGATGACTGTTGCTATCATAATAATAGGCGAGGTGGCTAGTTTACCGTGGCCTTAGCAACAGAAATGAGAATCATGAAGGGTATCATAAGAAGAATCCTAACCATGTTAAATGTTTAATGTCATGTGCTCCTGGTGTCAAAATATTTAAGCACAGTGAGAGCATCGCAAAGACAGAGGGAGACGAGCCAGCGTACGCTCTGCACACACGCAAGGCTTTAGAGAGAAGCCCACAATGCCTAGCTGTAAGATCTGCGACTTGTACTCTAGGAGGTTGCTGTGGTTTGGCAGGGTAGGGGCCCAGATGGGAAAAGCTGAAAGGCAGGGTGTCAGCTCACTAGCTTACCCTACTAGCCTGCTCAGGCTCTGGGAGCCACAGAAGCCCTCGGGTTATTCTAGACTGTATTTACTCATTTTCCCCTCTGTTTGTTTGTTTGTTTGTTTTTTGTTTTGTTTTGATGCTACTAGGTCTGATGATGTGGGTGGTGTATTTACACACTGGCTCTGCTGATGCTCTCTCCGGGTGGGAGTTAACTCTTCTTCCTCTATTTTTCCTCCATAGGATTGTGTTTCTTAGCTGCATCTTCAGGTCATCCTCAAGTCATCCTTTCGTTCTGTTCCTCTTCCCTCTGTCCTTCACCTGCCAGAAGTAAAGCTTGGCAGGCAAGAAGCTCCTAGCCATTCCTCAAACAGAGAAGGTCAGAACTGTCGCCTTTATGACCTTTAAAGCACTTCCACAAAAGATATCTGCAGTCTTTTGATTGCCTGGAAGTGTCAATAATGCCGACTTTCCGGCGTCTCAGCTGAACACGGGCCGTGATGGCTGAGCTGGCATCTAAACCTTGATCAGTAACCCAACTTCACTGATCTGACAGCGGGGGTCTGTGGAGCCTGAGGAGATACCCAAGGTGGGTGCAGTATTCCTTCTGCGGATATTTAATCTTTTCTTCTTTCTTCACGGAGGCGGCAGAAACACACCCTGAAAGGGTGTCATGCCATCACCTGTTTCGAATGAAGCCAGTCAGCCTCGTGAACTGCCTTGTTTTATACTGTTTTTTTTTTCCCCCACACAGTGTCTTATCACAGGTATTCGGGCTCACAAATCTTGACGCTCAAATTGATATTTACTGCTCTTAGGTTACACCCATTTCAAAGTTCACTAAACTAAATGGTTCATACAGGTTGAGTTCAAACAAACAACCAAACAAACACAGAAAAACAAACAAAACCAAACAGACAAACAGAACTTCATCGCAGTCTGCTCTGTAGAGACATATTTCATATTTTGGGGCCTCTTCAATTTGCTACCATCTTTTGTTTGAGTTTTCCTTGCTTTTTCTTTTAAAATTTTAGAGATTATCCTTTTTTATTGGTGTTTATGTACACTGTGTGTGCAAATGCATGTGTGTGTGTATGTATGTGCGTATACACGTGTATGTCAATGGTGTACATATGGAAGTACAACTTGTGGGAGTTGGTTCTCTCCTTCCACCACGTAGATCCCAAGGATAAAACCTAAGCTGTCAGGTTCTGCGGCCAGCACCTCTACTCACTGAGCCATCTTACCACCCTCTTCTTTTCCTTTCCGAGACAGGGTCTCAGGTAGCGCAGTCTAAGTAGCAAAAGATTACCTTGAACATTAGATCTTCCCGCCTCCACTTCCCAAATGCTAGGGTTGCAAGTATTTGCCACGAGGGCTAGATCGTGCTCAGTTTCCTATGTGCCTACTGACTAAACTATACCAACTTCAAGAGAATTGGTCAATATTTTTACATCCTATTTCTAAATATATCTATGTTGTGGTGTGTGTGTATTTCCTTTCTCTTTTTGAGTGAATTATGCATTTGTAGGATACATGCATGTTTGCATGTCTGTGGGTACATGTAAGTTTGCAGATTCATATGTTTGTGTGTCTACGTGGATGGAGATTGGAGGTTGATGTCAAGTGTTTTTCCCAGTTGTCTATTGTATCTATCTTGTATATTGTGGCAGGATCTCTGAGAGAACCCCAAAGCCTGAAGTTTTGGGTAGTCTGGCTAACCAGCTTGCTTCAGGGATTTCCTGTCTCCACCCGCTCATGCTGGGATTGCAGGCAGGCAGGCAGGCTTTTACATGGGTTCTGGACCTGATGCTTGTGTGACAAACATTTTCCTGCTGAGTCATCTTCTCCACTGATATTTTCTTACTTTACTATATTTTAAATCTTACGCTCCTGAGTAGTTACTTTCAATAATGTGTAATTATGATTTACCATGCACATTCTCAAAATAATTTGGTAAAAATTAATTAATCTTTATTGTCAAATTGACAGATATTAAAGTCACCAAGGAAACACATCTCTGGGAGTTTTGCCTGCAAGAACATTTCCAAATAGTTCTAACTAGAGAGAGGAGAACCACTCTTCATCTGGGTCTGGGGTTTCAGAATGTAAGCCAAATAAATGCTTTCTTCCCCCATGTTGCATTGGGCCATGCTGTTCTTACCACAGAACACAGCTCCAGTCCTCCATCCTGTGCCACATGGGTTGTCCCAGTCAAACTATGAACCCAAGTGCACCCGTTCTACATTGTTTCTTCTTGCCAGATATTCAGCTGCATCAGTGAGAAAAGTGACTGATACAGTTGATTGGGTGTGAAGGGTCGGGAAGTTGGTGTATGAAATCTGGCCGTTCGGGTCACAGGCCTTTTGAATCAGTTTAAAGGAAGAATCCTGAAAGTTTTGAAGCTATAGAAGTGCTAGAGTTCTATTGCCAAAGAATAGCAGACTATTCTGGGATGCGACAAGATCGCTGACTGAAATGTGGACAGCAAAGAACAGGCACAGAAAGTTCCAGAACAAAATGGAGACTCTTCTGGGAACGGAACTAGAGGCCATTCATTTTATAGCCTGTATATATTCTTTGAGTGTTCCAAAAACATGAATTGTGCTGAATTAAAATGTATAGATTAGCTGGGTATAGTGGTACATGTTCTTAATCCCAGCAATCAAGGACAGAAGTAGGTAGATCTCAATGAATTCAAGACCAGCTTGGTCTACATAATGAGCTCTAGGACAGTCAGAGCTACATAGAGACCCTGTTTTTAAGAGAGAGAGACAGAGAGACACAGAGAGAGAGTGTGTGTTATGGAGTCATGGACTAAACTGGTGGAGGGAATGTCATGACGTCATCCCATCTAGGTTGAGGCGGGGCCTCTACTTGCTATTCTTAGTCATATCTCCAATGACAGAGAGCAGGAAAATATGTAGTTTAGCAAGGGAATGCATGTAAAGGCGTTTAAACTTATAGGCAAAACTAGTGAAAAGGAGGCCACTATAATTGTTACGGAGATCAGCATTATTTAAAGACAAACCTCGAGCTCTTCCTTGGGACTAGAACTGAGGCAAGACTCTGTCCATTGAAGGCTCCATCTCGTGTAAAGACAAATTCATTAGAAAGGAGAGAACCTTAGCTGAGAAGTCTACTGAAGGCACTTCCTACTCACGACATTCCCTAGGAAAGTGTTTTTCCTGGTTCAGTTACTGAGACACAGTAGCTATGGCTGTGATAGAAGAGGGTCAGATTATATCTTGGGCCAGCACAGACCTTGGCAGCATCTTCTGGATGATGCCGGATGTTGCAGCCTTGCAGAATGCAGCAGTTACTGTGTTATAGAGCCTTGTGACAAGCTTCCAGAAAGCTTCTGAGGTCAAGCAACATGCAGCAGGTTTAGATTCCCTCCAAGGAGAACCTTGGAGGCTCCTCCATAGAGCTGTGAAGCTAGAACCTCGGCAACAGTGGAGAACCCAGGATGCTGGCAGTGCCAGGACAAGGGATACCTGCTGAGAAAGTCTCCAAGCTGATACGTGAGATACCACTCGTGCTACAGGTGGCATAGATAGAATGGCAGGGGTGACCAAGGCCACTGAGGTCCCAATGAGGTCCCAATGACTTCATCATGTGCCAGATGCGTGTAAGAACGTATTAGCTTCCAGACCAGACCTCTCAGGCTACAATAACGGAAGGAGCCCTTTACTGTCTGACAAGAATTCTACTGAGACCACTGTCTGTGAATCTCTAGCTAAGACCTCTAAGCATTAGGATTTCTCACGGGGGAAATGAGTTTATGTGAAAAGGGTATTAGTGGGCACACATCCTGCTCCCCGCCATCTTTCCTGCCTTCTGCCTGGGAATTATATAGCCTGGCTACTGCTGGGAATCACTTGTTCCGTCACAGAGCTGTAAGGAGAGATACTCACACCTGCTGTGCTGCCCTTTGCTGGTTCTCGGACCTTAACCCCCACAATGCCCCGACCATGCTGTCACCCTTCTGCCTGCCCATGGTGTTAATAATGCTTCTGGAAACTCCTTATCCCTAATAACCATCTCAGTGTCACTCTTGAGCCCACATACAAGACCTTTCAGTGTGGAGCTGCAGGATTTTGTGTTTTATATGTTGGCTTCAAAGTCTTACTTCAGCCCATATTTTCCTGGCTGTATCACCATTTCTCTCTCTTGGAATGGGGATGTTTCTGTGCTGTGGTATTTCGGAAGGGCTCACAGTTAAGAGGCTACCTTGATTTTTTTTTTTTTGAGACAGTAGCTTTGGAGCCTGTGCTGGAACTAGCTCTTGTAGACCAGGCTGGTCTCGAACTCACAGAGATTCACCTGCCTCTGCCTCCCAAGTGCTGGGATTAAAGCCGTGCACCACCACCACCCCGCTTCTACCTTGAATCTTACCAGCAACTTTGAACTTTTGAACAATGGTGGAATTGTTAATATCTGGAGGGACTCTTGCAGCTGAACTAACTTTGCATTCTAAGATGGTCATGGAGGAGGACACTCAAGAGGAGATGGAAGGTTACAGTTAAAATGGATGTTTGGGGTATCAAATTGACAAGGTATCAATTTGTGACAATTGATTTTCATTTTTAGCTTGACTAGATTCAGAGTCACCTGAGATACCATCTGATGTGCCTGTGCGAGCGTTTCTAGAGAGGTGAATGTGTATGATGCCGTTCCATGTTAGTGTCTCAGTGAATAGAAATGAAAAGGAGAAACTGGACTGAACACCAGTGCGGTAGGGAAAGGAGTGCAGAAGTTCCTCCATCTTGCGGTCTTGCTGAGGCCATTTTAAATTTTACCAGAATCTGATCTCCATCTCCTCTAGAAACCCTAGGTCAGGATGTCCTAGCTAACTTATCTCAGCCACTGTTAAAACTGCGTGTGCAGAACCTCCTTCAGCGAACGCTAGCCCAGCTGCCTGTGTTGGCAGAACTCTCCTCGGGACTGGCTAACCACTTAGCTCTTGTTGAAACTGTTTGCTTCCAACTGCTTACTGTGTGAAGCGCCCCACCCCCTGCAGCTGCCAAATGAGATGCCTGGACAAGACCTCTGCTCCTAAAATCCCAGTGTTCTGAGCACTTTGGACCACATCTAGGTCCCTGAACACTTGTGCGTGGTCTCAGATGGCTGGAACAAAGACTCTTGATTGGTCATGCTCTGTGGCCCAGTGATCCTTTTTGGTGAATTCCCTGCAACCCTAGCACACTTCTTTCCTGGCTTTAGACACAGCATGACATACATACAGCATATATCTCCACACTACACATACATACACACTATATATTAGTCTCCATACTATATTTTGGCAACTGTGCAATGGCACAGAATAAACGTTCCCATTCCAAAAAGCATCCCCACCCCCATTTTGCTCAGTCCGGGATCTGCTGCCAGGGAATGGCTCCATCCACAGTTCAGATCGGTCTTCCCATAGCAACTGGCATAATCAAGATGGCAACAGACAGGAAAGCCTAGAAGAAGACCATCTCCTTTGTTTCTCTAGATTCTGTCAGCTGACAACACTTGTGTGGGCATTAGCTCAGCTTGCTCCCAATAATTTGGAGTAAATTTTCAAAAACACAAAATACATACAATTTCAGGAAGCAAGTGGAGAAATTAGTCAAGGGGGAAGTAAGAACAGAGAAGCGTTCAGGTAAACTGAAGGCAGGCCGAGGTAAGCACATGTATGCATATTTACAACTTGTGCACCTGGTAAGTAGGTGAGGTACATGGTCCTCTTCCTCTGAGGCTGCTTTCTGCTTGAGGGAGAAGATGAACAAACATGATGGGTCCTTGGGCCTAGACAGGGAGAGGGGAATGCTGGGCAAGGAAAGGTTCAGAGGGGAAATGGGGCAAAGCTGGCCAGTCTCCCTCCTCTGAGATAAAACGCTGATGAACCTACATCACGGTCACTCTCTGATAACCCCTCCGTCTCCAACCTTCCCACACGTCCCCCCAGTAACACCCTGAGTACTTACCAAGACCCAAGCAAGACACTCTGAGTCCTGATTTCCCAAGATTCCTAGAACAAAAGCAAAGTAACACAGTTAACACTTTCCGGTGTGAAGCAGCGTACAGCTTAGCCCTGAATATTATCTTTGTTGACAAGAGCGGAGGCAGAGGAGAATCTCCTCGTGGCTTTGGGAAGTTCCTCTCTTTCTTTGCTATTTTCATGGCGTTCCTATTTCATTTTGTCATTGAGAAACTCAAAATTCTCTCAGGCTTAGCCTAAGAACAAATTATCTGCCACAAAATGAAGCTTTGCAATTTTAAATTGTCTTTATTAGTTTGATACTACATTTCCTGTCTCTCCCTCTTTTTCTAGAATGTGCTTTCTTCCACAGCAAGGCCATTTACCTTTTTCACTAGCCAACTCTCGATCATTCATCGCAGACAATGCCCCAGAAGACACACTTAATAAATGTTGACTTATTGACTTCATGACTTGTAAGATAGAATATTACTTCCAAATGAAGAGCACACATAAATCCATTGTTACTATAATCTATTGTATACAAGTTTGCAGAAAATTAACACAGGAAGTTCAGATAACCCTTTAAAGGAGAAATCTTTTATTTCTCAACTTTTTTTTTTGTTTTCATCCCTAAAAATTCATCAAGTAAAAGGAACGTAGCTTTCTAAGTCTGCATAGAGATGGAAGCGGGTATTGTAGCGCTCATTTACGTCTTTATGGAAATCCAGAGCCAACCCACTTCTGTCCTCTAACTAATATTCCTCAGAGAGGACACCAAATTTCCGCCTGGCGAATGTCTCATAGAATCGGTGTGCAGATCACACCAAGGAGGCAAAGCTGAAATAATTGCAGCTTTGGGGAAAATGTCTCCCCCATTCTGACCACATGCTTTACAGTCCCCTTTCAACTTCTGCTACAGAGCGAAACCTTGACCACCTTACCAGCGTGTTCTCCTCCCTCTGTCATCCACCTTGGTTTCTTTACAGTTAGTAATCAGCACTTTCATTTTTTCACCCTGGATTTTCCTCTTGCTTTTCATAGCCTATGAAATGCGACCTAAGTGATCCATGAGATTGCATAGCGCAAGTATGCACGAGAACGTAGAGCTGAAAGGCCTGGGGTTTCCACCCATTGCTCCACTGGCTGAGGGACCTAGGGAAAAAGCTTCCTGAGGTTTGATTTCTTCATTAGTAGGATGGCTGTTGGTATCTGTGGCGTTCATTCAGTGTCATTTCTATGTGCATGGAATCTGATTAACTGTGATAACGGAATATAGTAGGCCAAAACGGGGGGGTTAGTGCTGCCTGGCTGCTGGTTCTAACAGATATGGTGTTGGATTTTTTCATGCTTTTTGGCTATTTGCAACTGGAAGGAAACTTGCATACAAATTCATGTGAAACATGTTTCGAACTATTAGATAGGAGAGAAGTAATTGGACATCCTCCATGAAAAAAAATTCTTAAGGCATTGTTCTTTGATTTTTTTTTTTTTGGTGTGTGTGTGTGTGTGTGTGTGTGGCGGGGGGGAATCATTAGTGCAACTGGAAGATCTTCCTCTGTAATAAGTCTGTTTATTTCCAAAGATGGGAACTTAAGAGAGAAAACAGTTTAACAGGAAGAATAAAAGAACACAGCATTCAAGATTCAAATAAAATGGAGGTGAGCACCGGAGCCTCCCAGGTAAGACATCCAGCACAGATGGGGAAGTAAATGCTTAACAAGAGGTCATTGTGTTCCAGGCACAGTGGGGAACAAGGCACAGCTCTCTACTTTGCAATAACCCAAGGCCAAGGAGGGACAAGGTAGATATAACATGTCATCACAGTTCAGGAGTCTTTGGGAGCACAGGCTGGGCACTCTGCGCTTGATGGGGAAACAGATCTAGACATGGCTTGCTGTGGAACTTTTCCAGCATTTGGTGAATTTGAGAATGATCCAGAGGGGGGATAACAATGCCAAACAAACAAGATAGCAGCAGGAACAACCAATCAGCAAGGCAAAGCAAAGCAAGGCCCCTTTAAGGCTAAGCCTGTACAGGCCAGAGCTCTGCAACAAGTTCAAAAGTAGCAAGTCTGGGTGACTGAACACTTTCTCAGCAAGGCAGAGAATTACCTGCCCTAGTTTCTCTTTGATGTTGACGTAAGACAATTAATGATCAGTCAGGATGGAAGACTGAACTAGAGAACTGTCAGCTAAAACAAATTGCCAAATAGCGAGAAGTAACCGTAGCCCATTCCTTTCCATTGCTATTTACACGAAGAAGGCATCCTTTCTGGAATACACGTCTTAGGGAAATGTGGAATGTAAGAAAAGTTCAATTACAGACAAATGCTGAT
This sequence comes from Dicrostonyx torquatus, assembly GCA_028555095.1. Classification (NCBI taxonomy): domain Eukaryota; kingdom Metazoa; phylum Chordata; class Mammalia; order Rodentia; family Cricetidae; genus Dicrostonyx; species Dicrostonyx torquatus. Next base: position 4,465,126 of record JAQHUG010000039.1, on the reverse strand, counting down.
CCAGTGATCACAGCCCCACCGGAGCCTTAGTGGTTTTGTTTCTTTCAACTCTTTAATCTCTGGTATGTTCTCTAAATATTTTTCTTTTTCTACAGAGAATGGTTACTAAACTTAGGTGACCATTTTTTAAGTGGCAGCCATTTTCCATGCAATAGAGGTTTTTGAGTCTTTCGATGCACTGCCCTTTGTCTGTTTTCAAGATGAGCACCCCATAAAGAAATCACTCTGGACACACGATGACGCTGCTCACTTCGCAGGCGGAGAAGGTGGAAGGAAACGCCACTCTGGACACACGATGACGCTGCTTACTTCGCGGGTGGAGAAGGTGGAAGGAAACGCCACTCTGGACACACGATGACGCTGCTCACTTCGCAGGTGGAGAAGGTGGAAGGAAACGCCACTCACGCAGGGCATGAAACCCCAGTGCTACTGCAGTTATACCAAGTGGCAGGACAACATTTTCCCTGACTTCGTCCAAATTCATGGGAGTCAGAAATGTGGCCGTGACCAGCTACTCTGACCCCTCTAAACCCTGCTAGATGACAGAAGCCCAAATACTTGACAGATGTGACCCACTGAGTCCCAACTGTACCTTCAGTTCTTTGTGTGTGTGGCCACAACATCCAGTAACCAAGGGCATCACTCACGCTGAGCTGAAACAGATCCCCTGGATCCACTCTGTCACCCAGGTAGGGTTTGCACACTGAGTAGCCAAATGGCTTTATCAGATTTCATTTTATTTCTTAATTCCTCAGAATTCACGAGCGAGGTAAAGAGACTGTCTTGAAGCACATTGGACTTCCAACTACCCCAGATTCCTTCCCCATCGGATCCAAAATAGTCTCGCTGCACAGGCCTCCCTATTCTATCTGTGTCAGATACGCCAGAAGGAAGTCTCACCACGTTCATTTTTAGTATCTGTTCTCGTTCGACTCAAAAATAAAAGCTCCCCTCTTCCAGGTGAACCCGAAAGGCTCTGCTGCTAATATTAGAAGTGAATGACATCAGTACGAGGACATGGGGCACTTCATTTTGTCAGTGAGATTTCTGGAAACCCTGACGCTTCAGGTGAAGTCATCTGGAGAAGGCTCTGGCGTGTGGAGGCCTGGAAGGGTTGCTTCTGTTTTCTTTTGGGAAGGAGCTGTCCACTCAGTAAACACAGGGCCGAGCTTATTTTCTCGCAGTGGTTAAGGCCCAGTACTGTTCTATGGTGCCCCCGGCTCTCTTTGCTCTGAAGGCTGTAACAGAACAGTGTGAACTGAAAGACAGCATCATCTCGGCATAGCAGCGCATGCCTTTCTGCGGCTCCCAGTTCCTTTGCGAATCGGAGATGCTAAAAGCAGAAGATTAGCAGGCCGAACGTGTTGTTCTCAATTGCTTGCTTGTGGACGAGTGTATCTTAGCTATTATTCACAGTTTTAAGCTGCTAGCACGAGAGGAGTAGCTAGCTAGAACATGCACCTTGCGTTTGGCTGAGAAAGAAGCATATTATGCCTGACAAAATTCCCAGTTTAAAGGATGTCACAGCAGGGACGGACTGAAAGCATATGTGAGAGGCTCCAGTTGCCGTGTAGGTGGCGGACACAGTTGGATCTGACCTGGTTTTCCTGTGGCCAGCACACTATACTGTTCATGATGTCATTTGCTTCATCTCCCTGACTCTCCACACCACAGTCCGCAATGCGCCGTGTCTTACCTGGCAATTACAAAGGAAGTCTATTTTTTTTAAAAGTACATTTAATTTGTCAAGCCAGATGACAATGAGGGTCATATGGTACATTTTTTTTATACTGTGGATATGACTACAATTGATGGATAGGAGCCTTGAACTATGCTTGCAGGGGGCGCTGAGTGACAGGTAGCTGCTAACTCATGGTACTTACATTATAGGAGGGGAGATATGCAGTAAACTGAGTTGGCCATTTGATTATATTTTACTAAAATATCTTTGGCCCAAGGATGTTTCCATAATTTGAGCCCTTGCATGATGAGCCTGCCGCTAAATAACATATAAACTCACAGAAGGCACAACTTAAGAACATACTTTGGTAACAAATGTCTGAGTCTTTGACAGTCATAAACTGTCAGCTGATTAGACTATGTTCAGATAAAGAAAACACAGGCCAGTCTTGGTGTGAGCAGTCTGCCAAGCAACTGTCCCTGTCCCTCACTCTGTCTCAGAGATGCTTGCCCACGCTACAGAGTAGAATTTCCCAACCTGTCCTGTCTCCGGCTTTGAAGGCTGTCTGATTTATGAATTTTTCTTTGCTTACCTGAGCTCTGTAAACTTTCTCTAAAGTTCTTAACAATTATAAGAGTAAATAAAAAAGATAGTGTGATCTAAATTTAAGATTGCTGGGTAAAGTCTATAAGGCCTCAACCCTACAAAAAGAAGAACGGGCAACTAAGGAATGCTGGGAGTAGGAGAAACGGTCTGCCAGCGGAGGGCACATTGTTATCCAACACCCAATGGTCAGCCCTGAAAACACACACAAGTAAACTCTTTCTCGTGACATCTCTTGCCTCCATCCTGACTTCATGACACTCTCTGGTGGAATTCTATCTCTCTCAGATCTAGATCCCCTCTTGCTCTTTCTGTGTTTCTCTCTGACTGGGATGCTGATCATCTTATTTTTGTCTGAAGTGATTAGTGATCACGTCCTTTCTTTTGCAGGACTGACTAGTTGGACTTTTCTCTAGTGCTTGCCGTCAGGGAAGCAGAAGCAAATATTTCACTGAATGAGCAGTTGGTGGGTGGAGAAGTCGTTCTTACTTCTGTGATCGAAACTACCAGAGTTAGTTATTTCAGTCTTGATACTTTGGCGTTTAGATTGTATGTATTATAAAATATATAAAATAATATATTGCAAAGAAAAATAAAAAGCACAAAGATTAAAAAGGAATAAATAAAACTATCCCTTATGTAAAAAGTGTCATTGTCTTTTTGGGAAAAAAATCCTGCTGGGTGGTGATGGTATACTCCTTTAATCCCAGCACTTGGGAGGCAGGGACAGAAGGATCTCTGCAAGTTCGAGGCCACCCTGGTCTACAGAGTAAGTTCCAGAACATGCTCCAAAGCTACAGAGAAACCCTGTCTCGATAAACAAACAAATACTTCAAACAAATAGACTAAAAAATCCCAAATAATTTCCTAAATTCTCTTAGGACTAGGACATGAATTTAGCAAAGTTGATAGGTAGAACATAAACCCACAAAAGTCACTTGTGCATTGACTGGATGGCTCAGTGGGTGAACGCACTTGCTGCGGAGCCTGAGGACCTACGTTCGACCCCTGGAATCTACAGTAGAAGGGGAGAAATGACGCCTATAAACTGTTCTCTCATTCCAACACAAGCAGTGACACATGCAGCCACATAAATCAATGTCATGCAAGTTAGAAATCAATTACATATTTAATAACAAGTAACTGGAACTTGAAATTGAAAAGAACAATGCTACTTACAATAGCCTTCCCAGTACAAGATGTAAATCTATCGAAGTATAATTAAGACTTGTAGGCAAAATATTGTAAAACTTGGAAGGGAGAAATAAAAGATGATCTAACCGAATGGAGATGCACACCACAGTTATGATTGGCAAGATTCAACAGTGTCAGGATGCCAGGTCTCCTCGTTTTGATCTATGAAGTAGGCCTGATCCCAATTTAAGTCCTAACAAAGTATGTTATAAATATTAATGGGGCGGTTCTAAAATTGACTTGGCAAGGTGAAAAAAACTGGAACAGCGACAATCGGAAAATGAAGAACAAATTTGGGAGATTCTCACTACCTGATATTAGGGTGCAATAGGGAGTTTAATAATCAAGGCATGCGGCATTATCAGAAGGAATGGGGAGTACGGAAGAGAACAGAGAGGGCAAGAGAGGCGCATATGTGCAACACATAACTGACTTTTGTCAAAGGTACAAAGGCGATTCAATGAAAAAAATAACTTTTCAGTGAATGGTGCTGGAGCAGATGGAACAATTGTTTTTATGCTAAAAAAAAGTGATACAGACCTCATATTCTGTATGAAAATTAACTTAAAATGGGTTATAGTCCTAAATGCAAAACATAAAACTATAAAACTTCGAGAAGAAATGTCAGAGGACATCTTTGGCTTTGGATTTAACTGAGTTTGTGGGGATGGGACTGTCTTATTGCTGTGAAGAGACACCATGACCATGGCAGCTCTTAGAAAGGAAAACATTTAATAGGGATGGCTTACAGTTTTGGAGGTTTAGTCCATTATCACCACGGAAGGTCATGGCTACAGGCAGGCGGGCGTGGTGCTAGAAAAGGAGCTGAGAGTTCTACACCCTTATGTGTGGGAAGTAACAGGAAGTAGCTTGAGCAAAGGAGAACTCAGAGCCCACCCCTATAGTGACACACTCGCTCCAATAAGGCCACGCCTACTTCAACAAGGCCACACCTCCTAATAGGGCCCCTCCCTTTGGGGGTCCATTTTCTTTCAAACTACCACAGGGACCAAAGAGATAGTCTCTCCAAATTTAGAAAGATTACATTTAACAAAAATTTAGATTTTTTTCTTTGGTTTGTTAAAAAATATCATTAAAAAATTGAAAAGGCAAGCTACATTCTGGAAAAAAAATATCTGCTAAAAGTCAATATAAATGACTTAAGTGTTGATGGGATAGGGACCTGAAGAAGTTATTGGTGACAATTAAACTTTTAGGAAGAAAATCAGCTATTTTCTGGGAAAAATCAATTTAAACCCATAGTGAGATGCATTAATAAACTTGTTAAAATCTATAAGGTAAACATTAAAATAGCAAACACAAATACATAATACCAACAGGTGGCAAAGCTGCAGAGCCAATGAACTCTCATTCCTCGCTGGGAAGAGTACAAATTGCTATATCCCACTTGAAAGACAGCTTGATGGCTTCCTAGAAAGTTAAGCATATTCATACTAAGTGATTCAGCAATTCTATTCCTAGGTATTTACTTGAGTAAATTGAAAACGTCTGTTCACACACAGAGAAATGTACTCAAATATTTATAGCCGTTTTACTCAGAATCACCCCAAACTGGAAACCACCCAGATGTCCATCAACTAATGAATGGATAAACACATTAGGCTTTCACATAATGAAATGCCACTTGGCCGTAAAAGGAAGGGAGCAATCGATTATATGAATAACATGGCTGCCTCTGAAATGCAGCTTGCTAAGTGAAAGAAGCCAGACGCGACGGCTACACATTGATTCTGTTTATACAACATTCTAGCAAAGATGAAAGTAGAGGGAGAGAAAGAGCAGAGTAGTCCGTGTTTGGAGGTGAGAAGAAAGGCTGAGTGTAAAGAAGGAATTTGGGGACTTACGCAACTGCTCTGTATGGGATGTGGGTGATCAAAACCCATACAATTGTAAAACACAAAAAGTGTAAGGAGTGCTCAGCCATAAATAAAACACACCCTTTCTCCAAGACTCAGGGACACCTCAGAACATGAGTGCATGTGAGCATGTATGCGTTTGTGCATGTGCATGCGTGTGTGCATGTGTGTGTGTTTGCATGCGAGCATGTATGCATTTGTGCATGTGCGTGCGTGTGTGTGTATGTTTGCATGCAAGCATGTATGCGTTTGTGCATGTGCGTGTGTGTGTGTTTGCATGCAAGCATGTATGCATTTGTGCATGTGCGTGCGTGTGTGCGTGTGTGTGTTTGCATGTGAGCATGTATGCATTTGTGCATGTGCGTGCATGTGTGCATGCGTGTGTGTGTGTGTGTGTGTGTATCTTCTAAACTGTATCTTCTGGACATGGCATGGCTTTGTGTTCATGAGCTCACGGCAGCTGGGGTTTTCTACACAGGACCTGCACTAGGGCAAGCCAGCCAATAGTTCAGCATGGGTGGTAAAAGAAAATATGAGCTCCCTCCCACCC
>JAQHUG010000039.1:4423796-4437175 GCA_028555095.1 Dicrostonyx torquatus | reverse complement strand
TTTATGGACCATTTTGGGGAGATATTGCTGATATCATTAATGAATAATTATATGACTGATCTCCAGATACTGCTCTAGGCCCTAGAGACACAGAAATAGAAAAGAAAAAAAAGAGACATTTTCATTCAGGTTGGAAAGACTGGCAATAAGCAAGCAACGAAGCAAACGTACCTCACACAGACTTATGCTGTGTGGTGGCATTTTGGTCAATGATGGACCATATACACAACGTTGGCACCATGAAGTGTAGAACCTCATGACACTGTGGCTTGTATAAACATACTCTGTGATGCTTACGCAATGGTAAACCTATGCAGCAATGTATTTCTAAGGAAATGTCCTGAGTATCAAGCAACACATGACTGTCACTTCAAGCGATAAAGCAGGGAATGGATCAGGGGAGTGTCAAGAGAGAAAGACGACTTTAGAAGGGAGATGGAAAATCCCTGAGGAGGTGTGTGTGAGTGGCAGCAGCCTGTGCAATTCATGTTACATACCAAGACCATAGCCCTTCTGTTTACTGAATTAATTGATGTGCTTCTTTGAAAATAGTGGGTCTGGCCTCCAATAACAAAGCACTTCATAAGAAAGTTTTATATAGAGAGCTCATAAAAATTCTTTATTTAAAAAGTAATATTTTAATGATATGTAAGTTATTGGGCAACTACAAACCATAAGATCATCTTTTGATGCTTGTTCTTATCTCCCATGTGTCATTGTCCCCTTATCCCACCAAAGTCACATGCCTTCTTAGGCAGGGTTGATGTAGGAGGGTTCTTCTGTATTTTGTATTGCTTTCATTGGTTAAATAAAGAGACTGCCTTGGCTTTTTGATAGGACAGCCCTTAGGTGGGTGGAGTAGACAGAACGGAAGGCTGGGGAGAAGGGAAGACACCAGACGCCATGATTCTCCACCCAGGATGGATGTAGATTAGAATCTTCCAGTAAGCCACCACCTCGTGGTGACACACAGACTGTTAGAAATGGGTTAGTTTAAGATGTGAGAGTTAGCCAAGAAAAGGCTAGAGATAATGGGCCAGGCAGTAATTTAATTAATACAATTTTCTTGTGGTTATTTCAGGTATAAGCTAGCTGTGTGGCCGGGAGCCAGGTGCCAGGAACACAGCCCGCCTGCACTGGGAGCCGGGTGGGACACAGCCCTCTCCTCCTACTACACAGGGTAAATGCAGTTGGGGCTACTTAACTCTCAGAGAACTCTGGAGGAAAATAACTTGCCTATTCAGTGTCTGAGGTAAATCTGGACTCCTGTTAGAGTTGTGTTTGAACTGGGGTTTCCATCCTCTGTGTTCAGGACATGCTTAAATTCCCGTGTTCTGGCTGGCAAGTCCTCCTGCCACATTTTATAGGACCTGCAGCTTAGGAAGACGCAGTTTTGATGACAGGTACTCAGCAGTGATGACTAAATGAAGCACTTCCTTGAATGGGGGGTGACTCTTCAGGTACCTCAATCCCCTTCTCCTACCAAAAATCTCTCTTTTCTGAGGTCTGCTACATTTTCTAAAGCCACCAAACGAAAGAATTTGGAAAAACATGGACGGCAAAGCACCAACGTCAGCCTGGGGAGAAATGCAGGGACATTGATCGAGAAGACCTAACCCACGTTAGGAACTCTCCAGCCTGATTCTGGTGACTCTGATGTAGACAGTGTTCCTTATGGTGTAGATGAAGGAACCATCCAAGGGGCTGAGCCTTAGGACAGGTACATAGACCCTCCAGCACGGAATGACAGGGGTAGGTTTCCACCTGATAACATACCAGAGGTTCTGCCACAGCCCCTCCTTGAGAGCCAGCACTTGCTCTCAGGGAGTGATCCCATTTTCTGTAGTTCTTAGGAAAGGGGGAAATACTTTCCTTCTAAGGTGAAGGATGCCCTTGCTGAGCAGCAGACTGTAGAGCTCGTGAGTCAGCCCCACAGCTGATGGAGCATCTCGCTCCGGCTTCTGCCATTTAGATTGCTCTTCCTATAGGAAAGCTCAAGCTGGGAAGTAAGGAGGAGGCATATTCCGTCACTATAGAGCGAGGGAACAATGAAAACTGGAGTTTCCTGGCTGCTCAATTTAAACATCCTCCTTTGGGTCTAACCCAATCAAACATACCATCGATACAAAGACCCTTCATTTGGTAAACTTGTTGATTTAGGAGATTCACGAAGATTAAGCTGCTCCCCCGCCCCCTCAGCATCTCTGAAAACAAATGCATGACTGCTAAAAACGAGCCCTATCTGTTGCCAGCTGACAGCTCAGCATTCCTGCCTGTCCGTTTCTGGTACCTGCAAATGCTGCCACCTGCCCCGTCCTCAGACCTGAGCTGGCCCAGGGAACACTGCCGTGTCAGCCTTTAGCAGATCCCACTGATCTCAGCTGGAGCTGTGCTTACAGGCTTTGAGAAGCCTGTGTATTTTCTTTATAGAAAGAAAGAGCAGTCATAAAAGTTTCTTTTTTGAGGCAGAGAAGTGTTCCCGGTCCCCCGCTGGGTCATCAAAGATGACATGGCTGAAGCTCCATTTGAAAGTGTCCCATGGCTGGTTGCGGCTAGGGTTTGCTTGCACAGGGTAGGCATCCCAGAATCCTTTCCTAGCTAGATTTTCAGTGTTGCAGGACATACGGTCACCGTTGAAACTGTTCAGATATGCTATATGTTGCAACAAATCAGCCATAGATATGAAAATGATTGGGTGTGACCATGTTCCAATAAAACTTTAATTACAAAACCAGATAGAAAGATGGCGGACCATTTTTGGGTTGCTCCCTACAGCCATCCTGTGCCTGGTATAGAATAATGATTTCTCAACGTGTGCAAGCCAGATCAAACACATGAGTATTGCCTAGGTAACTATTAGAAATGTTAATAATCGGACCTTGGAAGTTTTCAGAATCAGCTAACCAGCTTGTTGAACCAGAATTCTGGGCTCTAACCTAGCATTCTGTTCTAGACCTACGGGTCTAGGTTGCAGCTTGAGATTTTGTCTTTCTCACAGATAGTCAGATAACTGAATACGGTAGACCCAGGGGCACACTTTGGAAAGTGCAGCTTTGAATGACTCTTGCCCTACATGGGAGGGGGTCTTGGGGTCCAAAGAGCAGAAAGCAGGGGCTGTTGGGGGAGGGAGATGGAGGTTGGGGGGAAGGGGACAACACCAGTCCTGTATGTGGCTAGTTGACTCCTTGCTGGGGTGCGGGCAGGACAGTCCAGGAAGCAGAAAGACTCATGGCTGTGGCCTGATGAGGAGCTGCTGTGGACTTGAAGCTCAGCAGTGAGGAAGACTTCCAGAGGGCAGTCTGTCCTCATGCTCTGTGGCTGCCTTTGGCCATGGTGATGACACTTGCTGGCATTCAGGCAAAGGAAAGATCAGGAGCAAGCCTAATCCCAGGAGGAGGAAGCAGGGAGAATCTACAAAGACTGGACGTGCTGTCCGAGGCTGCAGCATGTCCGGGCCTAGCTTTCTGTGAGCCTCTTTCTGAGAGGCTGCAGCTGCTGTGTTAAGTCATGTCCTTCAGAATTGACCTTCTCCATGTGTAGTTATGAAAGGGATACAGAAGCTACTGGAACTTATTCAGCAGACGAGCTGGCCCTTCTTACCTGCAAATGTTGCCAATTCCCGGGAACTAGGAGAGTTGAGATTCTCTAGTCATGAAATGCCCCCATATGAAAAAGACAGACTTGTCACAGCCACGGGCTGATGTGTAAACAGCATGGAGCCTTCCACCCCTGGGTGCTAGCCGTGGGATTTGTCAGCAGGTGGGGTGTGCTCCGGGGTTTCCTACAGGGAAGAGTGGGGATGGGCATCATGGCCTCCACAGACACCTGTTCAAATAGCATTCCAAGCTTCACCTTGTTCTGTTCTTGCCTTACTGCATGCAATCCCCACATCTCTGGCAACACAGAGCCTTTGAAAGCTCCATGTTAGAATTTTCCAAGGAAGCCAAGGGCCGGGATGCACGGCTTTGAAACACCATTAGTGTCTCTAAAATGGTGCTTTGAGAAGCAGGGAGGTCCTGGTAATTATGCTAGTTGCTCTCAAAGTGCTCCCAGCTTCGAACCTTCCCTAGTCACCCAGGAACTTAGAATCCAATTCTACTCCTGGTTTGTGTTAAAGAATGGGCAAGCCCGGTGGTGGTGGTGGTGGTGCACACATTTAATCCCAGCACTTAGGAGGCACAGGAAGGTGGATCTCTGTGAGTTCAAGGTCAGGCTGGTCTACAAAACTAGTTCTAAAAAAACAAAAAATAAATAAATAAAGATTGTGCTCAAGTCATATCAGAAGCAACTTAGTCAAAAAGAGGACTAAATCCAGATAGAAGGCTTTACTTTCTGTGCTCTTTTTTCCTGGTTTGTCTGGATCCCAGTATTGGCCCTGGGAAGCTTCGGCACCCATCCATACCCCTCCTTTCTAGGATCCTAGGACCTCAGCTTCCTGTCAGTCATTTTGGCCACAACCATCTTGTTCAGCCATCATCCTACAACACACAGAGCCATTAAGTTTTGAGGAAAAGAGTTTGTACTTCCAGGGAGCTTGTCCTATAGTTTACGAGAACTCTTTCAGGATAAAAATTAAGTTCTAATTCTCTAAGGTCAACAACAAATCCAACTTGACGCAGAAGCGGAGCCGGGCCTCGTGTTTACAAGTACTCATCTTTCCCTTGAGCTCTCGTTCATTTGCTCCAAGATGGGAAATGACTGCTGTTACCCGGTAAGAGAGTTCAAGAGGGTCTGGCCTCAGTTTGAGAAAGGAGCTGGTAGATTTGCTGACAAGTGAGGTGATTTTACCCAGTGTCCTATGCTTAATGGATAAATTGGATTGACTTTGAGATAGGATGAATCAACCATTTGGATTACCCATCGTTTGAGAGCAGTAAGACTGGGGATAATTTTTCTAAGGGGTCTAAAGAGTTGATTCACTGTTTTAAAAGCAGTAAAAAAACTACATTGAAAACATAAAAATTCAATTTGTAAAAAAACCCAAATACACAAAATTAAAACTGCTCATTTAAATTTACTGACATATTGGATTAGTCATAGAGGAATCGTTGATTATCAGAATGAAAGACTGAAGGATTCTAACTTCCTGAGCAGTTCTGAAAGTGTGCTTTGCTACCTATATTTAAAATGTAACTTTCTGGTCTTATCTAAAGTACTGATCGATAAGATTTATTTTATTATAATTTGTTTTCATCTTTATTCCCCCCACATTGGGTGCTACATCGGACTTTTCAGGATAATTTTGAATCGGGCATTTTAGAGAACGGAACAGGGTATGCAGGGAGTCAGTGATATGGAGCAGGTTGTGAGAGTTAGTCAAAGAGCACAGGGCTCCTTTTACTATCATTTCTGTGTCTGAGCATCCTCAAGCCACACAGCTCAAATTCACTGCTTGTCTCAAAGCCCTGAATTCCACTAACTGTTGGCTGACCTTGGCATAAAAAGTCCAAGTCCTGTAAAAATAAGCACAGTTAGGGACGATCTACTCATACAGGTTACTAAGGCTACATTACTGAGAAGCGGCTGAAAAGGAGAGGCCGGAGCAAGCCGCTTTAGGCTCTTCTCTTTCTTTGTTTGTCCCCTGAGCTGAGGAAAGCTCTGGGAGCAAGGTGCCCTTCCTTCCAGTCTTCCTGGTGACCCTACTCCCCAGGTGCCGAGCTCCTGCAGGGGCTTGAGTCCTGCTTAGGGAACTGGCTCTCATGGACGCTTCCTGAGGACTCAACTTTAATCTAAATAAAGGAAGAGAAAGAATTTCTGGTGCTGGGGTTCCTGTGCCAAAGCAAATAGGTAAAACAAGAAACCTGACATTTCTCCCACTGTATTCCTGGCACCCAGGATTCCGCCTCCAGATTTACCTTCTCTCCCCCCCTTTCCTCCCTTCCCTTCCTCAGATTATGTCGGGCGAGCCTCACTTGTTTCATTTCCTCCCCAAACTTATCTTGGAGATTTTAAAATCTTTTGTACTCTATTTTTCCTCTGTGCATTGCTCAAAGAGCTAATTGTTTCTAGAACGCCTTTGCCCTGAGACCTAGAACGTTCTAAGACCCAAGGGAGTGTGGAGGGTGGTGAATCTAAAGTTCCTCTCTTTGTCAATAGGCTGCAGAGGAAGGGCATGCAGGTAGGGAGGTCACCCAAAATGTGTTTTCTTTCTAGCTACATGGGAATACCTTGTATGAGCTGGGGCAAAGCAAGTTCAGGCATTTTATTATTTTCCCCCAAATAATTCCATTAAGTTCTTCATTATCCACCTCCAACTATAAAGGTCAGGACCAAAAGTATCTAACCTGACAGCCCTTAAGTAGACTCTCCCCATGGGATACAGAGCCATCCCTAACATATAATGTTTCCTGGGGCAATTCTGCTCTGGGACTTGTCTGTCTTGAAAATAAACCACCCAAGTATTAAACACCCTTCAAAAGACATCTTGTCTAGTTGTCAGAAGAGGAAAATTCAAAGCAGCCCGGGGGTGACAGACGGTGGCATCGCTGCCAGTGCCTGGAAACCTTGATGCCTTTAAATGGTGGAGCTGGGAGGCTAAAACCAGCTCAGGGGTGGCACAGCTCCGCCGGAACCCCCATCTCTGCCGATGCCTATTGAGCTGGCAAGGGAACTGAGCTGAGAATAGATGGTGTTTTTTCTTTCTGGCTAACATGCTACAATCTGTAAAGCACTTTCTGCAGAACAGAAGCTGTTGGGGGCTTATTTGCTCTGTCTTGAGCCAGAGCATACAGAAAGAGCTGGAATCTAGCTTTGCCAAGGACGCATCAGGATGAGCTGTGGGAAGTTTAGATTCACGGTGACATTACTGAAAAGTAGTAAAGGGGCTTGCAGGGTGAGTGTCCAATTTTTCCCAAGATTGAGGATCTTAACAGATCGTGGGCTGTTCGGTGCCAGACTGCAATAGTTTGAGGCCAGGTAGAATGGCTATTCACCCGTGGGGTAGATTGACACGGCCAAGTTGTGGTGCTGAACAGCTCTGGCTTCATACAGAAGTTAAGTTTTCTATAAAAACTAAAGTGCAAAGCAATGTTGAAAAGGCACAAATATGTGTTCTAGCTGCCTGTAGTGAGGTGAGTCTTGGAAAGTGCTGGGTGTTCACTCTGGGCCTATAGCTGCTCTCCCTGTGAATGCCTCTGCACCTCCGCGCTCCGCCATGCACCCCACGGAAAGGTCCAAGAACGAATCCCATGCTGAGTGACTCTTCACATCTTCTCACAGGTAGCTCACTGTCTGCCTACAGAAACCAGCCAGTTCATACTTGGAAGGTACCTGAAAGCTCATCTAGGGGTCCCCAGAAACCTCCCCAGTGCTGACCCAGATATGTACAAATCCCTATAGGACAGCTGTCTGCCTGGAACTGCTAAGGTTTTCCCTTTGTTTGGCTGTTTTCACTCAGGCTTTAAGTCCACCACAGGCAGGATGCTCTGCTCAACTTGGTCATTCAGGGACTCCTGGATATGGACAACCACAGGCCCAGAGTGGAAAGTGTTAAGGCAACTTTGGATTGTCTCCTTAAATACAGCAATTCAGTGCCCAAGCCAAGTGACTATGAAGGCCTCTTCTTATGAATCAGTTTTCAGAACCATTCGTAGGGCCACAAAAGCATGAATGGCCACAAAAGCATGAACGGCCACAGAGGGCAAGCAGGCACACCCATTAGTTACCAAGAATCAGAAGAGGCAGGGACTAAGGGGTGAAGAGAGCTAAGCAGCTCCACAAAATACCTAGAAAAACCAGGTTTAAAAATGAAACCCAACAAACACAAAAGAAACAAAAGTAAAACTCAGGCTGAGGATTCGATGAGCATCTTTGAGGCTACAAATTCCTTCCCCAGCCTGGAAGAAAAGAAAATGCACACTCTAGCTCTAGTACTTCTAGAGACTGATTCAGTGGATCTGGGTGAAGCTTGTATATCGATGGAGAGCTGGAATACCAGGATGTGAAAACTGGGCTCTCACAGACGAGGCCATGTAGCCACTGGAGGATAAGATTCAAGATGCTTAGGAGTCTTTTCTGTTTATCCCAGGCACTTTCATCCTGCCTGAGCTGGGTTCAGATCCCCCAACCCTACCTTAGTCACATTTCTATTGCTGTGACAACAGTGTGATCAAGACAAGTTGCAAAAGAAAGGGTTCAGTTTGGGCTTATGATTTCAGAGGTTAGTGTCTATGGTGGTGGAGGAAAACATGGCAGCAGGAATAGCTAAGTGCTCACATCTTGATCCATGGAATAGGCAGAGAAAGGGCACACTGGAATGGCAGAAGTCGTTTGGAACCTCAGGGCCCGCCCTCATTGACTAATCTCCAACTTATTAAGACCACATTTTCTAATCCTTCTAAAAGAGTGCCACCAGTTGGGGATCCAAATTTATGAGCCTATGGAGACCATTCTCTTCCAAACTGCCCCACCCAGATTAAGGAAGTAGATCTTTAATGAGATATTAAAGAGCTGAACAAGGCTGGTGGCCAATGCTTTGAGTCTTGGAACCTCATTGCAGGTCAAATAGATGGATGGATCTTATCAGCATTATTCAGGGGTCAGGATCTCTAGAGAGTGGGAAGGAACCCGTCAGCAATGATGGGTTAATTAAACACACTTCCTGTTTCCTGCTATCTGAAACCTCTGTATTCCTGACTAGATTCTTTCCTAATTGAGTTTTCAGGTTAAACCAGTTCTTCTGGCTTCTAACTTTCAGTGTCCACTAAGGACCTTTACTGAAGAACTCATTCACTTGGAAAACATCCATTAAAAACCCAGGATTGTGAGAAACGCTGGTCTAGCTCTTGGGATTTGGGCAATGCTCTCAGTGTTGGTGGCTCCCCTTTCTTCACCACTTTTCTTGGCTCACTTTCCCATGCTGCTATATTTGGTCACTGAGCATCTCTCTAATGTCACCATTCACTTTGGTAGCTCTAACTTTGTCTTATTATAAAAACAAAACAAAAAAGCTAAAACCAGTCTTCTCCCTTTGCTGAAATTCCTTTTTTGTAATTAAATTTTTAAAATTTATTTTACATACCAACCACAGTTTCTCCTCCCTTCCCTCCTCCCGTCCTCTCCTCCATCTCCTTTCTGCCCCCCACATCCCATCCACTCCTCAGAAAGGGTACGGCTTCCCATGGGACTCAACAAAGCAGAGCATATCAAGTTGAGGCAGGACAAAGCATCTCCCCCTGTATCAAGGCTGAGTGAGCCATCCTACCATAGGGAAAGGGCTCTAAAAAGCCATTTGCTGAAAATTCTTTTTAAAAATATTTATTTATTATGTATACAATATTCTATCTGTGTGTATGACTGAAGGCCAGAAGAGGGCACCAGACCTCATTACAGATGGTTGTGAGCCACTATGTGGTTTCTGGGAATTGAACTCAGGACCTTTGGAAGAGCAGGCAATGCTCTTAACCACTGAGCCATCTCTCTAGCCCCTTGCTGAAAATTCTTAACCGGTAATCAACCAGAACAGATGCCACTACTTGCATGCAAAATTCCCCAGTGTCAGAGTCAACATTAAACTCTCTAGTGGCTGCCTTTGTGGCTCTCTTCCTTCTATAACTTTAACTTACTGGAGGTGCTATCTTCCTTAGAGGGATAGGTCACTCAGGTGCAACATATAAAGCACTCAGCTTGGTCTAATATAGCAGACATCTCCCTTATCTTGCTGTCTGTTCTCCACCTAAACTGCAAGCCCCACAAGACAGGGCTTTTTGTCAGATTTGTATATTGTTGTGTGCCCAGGACAGACCAGAGCTTGTGGATCTAATCAGAAGCTAGTAAATACTCATTGAGTGAAAGTGAATGAGAGCTCAGAAAGGGACAAGAATCTGACTGTTCTCCGCAGGCCTGCCACCTGTCTTCCTAGCAGGGCCACGAATGAGCTCATTAGTTCCCTCCTGGTGGGGCAAATGAATCGAAAACCATTCTCTCATACTGCTTCTAGGGATGTGTTGACTACACATCCCACAGGAAGCAGATCCCTGTGGACAGGAGTTTCGTAGCGTTGGAGAGTTTCTCTGAGTAGAAACTACCAGAGGCAGCTTTAGTCTATGGAATAGACACTATCTCAGCCACTGGGCCGTGGGGATGCTCTTTATCCTAGCCACACCTCCACTGCTATGCCCGGTCCTGCTGCTCTGCTTCTGTTGAATTAACATGGTTCTTGACTTTCCTTGCTCCATGAAGTAAGGGATATTGCAACCAAGGGATGCTATCTGAGCCTATGTGGCATGCCAGGCTCTGTGCTGGGTGGTAGTGCCACTAAAACAAACCAGTCAAGGACTCTAAAACTCTACTGGCTCTGTATGGGAGAGAAGGCTTTCCGCGTTGCCGCTCTTTACAGGTAACTCTCCCTCATGGGGCTCTCATCATCTCATGAAAACATTTCTTTTCTTTGGTATAATCCACCTGGCCAGTCTTCCTCATTCCTCATTTTTGAGGGAGTGAAGAAACATGGCAGTGGGGGTAAGAGGTCTGGGGTGTAGGGTGCTGGAGAAGTGGCTCAGCCTAGGCTCCCACAGAAAACAGGTCACCAGCCTGGATTATCTCACTGGGCTCTCCTCCAGAGTATTTTAGCATCTAGTCCCAAATTGTAGACCCCATGAGCTACCATTATTCGCTGCCTGGCAAGATGTGTCCCCTGGCACAGTAGTGGCATGGTTGTGATAGGACTAACCAACTGCCTCCTGATTGGGTAGGAGACGTGCTCTGCAGAGAGAAATTCATGCCTGCCATTGCAAACCCGGTTAAGAAAATGCACATGGATGCT
The DNA here is from genome assembly GCA_028555095.1 of Dicrostonyx torquatus. Classification (NCBI taxonomy): domain Eukaryota; kingdom Metazoa; phylum Chordata; class Mammalia; order Rodentia; family Cricetidae; genus Dicrostonyx; species Dicrostonyx torquatus. The sequence goes on along the minus strand of JAQHUG010000039.1, from coordinate 4,426,413 downwards.
GGGCGGTGGTGGCGCACGCCTTTAATCCCAGCACTCGGGAGGGAGGCAAAGGCAGGTGGATCTTTGTGAGTTCGAGACCAGCCTGGTCTACAAGAGCTAGTTCCAGCGCAGGCTCCAAAGCCACAGAGAAAACCTGTCTCGAAAAACAAAACAAAGGAAAAAAAAGAAAATGCACATGGTTGGGGAGGTCACAGATCCTAAAGGAAAGCCAATTACTGCTTTGCGACAGGGTCAAACGTTTTTCTAAAATATGTTTCTACTGATGAATGAATGCCGTTCCAGCCCTAATCATAGCAGTCCTGTTTTGCAGTCTGTGGCAGTTATGGCGGCCGGTCAAAGTGTGGAGAAGTGTCTGTGTCGTGCTCAACCGTAGATGGAACATCTGCATGGCATACCTAAGTTGAAGCCTGAGCAGGCTTCTCCGCACTGCCTGCCGGGCTAATCTATAAGGGGCACGGTGGGAAAGTGTAACAGTCAGAGGTTGGGGAGCAGTGCCGCTAGATGGTGTTTTCAGAGTGGGGCGTGGGTGCTGCACTCACAGCTCACTGAAGCTCTTGCTGCCTGCACAGGATCAAACCTGTCAGAATTTGATCACACACAGGGCACAGGGCAGGAGTTCCTGAGGCCCTCATCTCACTCACAGACTATGGGCTGTCAATGGTTGTCCAGGAGGGGGTGTCATTTTCCTCAGTGGTGTAGCCGTTGAGAAGTTGTCCAGGTTCTAGGAGATAACCTCCTACCCATGCTCATCTATAAGTAAACAGTGAGGGGGGAAGACATTAAGGAGGAAGGGTCTTCCTGAGAAGAGGGCTTCTGCAGGAGAGAGGTGGATGAGAGAGGGTGGTAGGTGTATTTATGAAAATGACTGAAAATTCAGTATTATATGTATAAAACTGGCAAAGGAAAAAAGGTAGATTTATAGGTTATAAAAGTTTTAAGTGCACTTAAGATTCTGTAATATTCCTTTTGCATTTCTTCGCTGTCTTTTGCTTAAATGTTGAATTCTCTTTCTGGACTGAGGGGCCTTGATTCTCCCATCCCGAGCCTCTCCACATTGCTCTTTCTCAGAAACAATCAGATTAAGCCCCCAGTTAAGGATCAGCTGCACCAGGGGTGATTAAATCTGTCTGGATTCCATGCGGCCTGTCTCTCAGGAAATTTCTGAGGCTTGTGTGGCTTTCTTCCCTCACCCGGCTGTAATTGTTTTTTCGGTAGATAAAAATTGCTCTGTGGATTTGCCCTGTTTTGCTGGGATGGAATAATGAGAGGAGACAGTTGCAGCCGCCCAGGTGGTGGAATCTTGAGTTTGGCTCAAAAAGCTCAGGGCTGCCTGCGTTGCCCAAGTCAGGGGTCTGCTAACTCGTCAGCTGGCAACTTAGGTGATTAGCCAAGTAAGTCTCTTCCTCACCCAGCACACCAGCACTCACTGTGAGCCTTGTGCAGATAGATGCCGGCATCTTCCCCCCAGCAGCCAGTGTTCTAAGAGGAGTGTAGTACAGGGGCTCCCCAGCTCCTCACTTCAGGTTTGTGGCTGTCACGGGCACTTCCCGGGCTCTCCCCTACCTCTCTCTAACAGGCTCAGTTGGTCTCCTGTAGCCCAGAGGTGTCCCATCTTGTAGCAACACTCAATTTAATTTACCCAAGAGCCCCAAGTTGTTCATTTTGGCTTCATTTCTTTCGGGAGTGCCTTCTCCCATTTGGAACACTCTGATCTATCCACTGACACCCAGCTCAAAGGCAGATGACAGCTCCCATTTACTGAGTGCCTGTCACAGGGTGACTCTGAGCCCTCCTTACACACTGTCACCAGCACCAGCATGGTTGGGGAACTCCTTAAAAAGGCAAATTTTCAAGACCCCACCCTGGACCAGGATCTAGGGGTGGGGCAGCGTCTTTTTGTCACAAGTCCTCCAGGCCCATCTGTAGCACGTGCAGGTGTGAGGTGTGAAGCTGACAACCTGCCCAGTCAGGTGGAGGACATTCTCGGTTTGCGGCCGAGTTCCTCATTCGGGCACAAAGAACTTGAGCTAGGTACCCAAAGCCACATTCTTTTACTACTCAATGTATTCCTCTCTTAGAATTTTCTTTTTCCCCTTTAGCAATTCCTTTGTTCTCTGAATTACACTGTGGTATTGCTCAGCATGCCGTATCCATTTTCCCTTTCTCCTCAGAGTGTACAGAGAATGACTGTAAGGCTCTGATTGGCCCAAGGACAATGAGATCTTCCAGGCCAGAGATGATGCAAGCAATTTTTTTTCGACCCCATATCTGGCTTGAGGCAGATGTTCATGGAAATTTCTTTTAATAAATTGAAAAATGAACCAACCCCAAGGTTCATAAACACTGTGACGCAATAAAAATAGGTTTGGAATCGTCTTTAATGTTCTCCAAGAAGTGAAAATGTATGGATTCACCATGCCAATTTCATTACCTTCTGGTAATTTTTGTCAGGAAAACTGGAATAGGCTCTGCCTTTCCTAAATGCAGGGCTAGAACGACCCTCATTCAACACCCATTGACTCTACTGAGTATTTATTATGTACAAAATACTGTGAAAGTCAAGGGGCAGATTTAATTGGCTTTCACTGAGATTTATTAACATTGCAATAAATTCAAG
>JAQHUG010000039.1:4378458-4403916 GCA_028555095.1 Dicrostonyx torquatus | reverse complement strand
CTACAGAGAAACCCTGTCTTGAAAAACCAAAAAAAAAAAAAAAATTAAACTTGAGAAGGCATAATCACTTGTATAAAATAAACTGAAAATAAAAACTACTACCGTATTTTAACAAGTTGTTTTTCATCACATATTTTTTTTAGCTACTACACAATTGTGTTCGTAGTCATAAATGTGATCTTGGGCTAAGTTCAATTCTTTTGAGACAATGTCATGGCTTATCTGACTTTAATACAGTTCACGCTGGGAACCGGTCACTATCAGTGTGGTGCTGATGACACGGTGTATTTTCACTACCCTCAGCATGGCCCTGGAGCAGAGAACGTCTGCACTCTCTCCTTACTCAGGCAGGAACCTTGCTTCTACAGACAGTGTCAACAGAAGACTATAACATCAACACGCTAGTCAATATTGTGCATAGGAATGAAGCTCTAAATTGTGTTTCTCCCCACCCTCCAGGAGCCTATAGATGCACAATTAAATGCAACTTTCCTGTTTTTCACATAATAACATACAATGCAACAAAAACAACATACCTTATCTCTAGTTATTAGTGCTGTGTTCTGCATGAGCGAAAACCCCCCTAAGTATCAACTCCTCTTACAGTTCTATGAAGTATTACTACTGATGATGACATTGATAATGCTTCTAATCTTCAGAGGACGTTGCTGAGCTGGAGTAAGAGCTGGGGCTGCATGACAACAAAGGATTTAAACTGGGCACTGTATCTCCACCAATTACGGGCTTCTATTTAGTGATACTCTGATGAAAGATTTCTACACTGGAAGAGAGAAAATGGGATTTTGGATGTATTGGGTTGATAGAATTGGCAGGATGTGCTGATAGTATGTATGTGTTTTGGGGTTCAGACAACACCCAAAGGCTTGTCCTTTGCTATTTGAAGTCTTAGAACAATGAAGGCTTCTTTGGTTCTCACTGGCATTATGATACAAATACAAGATTCTTTTCCACAGGTGCATGTGTGAAATACCTGGTCTTCAGCTGGTGCCATGACCTGGAAAGCTCTGGAAACTGCACAAGAGGTGTCTTGTGGGCTGGAGAGATGGCTCAGAGGTTAAGAGCACTGACTGCTCTGCCAGAGGACCCGGGTTCAATTCCCAGCACCCACGTGGTAACTCCAGTTCCGGAAGATCTGACATGCTCACACAAACATGTAGACAAAACACTAATGCTTGTAAAATAAAAATTAAAAAGAGAATGTTGATCATTGGGGTTGTATCCATGGATGCTAGGCCTTACTCTTGGCCCCTTCCTCTATTTCCTTTTCTTGGCTTCCTGTCCACAATGGTGTGAGCTGCTCAGCTCTGCTACCACCTCCCTGCTGTGGGGAACCATCTGAATCAATGAGCTGAAATGAACCTGCCTTCCCCTGAAGTTGTTCCCCTTAGACATTTTGGTCATGGGCTTCTGGGAAGCTCCCAGGTCTCCTGACAGAATCCACCTACAGAAGGAAGCAGCTATTTTTGGGGTTTTGTTGGTGGGAAAACATTAAACTCATATCACATGAAGAGAGTGGAGTCTGTCAGCACATTTGGACAGGTGTTTTCTTCTTGTCTCATGCCCATTGCTCCCGGTCACTATGTCAAAGACAACCATTTATAAACATGTTGCCACAGTTCTGTAGACTATATTTAATTCTTTTCAAATAATTTACTATCACCCTAAAATTTTTTCTGCACATCCACTTTTCTCTCCTCACAAGTATTGTATTTTAACTTCAAATATTTACTTTTCTTTCGTGTGACTCCTGCACTATGATTTCCCCATTAATAAATTTGTGTCTCTAGTCCTCATTTGCCCGTTGTCAGCTCATTTCAGGGAACATTTGTAAAGCACTGGGGAACTTCCCCACTTAACCTCATGTGAGGCAGGAGAAAAGTCAAGAAAGATTCCAAAGTTTTGTAAGCTTACTGTCAATAACTCACATAGCGAAAGCTTAAGAAAGGCTGGGTGAGGGCAGAGGCTAGGAGTTTGCCTTAGGACATAGAAAATCTTGAGATCCAAATAGCAGAGATGACAAAAGGTAGATGGAGCACAAATCAGAGTAACACAAAATGGATACGATGGCATTCATACCCAGTTACAAAATTACCTTATTCTATGAGTAATATAGTAACCCATCTTTTGTATAGCGCATTTTCTCACATTGTAAATTAAAGCTGTATGTTTTCAAAGTTGTTTATGAATAAAGCATTTAAAGTTGAGATAGTTATCCATTTTGAACCTCTCACACAGCATGGCATAGTTATCTTGATGGTGGTTCCTAGGGAAGGAGAGGGAGGCTGCCTGATCAGTGTCATTTCCATTCCGTCGAGACACAATTTAGACTTTCTAGGGCTTCTCCCACCAGCCCACCATGGCCTCTAATATAATATTTGCAGTTCCAGTCTTCTGGAGCCATGACAAATCTATAGGGAGCATGTTGCGGCTAAATATCTGTGAAGTGTTTCAGGATGCTCTCCCAAAATAGACTCTGCCCTGGCACAGTCCACATTGCAGAGCAGGATGTGCGGCATCTAGCTAATCGGATCATTTGCAGACGGCATGAACTCCATAGTGTCCTCCCACTGTGGTGATTATTTCCTCAGTGTTACATAAGCCATCAACCTCTGAGCTCTTCATGTCCTTGCTCATTTCTCTAGACTCTAGATCCTGACTTAACTAGCTGGTCCTTTTGTTCTGGAGGCAAGAGCTTACATGTGAAGCAGGAAGAAAAATCATGGCTTAATCACAGGGCTGCACCTTAAAGCATCCTTTTGATAAATGATGGCAGTGGGAAAGGATGGGAAAAGCCTGAGGTTGCCGCAATTACCTTAGAACTGGTGAGGAGGTGAGAAACTGGCAAATATTAACGGAAAAAGGCGTGAACGCATTAGAAAGGCAGATGAGGAGCCACTGGTAGCATTTGTGTTTTTCTTTGGCAATGCAGGGGGTTGTCTATATTTTTAATGCACCCATACAGAAAGACTCAAACAGGATGATTCTGGTAGGAGATAGGCGCCAATGTAATACATGCTTCTTTCATGGTGGAAATGGGAGGTTGGTTGTCTAAAAGTAATTTTACCAAACCATACAAAGCATTACTATTTTGTGCTGTGTAGGAGGAGCTGTTCCAAACAATACTCATTTTGCCTACAGTGTCTCCATGGTGTTTTTATTAATAGGTTTTATAAGGATCTAAAGCAATCACTGTCAGCTTTCTCACTTTGTATCCATCAGACTCCCTGGAAGGTGTTTCAAACACCAACTCATTTAATGCTTGATGCAATGGTATTTCTTCTACTGGGACATAAGATGTGTTTTCTCATAGAGGTGCGAAGGGAAGGCTCTAAAAGTCTGCCAAGAGCCAGCTCAACTGCTCCGTTCAAACTAATGGAAAAAGAAGAACAAGACAAAATAGAACGCCTACCCAAACCAAACCCAAAACAGCAGTGACAGTAGCAGAAACTGTGCCTAACGAAAGAGCCCCCACTGGATGGCTGATGGGATCCACAGGCTTGTGCACGGCTCCTGCTTTGCTGGGAAACCTCTAGACTTCCTAGGAGTTTCCCTTTCCTAGGAGTCTCCCACAGGAATTAGAGCTGAAAGCTCTGCAGGTCTCTAACTGCAGCTTCTGCCTCCTTGCTGTCCTCAGAGTCCCTGTTTTGCTTCTCCATTGTCTTTTACTTCCGGGCCTCTTCCTTCCATGGCCTGGGCAACATGGTCATAAATGGTGACTAAACTTATGTCATTACTTTAGTCTTGGTGGTGGTGATTTAAATGGAGGAATGATGATGATGATGATAATTCTTAATCTTGAGTCCAAGGTTCTAACCCTTTAAGATGAGACAGTTTCTGAGGAGGTCTTTAGTGCTTCCAAAACGGAGAGGACTCTCTGGTCTGAATCTGCTCTCTCATGAGGTTGCTTCCAGCTCTCTTGGAGAGTAGCCACTGCAACTGAGGCCTAGAATGTTACTGAATTTTAGCGAATTTAAGCTAAGATAGACACCCAGGTTAGGGACATCTGGAAACATGAAGAGCTGTTTCAACTCAAATATGAATTTTTTTTAAGATTCATTTATTTATTACGTATACAGTATTTTCAGTATTCTGTCTGCATATATGCCTGCAGGCCAGAAGGGGGCACCAGATCTCATTACAGAGGGTTGTGAGCCCCCATGTGGTTGCTGGGAATTGAACTCAGGACCTTTGGAAGCGCAGGCAGTACTCTTAACCACTGAGCCATCTCTCCAGCCCCTGAATATGAAATCTAAGTGTACATTGTGATTTTCTGATGGGACTTAAGACTCTAAACTGAATTTCTGTTAAGTAGCATATTTACTTAATAGAATTTGTAGATTTAGTATAGAAAACTAATATCTGAGATAAAATATCTCAGCAATTTTATTCCTTCATATTGATATCATCTGGGAATTCTGTGGGGTAGAATGACATACTAAAATGATACATACACATGCAATAGGTTAAATTAAATAGATTATTGAGATGGTTCAGCTAAGAGTGGCCCCCATAGGCTCATATTTGTATACTTGGTTCCTAGTTGATACAGCTGTTTTGGGAAGGACTGGAAGCTGTGGCCTTGCTGGAGAAGGTGTGTCACTGAGGACGGACTTTGAGGTTTTAAAAGAGTCACACTAGGCCTCCTCTCTCCCTGCCTCCCACTTGCAGGCAAGACGTGAGTGTTCAGTCACTGTGCCAGTGCCTGCCTGTGGCCATGCTCCTCACCACGATGGTCATGTACTTCCCCTCTCAAACAGTAAGCAAACCCTCAGTTAAATGCTTTTTTCTATATGTTGTCTAGGTCATGGTGTCTCTCTCTCTCTCTTTTTTTTTTTAAAGATTTATTTATTAATTATGTATACAGTATCTGCCTGCATCCCTGCAGGCCAGAAGAGGGCACTGGATCTCATTACAGATGGTTGTGAGCCACCATGTGGTTGCTGGGAATTGAACTCAGGACCTCTGGAAGAACAGTCAGTGCTCTTAACCTCTGAGCCATCTCTCAGCCCCCCTATGGTGTCTCTTCACAGCAATAGAAAAGTAGCTAACCAAAAAAAAAAAAAAAAAAAAGAACAGGCTGGGCGGTGGTGGCGCACGCCTTTAATCCCAGCACTCGGGAGGCAGAGGCAGGCGGATCTTTGTGAGTTCGAGACCAGCCTGGTCTACAAGAGCTAGTTCCAGCGCAGGCTCCAAAGCCACAGAGAAACCCTGTCTCAAAAAACCAAAAAAAAAAAAAAAGAAAGAAAGAAAAGTAGCTAAGACAATTATTGAACACAATTTTACCTGTTGACTTTCTTTAAGTAAACTTTTTCAAATACAGCTCTCTGTAAGTTTAGACTGCATAGGTAGCTTCTGTGTATTCTATTGGACGACTCCTATCTACTGCCTTGATAAATCTTATCATTTATTATAAACTCAATACTAAAATGAACACAATAGTCCAAGCATCCAATAGGCTTTGGTGGTTGGTTAACATGAGTTTGCATAAAGAAAAACGGTAAACTTGTTATATACTATGTGTGACTTCGAGTCACAGAGTTTCCTAAATATTGCATTGTTACACAATAGGGAAGAAATGGAATTCTTGAGCGCCTTATAAGAAAAATTGTATTCCCCCCAGTTGAAAATTCGTATATGCCTATGTTTCTACTTCAAAGGTCCTAGCTGCAGGCGGCATGAATCCATTCTTCAACCAGCAAATGCGTTCACTGTGGGAATGTCAACATTAGTATTAAGATGCAGCAAACATCTATCTAAGCTTGGTACGTGAGCCCCCTTTTTCAGAAGAAGGTTTCTTGTGGGTGGATGTAGGGCGTGTGATGTGACATTCTCACGCATACATTCATATTTCATTATGATTCGGCCATAGACTGTTTGTGTCTTCCACTTCACCACCTCAAATCAAACACCCACAGCATCACAACACACCAGGGGCATCCTGCCAAGTGAGTGGGACGTTCAAGGAACTCCCTGTTGCTGTCAGTTGGAGAGAGAGCCGCCAAGACAGGGGATTCCTCCTGAGATCCACTCTGCCTCCAGAGTTCTTCTCCTGTATCTGGTCTGGTCTCTGTAGCAATCCAATCATTGTTGTAAGGTTGTAAGACATTGCTTTTCCAGCCTGCCTCTGCTAACGTGGGAAAAGACGCTTCTCTACAGCACAGCCAGGATGGACACTTCTGCGGGAACCTGAAGTGTGCTTTGTGGGGCGGAGACAAAGTCCCGAGTTAACTGCAGATTCCACTTGCGCTGCTGTCTGCTGCTACTTGCTAGGATTAACCCCGAGAAGGGGAGCGTTGAGAATTCCTAAATTCAAACTAGGAACTTCTTGTGGTTACAGAAACTTAGTGTGTGAAAATCAGGAAGGTTGGCTTTAATTAGTACCTGCTGTCCCCTCTGTGCGACTCTGTTGTTCCATCAGCAAGCTGGGCCGATGATCCCTGACCCTGCCACAACCAAAGGAGTAGCGTGAACCAATCTTTAAGTGAGTTCTTGAAGCTTACAGTATTTTCACAATGAAAATAAAGCCAGTTATGTTTTAATCACTGTCTTGCCTGATGTGTTTCTGGTGGAAACTGGCTGTGCAGGGTGAAAAGGTTTCCAATCCCTCGTAAGACAGATTCCCACGGACTCCCAAGAGAGCACTGACTGGAGCCATGCCTTAGGTGTTTAAGAGTAAATATTGATATGAAGGAAAAGGTAAGATTTCAGAGCCTGAGGGTTAAAAATCAAGTTCCTCAAATAGGTTTGAATGTGAATATGGAGGAATATGGGCATTACATTGAATACCAAATGAATTTGGATTAATGAGGTTTCTGACTTTGATGACATTAGCCATGAAAACAGTCATCTTTTGAGATTTAAATTTAAATTTGATTTTGTTTTGCTCTTGCATCAATATTTGTTCAGTGTTTCAGTTAACCATGGTGTTCTAGACAGGTCAGCATGCAGGTTAATTGTTCTGCAAGGCAGCATGTGTAGCAACGGAAGCGAGGAGGAAGCTGTCCAGGCAGCATGGCTGCTCCCACCTCCTGCTCTGCGACTGTTTCCTCAGCGCCTGCAGTGGCCACCGCGATGATGATGCAAGACAGAGTGAGAATCTCAAGTCATGGCTCCCATTTCCATGCTGGTAAGTAAATTATGTAAAGTAGGAAAATGGATTCTTTGATGAACTGTCGATATTCCTTATAAAATAATTAGGTATTTCCAATCTTTTTCTTTAAAAAATCCTGGTCAAAGTGGTAGTGCGTTCTTAAAAATCTTAAATTGCCTTTCAGAATCCATGTATATGATACATTATGAATCTTCAGACTGAAATGTGGGTTTCTACAAATTAAGCCCGACAAACACTGAATATCCATCCACGTCATTTCAAATACATGGTCCCAAGGCAGCCGACTAGGGATGCCTTTGGTCTCTCTCATTTGGCCCTGTAACCAAATATTAACCAGGCCCAGATGATTATTGAATGGCTATCTTTCATTTGGATGTAGTGTACACCTTATGGTATGCTGAAAGTTACAAATATTCTGGGCTGGAAAGCTGAATACAAAGCACACCCAGTCAAGTTAGCTCATCACACATTGCGGTGCCTTTGTTTTTCTAGAACCAACGAGGGAGCATTCTGTCATTTTTTCATCTTTTCCTGGCACTCATCTAGTTTTTGTTTGGGGTGAGGATATTCTTGGTTATACCGAACTGACAGGGTTATTTAATTTCCCATAGAAACTAAGATGTACCTTGGGGCAAAAAATAACAATAAGAAATTCAGTAGCAGTGAAACCTTTTTATTCTATCTTTGGTCCTCCTTCTAATCCTCCTGTAGTTTATCACCCTTCTCACTTCGTCTTAAAGATGTGATGACTGATGTTTCTAACCTGCTGCTTTTGGCCTAGGTGATCTGAGTCTTGAATGCTTTTAGAGACATCTTCAGTGACTCCACAGTAGGGAGCCTATAGCCTGTCCCACAGAACGGCCTCCCAGCCCTCATCCTTCATGTTATCTCTTCCCTCGGAAAGTGGTCTAGACTCAGGGACTTGATCAGAGCTGGCAGAGTTGAGCAGAAGTGTCGTCATATGAGATTGGGCCACAAAACACTGGCTTCCTTCTTGACGTCCCTTCTCTTTTCTCTCTGATCAGAGCAAGTCTCCATGTTGTACACATCTCCAGAGAGAGACTTACCTGAGAGGAACTGGGGAAGGCCTCTGGCTAAGAGTCAGAGAGGAGCGAAGGCATGGCTACATCCCAGGGAGTCTGGAAATGGGTCTGTCCTGGTTAAGGCCTGAGATGCTGACAGTTCAGGCTGGCATCTTGACCGAAGCTTTACAACAATACCTTAGTGAAGTCCCACCTGGATTCCTAATCCCTGGGGAAGGTGCCACACAACAAATACAGCACAAGACACTAGACTTGGCGTGACATTTCAGTGCACGGTCAACACAGACTCCAACACCAGGAACACCACACTGTCTGTAAGCATCACGAGTCCAAGATCTGGTTCTAATGCCTCATTCTATGTCTGCAGGCCCACATAATGCCCGGCAAATATAGAAACTCAAAAGGGGATGGAGAAATGAAAGAAGGAAAAAAAAAACAAAAGGAGAAGAGGAGAGTGAAAAGTTAGCACCAGGAAAGTAATGGAGACTTGAGTTGTAGTTTACTTAATGGACCTGAGAATTAAGGCAGCCTCCCTAGATTTATATTACCTCAAATGATTGTGATTCCGGTCTTCGTAAGGGTTTCTATTGCTGTGATAACACGTGATGACCAAAGGCATGATGGGAAATAAAGGGTTTGCTTCTTACAACCCGCAGGCCACACTCTATCACTGAGGGCAGTCAGGGCAGGAACTCAAGGCAGGAACAGGTACAGAAGAAAACATGGGGAAATTCTGCTTCCTGTCTTGTTCCATATCACTTGCTCAGTTTGCTTTTTTACACAGCTCGAGAGTGGCAGCACCCACAGTGGGCTGAGCCCTTACCCATCCATCATTCATCAAGAAACCGTGCGGGTGGAGAGGAATCGCCCAACAGATTTGCCTCCGACACCGTCTGATGAAGGCGGTCTTTCAACTGAGATTCCTCTGCCCAAAGAACTCTGGCTTGTGTCAAGCTGACATGAAACTAACCCACGTGTTTCTACTTCTGACATAATTTTATGTTTGGTGAATTGCTTAACAAATTGCACGTGGCAGAGTTTGCCTCGTGGATATGTGCTAGAACCTTCAAAGAACTGTTGAAGGTGGCAGTGCAGAATGGCCATTTTGCTGGGTGGCCGGGCCAGCTGGCCATCCGTGCACCTGGGAGGAAGTAGTAGTTCTTTGAGGTGGGCAGCCTACAAATGGGGCTTGGTGGTGGAGCCCACCACCCCATGCTGAGGATGCCTGAGGCAGAAGCAAGGCAGAGCACAGGACAGACTGCGGGGCTTTGCGAGAGTCATGTGGTTCTGGGCAGGGCTGCTCCCCAGAAAGGCCGTACTCTGTGGCCATAGCTTTCCCCCGGATAGTGCAGAGCATCCCAGAGCATCAAGAGAACATAGAGTAGATACACAGATGCTCACCTTCCAACTAGGAGGGAAAGAGCTTTGGTGGAAATAATAGTTTTCGAAGGTGATCTGATGTGAGGAGGATTATGGACGGGGGTCTTCAGAGGAGAAAAGGAGCGACCTGAGGGAGGTGGGAGAGCTTGACATTGATGTGAGTCTGAGAGGAGCCATAGATGAGGGGTGACCGACCCGATGCTCTCGTAGATCTGTATGGGAAGGGGAGGCCGACTCCCACATCACGGCCCAGGATTACCTGCATCTCTTCCCACAGCCTCAGTTCACCATGGATTTGAGCCCGGTAGAGTCCCCACCCCCACCCCTCTGGGTTCTGCAGGGCCTTAAAGTGGCACTGAGACCACAAGTAGGTAAGCAGCTGTAAGAGGGTAGTAGAGAACCCAAGAGCAGGGTGTTACAAGATCAGCACTGAGGAAGACACCAGGCTGAATGGGGACAACAGTAGCTCAGCCCAAATTTGCCTCCACACCATGGGAATCCTTCAGAAAGAGGCATTGCCCCAGAGGAGGGGCAGGGAGAGTCGCTGAGCTCCTAAGCTGACGTTTCACGGACCCGTAGGATGAGATAATAAATGAACGCAGATACAGAGGCAGAAAGAACATCACAGGTGTCTCAGTTCAGCTGCTGCAGTGAGATACTTAGCTACCTCCGGGCCTCTCATTTGCCAGGAGGGCAATTAGGGGAGTGGTGGGGAGAGGGGGGTGTCGGCAATAACCAAAAACCCCAGGTCCCTCCACCTCCAAAGGGGCTGGGGACATTCTGTGTGTGACTCAAAAGTTTGCTCTACCAGCTAGGCCCCAAATGATGTTTTAAAAGTGAAGGGGAATCAGGGGGTGATGAGCGATACAGCACAGCGAGAACGCGCCGAGTTGGAGCTTTAATTAGCTCCAGCTGGCTGCCAAGGACTGCGGCTCAGCCAGGCGTGCGTGCGCCATTGCACTGACAGCAAGCCTGCATGCCTTCACAAGTCCTCAGCTCCCTGCCCTTTCCCAGGAAACCTGCCTGCGCTGTCACAGAGCTGTCCTGTGGCTTTGCTGACTTCTTTCCCTGACTGACAGGATCCAAGTCACGCCACCGGAGTGGAGCGGGGTGCAACAGAAGCATGGCTGGGTCTGCCGGTGCGATTTCTCAAAGGACTTGAGGCTTCCCTCCCGAGTGATCAGAAACAGATTTTTCCCTTACTCCACTGTCTTTTCATGTTTGATTTCTGCTCACGGGTGTACCAACAGGGTTACTGTGAACCCTGTGTATGTCTCTTAGGGATTGGTGCCAAGGCATGAACTCAGGGCCTTGGGCTTGTTGTGTAGGCACTCTACACTGGAGGTACATCCTCAGCCACTCAAAAAATAATTCTTAAAATTGTTTTGCCCTTGTGACTTAAATGCAAAATTTCTCCCTTCAAAGCCCCCCATACACCTCTGCTCACTCATGAGCTCCTTTCCACTCATTGTTATTGCAAGCATACATATGTGTGTGTGTATAAGGTTAATTGAACATATGTTTTCAGGGCTGACCATTTGGGACTGGACATCCAGTTGGTGTGCTTTCCCGTGGGGAAGACTACTTCAGCTCCAAGCTCTCCTCAGTTTCCTATAGTGCTTTGAGTAGGGTTGAGGCCACATAGGAATTTCTCCCTCCAGTTCAGCGTGTTCATTCATGTCATCCTTGTTCAGCTCACATTTGGGCGGTTCTGTTGGTGAGACTTCATGGGTGTCGTTTCTGATGTCATTAGTAGACCAACTCCCTGATTGCCTGGCTCTCACAGTCTTCCTGTGCCGTCTCTGACAATGTCCTGTCAGGGACATTTTGCCCTATAATTACAGAAGGTCATCAAAGGCCTTTGACTTAGAATGTTTAACAGAGCCAGCTAGGACTTTTTGACTCTAGGAAGCTTACAAAGATAAGGAGGCCATTGCCTCAAGGATGTTTACAGAGATTCCCCTCTTCCTTAGTTAGCTATCCACAAAAGAATGTTTCTGTTTACACAGGTGTGCTAGTTAGCTAACTAGGTGTTTATTACCCCCAGTTCCTGCTCTCTGCCTCGACCCCCACCTCAAACCTAGCTCCCCATTTTGGGGCTATATATACTGGTGTCATTCCTTAATAAAATGAGACCTTGACAAGACAGATTTGCTTGGTCTCCTTCTTTTCTTTTCTCTCGCCCATGATTTTCAGGTAGGAGCCTCTTCGGACCCTGAATAACTGGACCCGCGGGTCGGGTTCAATGTCCCCTAGAGAACTTTGAACCCCAGACTGTTCCAAGCCCTGAGCTCCTGCTGCCCTCCTCATAAGCTGGTGAGGGCAGAGCCTGTTTCTGTGGATTTCCCTCTACAGGAATCCAGTGCCAGGGGCAGGGCATATAGTAGAGATTTGAAGCAGAAGCTGGGGGCAGAAGGTGTCCCTTGAGGGCCTCAGAGTTGCTGCTTTGTTAGAAGATCCTTGGGAAGCAAAGGACAGTTTGAACAGGGACCTCTGGTTTGATCTCCTACGGAGCTGTAGTTTTAATGGGACACATTATGGGCAGCCTTTCTAGTGTGGTGCTGGCAAGAGACAGGAAAGTGCCTTTTGCACAGTCCCCATAGCCTCGAATATCACAGGCACAGGGTTTCCAAAATCTCTCTTTTTGTCTCATCATACCCCCTCTAACCTCAGACAGACAAATCTGACGGTTCCTACAGATTGGCTGCCACCTGTGCTATTCAGTGTAATATAATGCAATGTTTAGCAGTCCAGGAGCCGAAAATTAAGCACATCACGCAGGCTTTCTGAGCCTCATTATCCTTGGTAAAACAAGCAGACAGCAGCTATGAGCTGCAAAGGACCAAGGAGGGTCCCTTATGTTTTCTTGTAAGGTCCCTTGTAAACTGGTAATACCAGTCAGTGAAACATTCCACCTTCAGGGGCCCCATGCAGAGGTGGGGGCCTGGCTGGGCTGGAGGGCATGTTGGATGGAAAACATCCCTCCAAGTACTAACTTTTTAAGTGAGATTCTTCAAATGGAGAGACCCATCAGGAGTGGGTGTGAAGGCAGGAAGTTCTTTTACTGCCACTCAGGAGAGGCCCTGTCCTCTTATGGAGTATTATTTTAAGATGCATAACATTCGTTTGTGCTGTGGAACACTTGTTTAATGATTCAAAGATGTGTCACGTTCTTTTAGTTGGCGCTTGTTTAACTCTGTGAAGCTGTGTCTCTTGGCCTGTCTAAAACACCTGATTGGTCTAATAAAGTGCTGAACAGCCAATAGGAAGGCAGGAGAAAGGATAGGCAGGGCTGGCAAGCAGAGAGGATAAATAGAAGAAAAAATCTAGGCGGAGAATATTGAGGAAGGAGAAAAGGAGGAGAGGAGGACTCAGGGGCCAACCCGTGGAGTAAGAAGTAAAAACAAAAAAAAGGTATGCAGAAATAGAGAAAGATAAAAAGCTCAGATGCAAAAGGTAGATGGGATAATTTAAGTCAAGAAAAGCTGACTAGAAATATGTCAAGCCCTGGTATTCATAAGAAAAGATAAGCCTCCCTGCATTTATTCGGGAGCTGGATGGTGGGCCTCCCAAAGAGCCAAAAGAGTAAACACAACCACCTATACTGTCCTAGCTCCATGCCTCCTGGGGACCATGTGCATTCACAACATCAACAAAGGTGTAATTTGGGATGCTGATGCCCCCTAGGTTTCCTCAGACTAGATGATAGCCCCTCCCCTTGCCCTCGGGAGCTTCAGATGAGGGTACAGCATACAAGGCTTCACCTGGAGGTCAGGCAGGCGTCCCACGCCTCACTGGAGCACCCACATACTTTGCCTCTCAACACCTATTCCTTGGCTCAGTAAGTAGAATAGCTGTCCCCCACCTGACCTGACACCTGAGCAGAGCCAGTTTCTCAATCTCTGGCACGCGGTTTCCTGCTAAGGTAAGCCAGTCCCATCTCCAAAGTGCATCTGACTTCCGCCGCTGCACTGACTCTGCACCCATGGCTCTAATCTGGCCACTAACAGCTCTTGCCTGGATGGCTGTGAAACCCCGTCTGGTCTATTTCCTCTACACTAGTTCTCCCGTCCACAGTCTCTGCAGTTTCTGTCCACTGTTTGCATGCTCTTCTCTACCCTTGACTAGCTGTTTGGTTTATACCCGAATTAGACACATCAGCAACAATCTCCCCCACCAGCCTCCCCGCTCCCTCCTCTCTCTCTCTCTCACACACACACCAGGTTTTTTTTGTGGCTTTTCTATCTGAACCTCATTCAGTGTTCCCACCCACTTCCAGCTCTTAATTATAACCTCTTTTATGTATTTTATTAATGTGTTTGGTTTTGTTGGTTTGTACCTCGGACAAAGAGGTTTAGTATGTCCTGTTCCCTTTACCTCCCCTGGTCTGAAACACTGTGCAATTTTTGTTAGATGATCCTGATACAGTTGTTGAGTTAAAAAAAAAAATAAGCAAGCAAGCAAGCAAACAGAACAAGAACCCTAGCACCGCCCCTCTGTTCTAACTCCATTGACTCTTCCTGCCAGATGCATGCTACAAGAACAGTCTCTCTTGGAAATCTCGCCAAAGTGCAGGCTAGTTTACAGTGTGCAAAGGGAATGGAGTGCTGAGAAAAATCCCAACTTTGATGAGCTAGAAAACAATGCTTGAAGGAAAAATGCTACGCAGAAATCTCTCAATCAGTTGTCATGGGAACCTGCGAAACAACTTGAGGGATGGAAGTTTCTAGACTCTTTCAGTGCAGTTTTGACATGCCTTCTCACAGAGTCAATGCAATGCTATGATAAATACAGCTCCAGATCCTGCCAAGTGGAATCTCATGAGATGAAATTGTACAAGTCTGATCCTTCGGAGTCTGGCTGGATCCAGTTTTTCATCAGTGAT
Source organism: Dicrostonyx torquatus (assembly GCA_028555095.1). Taxonomy (NCBI): domain Eukaryota; kingdom Metazoa; phylum Chordata; class Mammalia; order Rodentia; family Cricetidae; genus Dicrostonyx; species Dicrostonyx torquatus. The sequence continues at coordinate 4,389,476 of JAQHUG010000039.1, read as the reverse complement.
AAAACCATGCAAGAGAGACAGGGACATCTTTAGAGTCTGAGGGGTCTGCGGAGGGTGCCAGCCTTTCACCCCAATCCCCCAACTAGGCTACCAGTGCCGAATGCCAGGAGCTGGATTTTTCATTTCAGCCAAATTAGAAGTGACTAGTCCTTACCTCTCTAGGGTGCAGAATCTATGGTACTTGAACACTTGGTCCCCAATCAATGCTGTTTGGGAGTGTTAGGAGGTGTGGTCTTGTTGGAGGAAGTATGTCACTGGACCTGTGCCTTGTGAGTTTGAAGATTCTACCATTTCAACCTCTCTCTGCTTTCGGCTTGTGAGATGTGAGCCACCAGTTCCTGCTGCAGCTGCCAGGCCTCAGCACTGCCATCATGGACTTTTACCCTTCTGCAACCGCAAGCCCAGATAAACTCATCTATAAATTTCCCTGGTCATGGTGTTTTGTCATAGCAATAGGAAAGTAATGTGGCATCTTTAACAAGTAGACGAGGATGACCATCTAAGCAATGTACCCTGAAGAGAAAATAGAATTTAAGTCCTCTCACCTCCCTTTCCCTCCCTTCCCTGCCCTGCCCTCCCCTCCTTCCCTCCCTTCTCCTTTCCCCTTCTCCCCTCTTTTGTCTTCTGTCTTTCTGTCTGTGCATATTTCTCTGGAAGAAAAGCTGAGTTTGTTTGCTTACAGATGGGTTTACTGGCATGTTTTAAGATGGTGGTGTGCCGATGTGGACAGAGCCAGACCAGAACGAACAAGATGTCTGAAAAGCAGCTGCTGAGAGTTCATCTGCTCAAGTAATACAGGGCAGTCAGGAAAGAAAGAGACGTGTGTTTCCCCAACATTAATGGACTCAGCATTTTCCCCTAGACTATTTCACATTCGACCACTTAATTTTTGATGATTATTGAAGCTAGCTTTGGCCAGTCACCTCTTACCAACATAATAATTTACATGCATTATTTAATTCTCAGATTAAATAATGAGATACACAACATCTGTTTTAAGGAAAGAAAGCCAGCGCTCATGGCCGCAGAGTGCTTATGAGCCATGCTCACAGTCCGGATGAAACTGTGGCCAGCTACAGAGTCGCTGGCCTTTCCTGCTGTGTGCCAGTCCCCTAGCCACTTACAACGTCTTGTGGGTCTAGAAACATGGTGGTCTTGTTAACTGATGTCATCTTAGTCTTAAATATGACTGTATTTATCCAGACTACATCCACACCAGCAAGTCATACATGTAAACGATATTGTTTCTTCTAAGCTTTTCCTATATTTGTTGAAAAATAATGACATGCAGAGCTTTAGGTATGGGCTTTGCTTGCTATTTCCCTTTATGCATTCTCTATAAGACTTGTTTGCCAGACAATATAATTAATTATATGACCATGGATCATTAGACTATGATTGGCAAGAATATGCTGCTTGTGTTTCAAGGAACATTTAATGACGCTCATCTAACATAAACCCCTCCCGTTTGTCCTTCGCAACAAGGTAGCTGAGCAAACTGGATGCATTTCAGTTCCCCAAGTTCAATAGTGAGATGCCGTCGCCCGACACAAACTATTTCCATTACTTTTGTTGTGTCTTCCTTACCTTTTTCTCACATGCAAACTGGATTTTCTCATTTTCTGTCACTAATTAAAATTATGATTGTAAAAAACTATTCAAACATTATACTTTCAAACTCCACTGGTAAAGAGTTCTGGTCTCAAACTCTTTGCTAGATATCCCCAGCCATGGAGGCTCCAGCTGCTATTCCGTTTTTCTGCTTTTCGTCATTGTTCAGCAGCCAAAGGGGCACTGCTCTGCTCCATCACAGGGCCAGCGCTCCCTTCCCTCTTACAGTAGACTTTGTCCCTAAAAAGGTAGTAGTACAAGTAACTTTCCACATTCCAACTGCCCTGGTACCAGGCTCTCAATGGAACACCCTCAGGATAGCACCCTTTTGTTTAGCAGCCCCCCATAAAATGCTAATCACCAAGACAGTCATCAGGCCACAACTCCATCAATTGACCTTAAAGTCAAGTCTCATAATCTCTGTTAGTTTTAATGCAAACTTTTACTAAGATTGTACAGACATTGGCCATTTCTGTATTTCTAGCTGTAGAAGTGATTTACAGAATTAAGAGTGCTAAAAAAGTCACTAAATCTGCATAGAGCCCTTTGAGGCTGTGCTTGTTCCTAGGATAGCAATGCAAGTAAACATTGTGAGCAGCGAGTAAGATTTTTCCCTTCATCATTAGCAAAAGGAGGGTTATAAAGTTCCTGAATCTGACCCACTGCCTTCTGAACACAGCATACAGCAAGAGTGCAAATGAATGAACAGATCTTGCTATTTGCTTATTCTTTTCATTCCAAAAAAGCCCACCACCACCCCCAACAACAACAACAACAACAAAAAAAAACCTAGCAGCATATTGTGTGTTATGGGGGAGAATTCCCAGAGTCAACCTAATTTTATTTTTCGTGTTGAGAATGTGAGCTCTGGGAGGAAGGACCTCCTATCATGTGAGCAGCATGCTCCATGTGACCTCGAGGGACTTTCACTTCCCTGCAGATGGGACATGGCAGCCTTTGAGTCTCTGGCCTTGCATAAACTTACTCTCTCACTCCACTCGGTTATACTCGGCTCTCTCACTTTCTCTCTTCATTTCTGCTTAGTTTGTTGACTGTGTTTCTCAACGTGTAATCCATGGATTCTCTTGCTCAGAATCTCAGATCTGCTGAAGCAGAGTCTTTAAAATTAACTTTCTAACTCTTTTAAAGGAGTTAATCCCTCCCCTCCCCCACCGCCACACACACCCCAGGTCTTTGGTGTAGGAATTTAAGACCTGTTGCTGTGGTTCTTGGAAAAGATGTCTATGAATAGCCCCGCCTTCCACCAGCTGCTGCTGAGCCAGCTGCAGTACGCTGTGGACATGCAGGCATGGCACCAATGTTGAGAGAGGGTGGTAACCTGCAGCTGAGCCTGTGGATGCAGCACAGGCTGTTAGCAGAAGCCTCCAGATGAGAACACAGCACGGTGAAAGAGAATCAGGCTGTGGGCTCGCGCTTTGCCAAAGGACGAATCTCCCATCCTATTCTTAGAAGATGTAGTTTGGTTTAAATAAGGAGAATGGTCTTTCTTTTTGCTATCCCAACAGAGGACCTTTAGGAAGTTGTTGAGCTTGAATGATAGCTGTACAGAGCTCCTTAAATAAAAAAGAAAACAAAACACCCCCAACCATCTTGGGTAGGCATCTCTGTGACTAGGACGGTTCTGTCCCAAGTTCAAAGAATGGAAAGGCAGAAGGACTGAATTCCAAATGCTATTTTTTCAGTCATTCTAACAGAGGAGATGGGCAGTTATCAAAGATGAGCTGGACTGTGGCCTTTCCAATTAGGGAAATAATAATGTAGCAACCAGACTTATAAATCTAGGGTTAACCATTAAAAAAAAACCCAAACAAAACAAAACAAAAGCCAGGAGATGAATGCTTTAAATCATATCTTTAACTACAGTGAGAAAAGGCCATGAACCCATGCCCTACCCTGAAGGAACAATTGGGGATAATAGATCGGAGGAGCCAGGTGGAAGGAAAGGGCAGAGGAGGGAGTCATGGGAAGAATAACTGCCATTAAAGATGTTCGAAAAGGTCACGTGAAAGTCTACCTTAAAAATTATTTTATTATTTTATGTGTATGGTGGGTTTGCCTGTATGTATGTCTGTGCACCAAATGTGTGTCTGGTGTCAGCAGAGATCCTCTAGGACAGTTACAGGCTGTTATGAGCTACCCTGTGGTACTGGGAATCAAACTAGGATCTTCTGAAAGAGCAGCCAGTATTCTTAACTGCTGAGCCATCTCTTTAGCTCCATGGAAACCTATTTTATCACACACACACACACACACACACAGAGAGAGAGAGAGAGAGAGAGAGAGAGAGAGAGAGAGTTGGGGTGACAGGGGAGAGAGTTTAAATAAAGTTGCCCTACATGAAGGATAACATTACTTCTAGAAGATACAGGTTGCCAAATGAAAAGCACAGTACCAGGTATGGATTACCTCCCCTTGGGTTGTTGTCGAGAAGGTTCCCAGAGACCCACATGTTCATACAAACTATTGCCATTGTTCTTGGTGGCCCATCAGAAGTTGATGGTAGGATCATATTGCTAAGGACACTACACACTATGGTCACAGGGCTTTGCACAACCGAGCTAGTGCTAACCTGGAAATTTCCTCTGCACTACCCAGCTTTCAGAGCACTGGAAGCTGCTATGTAGACTGTTGGGGGAGAAAAGTCATTAACAGTTTTACTAACTGTGAACTTTGTAACACACAATAGTGAGTTTGCCTGTATGTATGTCTGTGCACCAAATGTGTGTCTGGTGTCAGCAGAGATCCTCTAGGACAGTTACAGGCTGTTATGAGTGGTACTGGGAATCAAACTAGGATCTTCTGAAAGAGCAGCCAGTACCAGGTATGGATTACCTCCACACAGTGGTGTGAATCATATGGGAATTATGGGAATAATAACCAAACGCTTTCTGACCGGCACTGGTCCATAGGAGAAAACTCATCTTGGTACTATAAATCTGACCAAGAACCCATGGTTGGGGAGCTCATAGGCACTAGGGGTGAACGTGTTGCTAGTTTGCTAAATGGACATACCTCAAACTGCCTTCTAAATACATATCTACATCTCCAAATTCAGTCTTCATCAGAGAAGCCTGTGCAATGGATAGCAGTCAGCAGTGAGACCACATTTGGTCGAAGTGCATAGAATCTTTGTCTATGCAGCACTCAGCCATACATGGGACAGCTACATACTCCCTTACTCCAAGCTCAGGGAGCATCATGGAAGAGCAGAGAGAGCAAGTCTAAGAGCCAGAGGTTTGAGTGACGAGGATGAAAGAGTAACTTCTGAACATGACAAGATCACTGTGCTCACGAACTCATAGCAGCCATGGCTGCTTGCACGAGACCAAGCCAGTCAACATTTTAGCATGAATGGGGGAGGGGAACACAAGTCCCCACCCCCACTTTAAGGAGCTGTTGACAGTTGATAGTTACTAGGGGTGGGGGGCATTGGGAGTCAGTTTTCTTTAGGGTTGTGGCCCTTGCTAGTTTGTCTTCGCTCAACCTGTATCCACTGGCAGCATGAGTTGTATCTAATGGGTAAGAAAAACAAAATGACATGAAGTTGGGAGGGTGCTGTGGTGGGGTGTGTGGTTGTTACTACTTTGTAACTAATTTTGCTACTGTTACGAATCGTAACATAAATATCTGTATTTTCTGATGGTGACCGGTGTGAAAGGGTCATTCGTTCCTCAAGGAGGTTGTGACCCACATGCTGAGAACTGCTGGTCTAAGGCATAGAGAATATACTGCTCAAAAGTGGCAGTAGCTGGGGGACACTATAAAAACCCGTTTGATGAAGGAAGTTCTAAATTTACAACCAGGGAGATAAGCTGAACAGAAGGTTGGGGCAAGGTACTGACCCAGTTCTTTGGGATAATGCAGAGGTCTGGGCTGACCATGTTACTCAGAGGAGTGTATGCAAAGCTCCCTGAAGCCAGTGGTTAATCTTAGCACTGTACACTCCCACCTCTGTGTTCAAGGGGGATGCTCTTTACCCGCTTTAGGGCAATGGGCACATCTTGAAGAGACCTGAGCTTGGAAAATGATGCCCTCTGGATCTCTCATGAAGCCTCTCACTCATGCTAGCCCAACCTGGTGGTCCCCTGTCTTGTTCATTAGAAACACTGGGAACTTTACAACATTCCAATGCCCAAGCGCCACCTCAAGCCAGTTAAATGTGAATCTCTTGGGTGCACAGACATTTAACAGAGGTCCTGGGGTGTGCTGATTAGTCAAATAAGTTGGAACCAGGAAATAAATGAGGGCCACAGAGACGCTGGGGAAGAACATCCAGGCATGCAGAATGTTTAGAGATCACCACCAATGATTGGAGGCTTCAGGGTCATGGCACTTCAAAGTCAACAGCAATAGTTGTCAGAGGGCCTTGGGGACCGTGGCAGATGACTCAACATTTTTGCACGAGGCATCATGCAAATAGCTTCACTTCCCTTGTGCATTCCTCGGGCAAAAGGGACAGCAAAAGGAGAGTACCATGATAAATAAACTTTCTAATTAGATATTCCAATTCCTTTTACATCTCTCCAGGCTGACCCTGACCCCTGCCTGTGGTGGAGGGGCTGTTGAGAAAAAGAGACATGGAAACAAGGAGGCTGGGCCTTTCCCACATGCACACTCCATGCCGTTTGTGTTTGCTGGGGACAGGAGATGACTGAGAGGCCTGTGTTGTGGTAAGGCATAGGCTGTGCTCTGGGAAGAGGTTGCAGTGGGGGAGGCAGCCACTTGGGAATCCTGTACAGTGGATGAGGGAATGCAGGGAAGAAATGACTGTCACTGCTTTTTCTTGGTACCCAGGCCAAACTTGAATGGCCACCTGAGAGGGGGTCTACATGTTTCAACCCATCACCTAGATTTCTTATATGTGTTTCTTACTTGAGAGTCAGTGCTTGGCCACCGGGTTTTGTCCCTACAGATTATCATATAGGTTTGGTATTCTAAACTACCTAATATATTTTTGCATCAGTGACTTTTCTTGATGCTGAGAAAAATACCTGATAAAGCAACTCAGGGAAAGAAATGTTATTCTGGATCACAGTTTAGGAAGGATTTCAGTTCGCCTGTGTAGACTAGCTTGGCGGCAGTAGTGCGCCATGTCTATTCACATGGCAAATACTGGTTTCAGGAGGATTTTCCCTCTTTGTTCAGTTTGGGACCCAAGCTCATGGGGTTGTCATGCTTGTTTCCCCAGTTAACCCGCTCTGACAGTTCCACAGTCAGGCCTGGAAGTGTGTCTCCTAGGTGATTCTAAATCCAGTCAAGTGGACAGTGAAGATTAGCCATCACAGCACACCCACACATACGCATCTAGGCCAATAATTACTTAACCTTACCAAAAGGAGTTGTTGTATGTCACGTACCAAAGTACATTTCAGATGATTAAATTTATCATAAAATATGTTTAAATGTAAAAATAAGTTTGAAATACTCTATACTGCTGTATTGCAAAAAGAAAAAAGGAGAGGTTTATCTTTTCGCCTTTTCTGTTTTAAGCATAGAATGAAGAAATCTCTATTCATGTGCCATGGAGGTTAGTGGAGATGGGATGTCCAAGGGGAGCCTGACGCCCCCAGAGAGAAACAGCAGTGAGAGTAAAATATCCCATTATTGCACAATGGAGGGATGCAACTGCTACCTTGGCAACAAAGACGACCAATATCGAATAGTGAAACAAGCCTTGGCAGGGACCCAAATTATAAAATCCATTTCCTCTCCTCACTTCGGACCTATGAGTTGAGATCGTCTCGGACCTACTGAAAGTGCAGGTGGAGAGCCCACCTGTCAAGTCTTTGTCTTGGCTGTGTGATCTGAGCAGTGAACAGCCCTGGAAATGGTGCCAGAATGGGTGATGAAGGATTGAAAACGAGCTACATCAGGCCTCATAGATGTGTGTGTGTGTGTGTGTGTGTGTGTGTGTGTGTGTGTGTGTAAGTTCATCCACTACAGTGCCATTTGGTCGCATCTCTTACAGAGCCTGACATCTCACACGCTCAGGCAGGAAAGCGTTGGCTGCAGATGGTGCATTTGGTGATCTCAAGGCCTGCTTTTGTCAGGGTGTCTTATCAAAGCCATGAGACCAGTAACCGACACAACCACAGACCCAGGGGCCACTGTAAGCAAAATGGGCAGGGCTTCAGTCTGGACTGCAAGAGGCAGAGTTGTGGCAGTAGACGGCAAGAACGAGAACGGAAGTTTAAATGGTGGCTTTGCTCACAGTTAAGCTACCAACCAGGCTACGTACAGAGTGTTTCACCCATCTGTCCCTGGAGCCCCACAAGATCCCAAGAGAGAGGTGAGCAGGGCTAGGGCGAAGTGATCAAATGCTCGGTCTCCTCCCAGCCAGCGCTCTTCCAGCTGTCCAAATACAACCACAGGAGCTGGAAGCTGGCCTGGTCGGGGAGAAGGATTGAATTGGTCTGATTTCTTCTCTTTAATCCTGACCTAGAAATCCACACACACTGGAATGGTTAATGAAAAGAAAGGGAAAGGCGATGACAAAGTCTAAGGCCCTGGCTTCCCTCGGGCAAGGCGGCTGTTGTCTCTCCACGCAGGGAAGGGTGCTCATGCGCAACTCCTCTGGGCACACAGCAGCCAGAAGGCCTGGTCACCTGCCTTATACCTCCTGGAAGTCACCCGCCAGATCTGTGACTCCCTCCATGTGGTAGGAAGGAGGGGAAGCATACCAAGATGGACTGAGGTCTCTGAAGGTGGCAGCGTTTGCCACTCGGTGGCTGGCGCTATATGGGTAGGTGTGGCTGCTCCCAGACCACCAATCTCCTCACGATCACATCCACCGTTAGTCCCAACTGCAGCGTCAGGAACAGAGAAACAGGTCCTATTCGATGTGAAAGGAGTAAAGGAATGCAGTATTTCTCAACCGTGCTTCTCCTACAGTTCCCGGTATTTCAGTCTGTAGATGCATTTAATTCTCATAGCTGCTAGTTCCCTTCCGCATCCAAGGCCAAGCAATTAATGAAATTACTAGTGACGAATACTATGTGGAGGGACACATAAATCTACCTCAGTCTAACTCCCAGACTATTCCCCTGGCACTCACCATACTTCCTAGAAGGGCCCAGAATAGGGAGAGAGGCACAAATGGTCTCAGTGGGAAGGGATGGACAATGACTAGACAATGGGCCTTCACTGGTGGGGAGCAGGGTTCACTCAGTGTCTCTAGACAAAGTGACCTCAGTTTCCCTGAGAGTATGGGAGAAGAGAAGGAGGGAAATGGAGATTGGAGGGTGAAAGAACAAGAAAAAGAAGTTAGGATAAGAAAAAAGACGATGAGAAGGAGGTGGGGAAGACAGAAAGTGACGGCAGGTCACATGCCCCAGGTCTCTGAGCCTGTGGAGATGGTTCCAACCTTCTTGGCAGTAGATGTAATCTGCCACCGGTCTGCTCCTCAGAACACCACCTTCCTCTCTCTGTGTGCCCCAATCCATTACTCAAGAGAACAAGTTATTTCTAACTTATCTCACCTAAATATAAGAAAACTTTATTGAGTTTTTTGTCTTTTAAAGTAGAAATGGAAAATTTAAGTAATTTCTATGCATATAAACTCCAGGCATATTATCTTAAATTTTGTAAGATTAATAGCAAAGGGAAAATAAAGTTACACTAATATAAGTGGCTTACGACACCAGTTTTCACTTGCCTACCAATTCTGGATCCGAAAGAGCTGTCATGATTTAGTTTATCAAATACCACAACTGCTCCATTTAACTAGGCTGCCTAGAACCCCTCCCCCTCCTTCTTTGCCTTCCTTTCTCCTTCCCTCCTCTTCTTCCTTTTTCCTTCTCTCCCCTTCCTTCAATCATTCCTTCCCTCCCTCCCCTTTCTATCCTCTTCCTTCCACCCTCCCTCCGTCTCTTCCTTCTTCCCTTCCTCCTCTTCCCCTTTTTCCTCCCTCCTCTCCTCCTTCCTCTCCTCTTGGCTCTCTCTCCCAAGATAAATCCCTTGTTTCAGAGAAGAGTACTTTCAAGAGAGGAAGACTGGATTGTAACCCTCCTAGAACTGCAAAGAACATCTCTGAATTTATCACTGGAAATTTACCAGAACAGAATATACACAAATGAACTAGTCTTTTTTTCATCATTCTGAATTCCAACAGCCATATTTCCTTAATCCATTCCATTCAGAGCCGTAAGAATCTGTGAATCATCAACACTAGCCTCCAAGTACTTTTCAAGATCTTGCTCATAGTCAGGGCGTAATAGAGTTAGCTTGAAATAATTTGAGGGGGGGACTTTAGGGAAGTCTACATGGTTAAAAGCACTGGCTGCACTCTTTCAGAGAACCTAGTCCAATTTCTAGCATTCACATGGCCGCTCACAACAGTCTATAACTCCAGCTCCAGGGGATGCAGTACCCTCCTCTGGCCTCCATGGGCACACAGAAATACGTGCAGGCAAAACACCCATACACATAAATAAATTAAAAAATAAATAGATAGATAGATAGATAAATTGGGTTGCTACTCATAACAGAATAAAAAATAGTCAATGTCAGCCAAAATTTTAAAAGTGTGGTTTGAAGTACTGTTACTTTTGAATATATTCTAAATATAAAAAGCTAGATAAAGAACCATACTTACTTAGGTTGTAAACAGTGTTTCTGATGTTTTACTTTTAAGTAGGTAATGGCAGGTTCAACTCAAACATGACACCTCACACAGTGGATCTGCACAGTATTGGCCAGAGGGTTAGCAAGCTGTCCTTTTCGTGATGGCGGAAGCAGATTAGCACAGTGTAGTAACACCTTGCTATGACAGACAGAACTCTGTCTTCTTCAGGGAGGACCTGAATTTCTTCGTCACTCAGTTATGACTCCCTGTACACCACTGTACAACACTCACAGTGTTCAGTGACAACAGGCAAAACGTTGACAGTGAGGAGAAAGGCGGACACGCTTCCTTGAACTATCGCAACGCCCCGGTTGCCAATTGACATGCTCCCAAACCTGGAAACTGAAAGGGCTATCTCTTGCAGTAATTCCTTACCTGGGAGCCTAGAAAATGTCCCCACATTGATAGATCAACCGCAGTGTTGAGTATGTTTGAGCCGCACAGCAGGAAAGCCCTCCACTTCCGGTTGTGGGCAGCATATAAACAAATAGCCACAGCGGGTTGTAATGGCTCATCTGAAGTCAGCTCACTCGCGTTTGCTACACCAGGGGAGGCCGCAACAGCATAATCTAAGAACAATTCCGTGCTTTGAAGAAACTGAGGTCACAAGACCCTTGCCTTATTTTCTCGCAAGCACCCAGAAATCTCACACGATTATGTGCTGGTTGGTCTTATGTCAACGTGACCCACAAATAAGAGTTATCTGAAGGGGGGAATCTTAATTGAGAAAATGTTGCCATACGGTCTGACTTTAAGGCATTTT